>MU119279.1:0-220735 GCA_014904845.1 Acephala macrosclerotiorum
TTTTTTTTAATAATATTCGCGATATTAAATTTTTTTTTTTGGATTTTTAATATAAAAATTTATTATTAAAATTATTATTATTATATTTTTTCGTAAAATTTTATATATAATATTTTTTAAAATATTTTTTAAAATTATAAATATTTTATTAAATAAAATTAAAAAATAAAATAAAATTCAATTTTATAATTCTAATAAAAAATAAATTCGAATATAAAATTATTAATATAAATAAATTTTTTAAATAAATATAAATTAATATATATAATTAAAATATAAAATTTATAAAAATTATAAAAATTAAAATAAAAAATAAATAAATAAAAAATACAAATTTAAATTTTTATTTAAAAATAAAAATTTAAAATTTTTACGATTATAAAAATTTTTTTAAATAATAAATAAAATTTATTTAAAATAAAATAAAAAAAATATATCGTGAATTTTAATAAAAAAAAAATTAATATTAATACGATTATATAATTCGTATAACGATAATTAATTCGATTTAATTAATAAATAAAATATTTCGAAAAATCGATTAAATAAAAAAAAAAAAATAATAAAAATCAAATAAAAATATATAAAAAAATAAAAAACAAAAAATTAATATAATAAAATAAATATTAAATTTATTGAAAAAAAAATTTAAAAAACGATCAAAATTAAAATTATATTTATAATATATATTAAATATTTTAAAACGAATTTAAAAATAATTTATATATTAATAAAAATTAAAATAATAAAATTAAAAATTATTTTTATTAATACGAAATTCGTCGTTATTAAAATAAATTAAATAATTTACAATATATAAATTATTTAATTTTAAATTAATAGTTTTTTAAAAAAAAAAAAAAAAAAATTTAATAATAAAAAAAAAATTTTAAAAAAAATAAAATTTTTTTTTTTTTTAAAAAATTAAATAATTATAATAAATTCGATAATAAAATTATAAAAACTCGTTATTATTTTATTTTTAATTTAATACGATATAATTAATAACGTTTAAAATTATTATAAATATTTTTTAAAAATTTTTATTTTTATTTTAAAATAATTAATATTATTTTAAAATTTTTTATTAAATTTATATAATAAATTATTAAATCGAAAATAGTAATAATAAATATATAAAAAAATAATATATTTTTTATTTTTTATATTTTTAATTCAATTATTAAATTTTATTAAATTAATAATAATATATCGAGTAAATTTTCAAAAAAATTATTTTTATCGCGATTGAAAATAAATTTAATTATAAAAATTTAATATAAATATAAATAACGCATATATTAATATAAAAAAAACTTAAAATAATTTATTTTAAATAGAAAATTAAATTTTAAATAAAAAAAATTTTAAACGAAAATTTATTTACGATTTAAATATTATATTAAAAAGCAAAAATAAAAATATTATAAATATATAATAAATATAATAATAAAAAAAACATTTAAAAAAAACAATAAAAAAAAATATTAAATTTATTTAATTATTTATTTTTTAAAAATAAAAAAATATTTAATAATAATTATTTTTCTAATTATTATTATTTAAAAAAATAATAATTATTTTTTTTTTCGAGTATTTATAATATTATTTTATTTCGTATTTAAAATAAACGTATTAAATAAATTTTAATTATAATATTATATTATTAATAAAAAATTTTATTATTAAATAAATAAAAAAAATTTACGATTTTTTTTAAAAAAAATTAAATAATAATAATAATATATATTTATTAAATATAATTTTTACGTTTATTAAATATTTAAAATATTATTTTAAATTTTTTATAATTATCGAAAAATAATTTAATAAATAATTAATAAAATTAAAAAAAAAAAAATATAAACAATTAATAAAATTAATATTTTAAATTATTAAAATCGTTAAAAATTATTAATTTATTGAAAATCGATACAAATTGCAAATATATTAATACGTTTTATAATAAAAATAAAATTGATTTTATTTTTCAATAATTCGATATAAATTAAATTTAAATAAAATCGAAATATATTATAAGTATATTAATATATTTTAAAATAAAAATAAAATTATATTTTTTAATAATTTGAAAACAATTATAAAATCGTTAAATATTAATTTTTTTATTTAATAAAAATAATTATTAAATTTAATTAATTAATTTAAAAATAAAAATAAAAAATATTTTTTAATAAATTGAAATTAATTTTAATATAAAAAGAAATAAATAATTAAATTCGATTAATATATTTTAAATTAAAAATAAAATAATTAATCGCGATTAATATATTTTTTAGTAATTTAAAAATAAAACGTTTAAAATATTAAAAAATAAAAAATTAAAAATTCGAAAATAATTAATTATTAATTTTTTTAAACGATAAAAATATTTTTATTTTATAATTTTTATATATTTATTTTTTATCGATTTAATATTACAATTTTCGATTATATTATAAATTGAAATTCTTATAATAATAAAATAAAAAATTAATAATAATATAAAAATAATATCGATAATAATTAAATATTAATTTTTAAATTTATAATAAAATCGTTTTATTATAATAATAATAATAAAAAAATTATAAATTAATTAATTTATTTTATAACGAGAATAAAAATATATTTATTAATAATATTTAAAAATCGAAAATTATTTTTATTTTCGTTTTAATTTTATAATTAACGAATAAAAATAATAATTAATAATAATTAATTATTAATTTTTAAATTAATAATAAAATTATTTTATTATAATAATAATATAATTTATAAAAAGTTTTTTAAAATTATTAAAAAGTATTTATTAATATAAAATAATTATATAAATATTACAATTAAAATTTAAAATAAAAATTAATAAATTTATTATTATAAAATAAATAAAAAAATAAAAAAATAAAAAATAAAATAAAAATATATATATTCGATAAAAATATTATAAATTATTATATGTATTTTTATTATAAATAAAAAATTTTTTTTTTTTAATAAATTTAAAAATATAATTTTTTTTAAATAATTATTTCGATTTCGATTTTAAATTTTTTATATTTTAACGATTAAATATTTAAAAAAAAATTTTAAATTATATATTTAAATTCGTAAAAATTCGAAAAAAAAAAAAAATTTTAAATTATAATATTAATATTAAAAAAAAAATTTATTAAATTTTTTTAATAAAACGATATATAAAATTTATAATATTTTATTATTCGAATATATTTGTTAAATTTTTTTCGTTTTTTAATCGTATTAATCAAATTTAATTTTTTGAATAAAATCGTTTTATTTTTTTATTATATTTTATTTTTATAATTTTTACGATTTTAATAATTTTAAAATAATATATTAATTAAATAAAAATTAAATTATTATTTACGTTTATATTTTTTTTTTTTTTATATAATAAAAATTTAATTTTTATTGTTTTAATATATTATTTTATATAAAAACTTTTTATTTATTGTATTTAATTTTATAAAAATTATTATATTAAATTTTTTTACGTAATATTAAAAAAATTATTAAATATAAATAATAAATAATAATATTTATTAAATTATAATATAAATATTTATAAAATAAAAATCAATTTTTATTAAATTATAAAAAACTTTTAATTTGCTCGAATAAAAAATTATAAATTAATTTTTTTTAAATATTTTATTATAATTAATTTTTAATTGTATTTTTAATTTTTAATTTTTTTTTTAATTAATTTATTAAATTTTCAAATTTTAATATATATTTTAATTACGATAATTTTATAACGAAAAAACAATTAATTATTTTTTATATTTTTAATTTATTTAATTTAATTTAATATTATATTAAGAAAAATATTTATATTATAATAAAATTATATATTCTTTTTTCAAAAATCTTTGTAAATAATTAATTTCGAGAGTAGTATTAATTACGTATTTTTTAGTATATAAAAAGTTTTCGTTTATTATAAATTAATTAATAATTCTTTTTATTATTATTTTAATTAATTAATTAATTAATTTACGAATTACGAATTACTTCGAATAAATTTAATTTACTAATTAAAACGAATTAATTTACGATTAAATTTTTTTATTTTGTATTTTATTATTTTTTTATAATATTTAAAATGTTTTTATAATTTAATAATTTATTTTTTTAAAGTTTTTATATAAATTATCGATTAAAATTTATTTTAATAATATAATAAATTTTTTATTATTGTTTTTTTTATTTTTAATTTTCGAAATTGTTTTTTTTAATTTATAAAATTTAAAAATTATAAAAAATATTGTAAATATAAAAAATATTTGTTTTTTTAAATTCTTTTTATTAAATTTTATATATTTTACAATTTGTTATAATATAAATTTTAATTTTTTTTTTTTAATAATTTATTATTAATTATATTCTTTTATTAATTTATTATAAAATATAAAACTTTAAAACTAATAAATTATATTATAAATTCGTTGTTAATAAAATAAATTTAAATATTATTCGATTAATTATAAATATTCGATAAATTTTTAAAAAAAAAAAAATAAAAAAAATAATATATAATTTCAAATTTATTTTATTAAAATAAAATTTATAAAAAAAATTATTTTAAATTCGAAAAATAAAAATTCGAAATAAAAAAATAAATTTAATTTAAAAATAATAATTTTAAATAAATAAAAATTAAAATAATATAAAAAGTAAAAATATAATTACAAATTAATAAATAAAATTTAAATTTTAAATTTTAAATTTTAAATTAAATATATTTATATATTCGCGTTTAAAAATTCGTTTTTTATTATTTTAATTTAATGTTTTATTATATTAATTATTAAAAAATATAAATATACTTTAAAAATTAATAATTAAAAATTCGATTTATAAATTATATTAATTATTGTAATTTTTTTTTATAAATACAATTTTTTTAAATTTATTAAACGATTTAATTATAATAAAATTATTAAAAAATTAAATTAAAAAATAAATAAAAAATAGTTTTATTATTAAAATTTAAAAAAAAAAAAAAAAAATCGAGCGAGTACTCGATTTTTAAAACTCGATTAATAGCGTCGAACTAAAAGCGAACATATAATACGTAATCGCGTTTTATAATATTATTTTTTCTTTTAAAATTTTTTTCGAGAAATTCGAAGTTTTTATTAAATATAAATCGTTAAATAAATTATTTAATCGTATTTAATTTTATTTCTCGTTCGTATTTTTATTATCGTTATTTTTATCGTTTAAATTTATATTATTATCGTTATAATAATTAATTTTTTTATTTTTTATTTTAATATCGTTTACGATTATAATTTTCTTTATTTTTAATTTATTTATTTTTTTATATTAAACGTCGATATCAATAAAAAGTTTATTTAAAATTAAACGATCGAATTTACGAATATCGTTTAATATATTATTATTAAAATTTAAAATTAAATCGCTAGTTACGCGAATATTTACGTTTAATATTAAATTAAACATTTATTGAATTATTCGAAAGAGACGTAAAAAAAGAAATTCGAACTCGTTCGTAATTATATAATATATAATTTTTTTATTAAATAATCGTAATATTTAATTCGAGTATTAAACGTATAATCGAATACGTATTATTTATATTAATTTTTTTAAATTCGTATATTTATAATTATTTTTATTTTTTTCGTCGTAATTTAATAACGTTATTAATAAATAATTATTATAAATTTTTTTATCGATTAATAAAATATTTTTTTCGTACGTTTATATTTATTTTCAATATATAAATTTTATTTTAATTTTTAATATAATCAAAAAAAAATTTAAAAATATTAATTAATCGATTTTACGTACTAATAAAATTTTAAATTTTAATACTTTCGAAGATTTTCTTATTTTTTTTATAGTTTTTTTTTGCGATTTATTATACGAGTTTTTAATAAAAATTTTATAAATAATATTAAAATCGAAAGCGAATTGTAAAACTTTTTTCGATATTATATTCGTAATCGTAATCGAAATTTAATCGTTTTCAAAAATCGTTTATAAAAAAATTTTTAATTTAATTTATTTTATTTTTTAATTAAATTTATTAAATTATTATTTTTTATATTTAAAATTTCAATATTTTCTCGCGTTATTTTTTTTTATTTTTTAAAATATAACGTTTTTACACGTAATCGTATTTTTTTAATCGTTTAATTTAATCGCGAATATCGAATTTTTTTTTATTATTAAATTGATTTATTATTCGATTTTTATTTATTCGTCGATCGTATTTCTTTTCTCGATAATCGTATATATTTTTTTTTTTTCGTTTTTTTTTTTTTTTTTTTTTTTTTTTTTTTTATTTTTTTTTTTTTTTTTTTTTTTTTTTTTTTTTTTTTTATTTTTTTTTTTTTTGAAAACTTTGTAAATATAATTAGAATATTTTTTTATTTTCGTTTTTTTATTTTTTTTGTAATACGTTTAAATTTACTTATAAAATTAAATAATTTTTTAAAATTATTTTTTTTTTTTTTTATAATCGTTTTAAAAAATTATTTTTTTCGTACGAATTATTTTTATAATATATATTATATCGACTCGATTATTATTTAATATTTCGAGATTTAAATTTTTCGTATTTTTTCGTTTTATTTAAAGTTTTTCGAGTTCGATTTTTTTAATTATATTAAATTCGAATTTCGTCGTTTTAATTTTCTATTTAATTAATACTCGTAATATTTCGTTATATTTTATCGACAAACGAAATCTCGATTAAAAAAAGTTTAAAATTCGTAAATATTAAACGAAATCGAATATATTAAATTGATTAAATATATTTATAACGATTATAGTTTTTTTTTCGATTATTAACGTTTTAAAAAGTAAATATATTATTTATCGTATTAATTCAATAAAAAAATTTTGAATTATAATAAAATTATTAAAAAATTAAATTAAAAAATAAATAAAAAATAATTCTATTATTAAAATTTAAAAAGAAAAAATAAAATTAAATAAGTACTCGATTTTTAAAACTCGACTAATAGCGCCGAATTAAAAGCGAACGTGTAATACGTGATCGCGTTTTATAATATTAATTAAACGTTTAAAAATATTTATTTGTAATAAGAATTATTAATACGTTTAAAGAAAACTAGACTAGTTTTTAAATTATTTATTAAATAGTTTTACGTTTTATAATTTATAATAATAAAAATCGAAATTTTAAAAATTTAAATTTTTATAATTTTAATTTCGATATTTGTATATATATTACAAATTACGAATATAAATTTGTAAAAGAAAATTAATTATAAATTTAAAAAAAAATTTAAATAAATTAAATTATATTTTTATTTAAAATTAATAAATAAATAAATAAAAAAAAAATATAAATATTATTAATTTAAAATATATTTATTAAAATTTATTAAATAAATTTAATACGAAATTAATAATTTTTTTAATTTTTTTATTCGCGAATTTTATCGAAGTTTTAATATTAATAAATAATATAAATAATATATTTTTAATAAAAAAAAAATTTTAATTTTTTTTAATTTTTTTTTATTTTTATAAATAAATATAAAAATTATTAAAACGTAATTTTTATTAATAAATTTAAAAAATTTATTTTATTTTATAATAAAAATTTTAATTTTTTATTTGTATTTTTTTATAAATTTTTTTATTATTAATTTATTATATAAAAAACGATTTTTATTAATTAAACGAATAATTAAATATAATAAAAATTTTATTTTCGTTTGAAATCGAGTTCGAGTTTTCGAATTAAAAAATTTTATATTTTTCGATATTAATAAATTCAATTTTGTACGATAAAATAATTTTTAATAAATTAAATTATTTTATTAATATATTTATTAAATAAAAATTATATCGTTTTAAAATAAATTTTAAAATCGTAAAATAATAATATTTTTAATAATATTTTTAAAATTAAAATCTTTTTATAAAAATATATTTTTAATTAATTTAAATTAATTAAAATTATTTTAAATAATTAAAATTTTATTTTATTTTTTTAATTAAAATTAAAATTCAATATGAATAATAAAATAATATTTGATTTATTATATTAATTTTATTAGTAATAATAATTGTAATTATATAAAATTTAATTTTAACGATTTTTAAATTATCGAATTTTTTTTTATTATTTTTTAAATAATATATATTTATATTTAAAATTTCGTAAATAATAAAATTTTTAATATATATAATAATTAAATTTATTAATACGAGAATAAAAATTTTATATTAACGTTTTAAAATATTTATTTTTAATAATAAAAATTTAATAATTAATATTTTTTTAATTTTATTTTATTTTTTTATATAAATAAAAAATTGTTTATTAATATTTTATTATAAATATTAAAAAATATTTTAATTTTATATTAAAAAATAATTTTTAATTAATAAATATAATTTCGACGTATAATTTAAAAATATTTTTTACGTTTAATAAAAATTAATTATTATTAAATAAAAACTCGAATTTAAAATTTTTATCGTTTTAAAAATTGTTATTATTTAAAATAAAAAACGTTTAAATTTTTATTTTATTATAGTATTTAAATTGAAATTTTTATTTAATTATATAAATATAATTTTAAATTTTATCGATTTTATTATATAATAATAAAATATTAAAAATCAAATTTGTAATATTTAAATTTAAATTTTTTTTTTTTAAAAATAAATTATATTATTATTAAACGTTTAAAGTATTTTAAAAATTATATTATAAAAATTAAAACGTAAATTTAAAAAAATCGTATTTAATATTTTTAAAAAAAAAAATTGTAATTATTTATTGAAAATTTAATAATATTATTTAAATTCGCGATTTTTTTTTATTAATCAATTTCAAAATTACGTATTACGCGATTTTTATTAGTTTTTTTTTTAGATTTATATAAATACTAAAAAATTTTAATTAAAATTTAAATATATATTAAAAAAACTAATAATATTTTTAAATTTTGAATATTTAATAACGTTTAAAATATATCGAATAAAAAAATTTTAAAATTGATTTTAAAAAATATTACGATTATATTCACGTGATTTTATATTCTTTATATAATATTTTTATAGTCGAGATTTTAATTATCAATTTATTTTATTATTTTAATTTATTATAATTTACGTTATAAAAAATAAAAAATTTTAAAAAGTATTTATATATATTATTTTTTATTTTTATAATATTTATAACGAATTTTTAATTTTTTTAATTTTTAATATTAAATAAAAAATTATAAATTACAAAAATATATTATTCGTTATTTATAATTTTATTAATAAATTTAAATATTTATTATTATTTCTATATTTAAACGTTTAAATAATTTGAATTGAAAAAAATAAAAAATTTTAAATTAATTCGTTTTATTATATTAATTTTATTAGTTTTCGTATTAAATAATATAAATTTTTAAATTATATTATTTATTATAAAAAGAATTTTAAATTTCGTTAAAATTTTAATTTATAAATTTTATTATATTTATTAAATTATTTATAGTAATAAAATATTTCGTAATAATATTTTTAATATATATTCGAATTTAATAAAATTATAAAAATCAAAATTTCGTATTAAATATATAAAATGTAAATTGTTATAAAAAGTAATTATATATTATAATAATTTCGTTTTTTTTTTTTCGTTAAAATTTATTATAAATTTTTATTATAAAATTATTCGTTTAAATATTTTTTATTTGTAAATTTTTTAAATTAAAAAAATCGATTATTATAATTAATTTTTCGATAATTACTTTGAATATAACGATTATAAAAATTAAATAATATATTTTAATATTATTTTTAATAAAATAATTTAATATATAATATATTTAAATTAATATTTTATTAATTTTTTTAATAAGAAAAAATACGATATTATAATTTAATTATAAATAAATCGAAATAATATAATTATATTTATTAATACAATTATTATTTTAAAATAATATTATAATATTAATTTTTATATTATAATAAATATTATTATTATTTAATTATTTAAAAATTTTAAATAATAAAATATATATTTTTTTAAATTGTATTTTGTACAAATATTTAAATTTAATAATAAAAATAATTAAATTTTTATATAATTTGTTTTATAAAAATATTATTTATATTATTTTTATTATTTTGAAAAATATTTTCAAATAAATATTAATATAATTTAATAACGTTTTTATTTACAATTTTAAAAATTATTAAAATTATATAATTAATTATTTTTTTATAAAAAATTTTAAATACGAAAATGTATTTAAATAAAATTTTAAAATTTAAATTATTAATAATTTATATAAAATCGTATAAATGAAATATATTTCGATTATTAATTTTTATAATATTGAAATAATTAATAATATTTTTTAAAATATTTATTTTTTTAAAATTAATATATAATAATATTAAAATATTATATTAAAATAATTAAATTGTTTTTCGTAAATATTAATTAAATTATATTATATTAAAATTTTATAATATACGAAAAAAAATTATTTTAATAATATAAAAAATAATAAAAATTTTAATATTATTAAAATTTAAAATAAGTCAAAATACAAATATATTAAATCGAATAATATAATTTATAAAAACATATTATTAAATTAATTTTTTTTTAAAAAACTTCGAATTATATAATAAAATTAATTTAATATTAAATAATAATTTTTATATACGTAAATTGTTATACGATTTTTTATTAATTATATTAAACGTAATTAAACGTAAATCGATATTATTTATAATTATAATATTTATTTAATTTTATATTTAAAAAATATTATAAATTTAAATACGATTTTTAATAAAAATTTACTATAAAAAAATTATATCGTAAAAAATAAAAAATAGAAAATAATATTTCGTCGCGCGTTAAAAATAATAATATATAAATTAATTGAAAAACGTAATTAAAAATATAATAATTAAATATTATATATATATAAATTAAAAATATTTTTTAAAATCGAATAAAAATATTATTAAAAACGAAATAAAAAATAAAATAAAATAAAATTAAAAATTAATATTTATTATAAGAATATTAAAAATATTTTTCAATTTAATATATTGAAATTTAAATTTAAATTTAAAATTATTTAAAAAAGCGTTATAAATAATATTATAAACAATTTTATAAATTTTTTTAATTTAATTATTAATATATTTTATTTTTCGAGATTTAATATATTTTAAAATTTTTAATTAATAATAATTACAATTGTATTAATAGTTTTCAATTTTAAAAATATATTATTTTTTTTAAACAATAAAAAAAAAATTTTTAAAATTATATTTATTAAACAATTTTTTAATATATTTATCGTGAATATTTTTCAAGTTTTATTTTATAAAAATAATATTATTAATAAATTTTTAAAAAACGTATTTTTTCGTTTTAAAATAATTTCGATTAATTTTAATATATTTTATAAATTATTTAAATATTTTTAAAATTATAATGTTACGTATTATATAAAATTTAAATAAATTTTTTTTTTATAAATATTTTTTTTTTATATTATTATTAAAAATTTTTAAATTTTTAAAAGTAATAATAAAAAACAAATAATAATAAAATTAAATTTTATTTTTTATAATTACAAATTTTAAAATACAATTATAAATATAATTTAAAATAATAAAAAAAAAAATTTTTAATATTAAACGTTTTAAATATTTAAAATAATTTTAATAAAAAATAATATTAATATTATTTATTATTAAAAAACGTAAAATAAAATTAATATTTAAATTTCGAATATATATAATATATTTATAATAAAAATTAATAATATTATTATAAATAATACAATTATAAAAAATTTTATTCGAAAAAAAAAACGCGTTTAATTAAAGATTTTTTTATTAAATATTTATAAATATTATATAATAATTTATTAATTAGATTTTTTAATATATTACTATAATTTTAAATACAATTTTATAAAATTATTATTAATAAAATAAAAATTTTCAATTAAATATAAAATAATTGAATTTATTTATAAATTATTAAAAAATTTTAATTTAATACGCTTTAATAAAATAATAATATATTAAAATTATATTAATTTTTTATAAAAGTTTTTTATTATAATTTATTTTATTTTTTAATTTTTTACAAATATAATAATATTATTTTTTTATTTTTTTAATTTTTTTTTTAAATTTTATAATTTTAATATTTATTTTATTTATAATTTATTTAATTATATACGTTTTAATTTCATCGTATTTTTTTTAGTATTTTTAATAGAATTTTATACGAATTATTTTATATTAAATTAAATATTTTTATAATAATTATATTTATATATTATTTAATTTTTAAATATAAATTTAAAATTAATTTTTTATTATATTTAAAAAATTTACAATTGTTTATATTAATTTTCTTTTCAAATAAATAAATTTGTATACGTGTTTTTTAATAAATTTATATTTTTTTTTTATAAAAATATTATTAATTTTTTTTTTTTTACGTATTAATTTATATATTAATTTTATTAAATTTTTTAATAATAATAAAAACTATAATAAAAACTAATTTTTGATTTTACTCAAAGTTTTTTCGAATTTAATTAATTAAATATACGATTTACTTTTTTTATTAAACTAATAATTTTAATATAAAGTTTTTAATTTTAATATTATTTTTAATTTAAATTATAAATATAATCAAATTTTTTCAAATTAATAAAAAATCGAAAATATTAATAATATTAAATAATAAAAAAATTAATAATAATATAATAACTACAAATTAAAAAAAAAAAACTCAAAAAAAGTAAATTAATAAAAAAATAAATATTTATAATAATTATATAAAAAATAATTAAAATTAAAAACGATATATTTTAACGTTTTTTAATAAAATTTTAATATAAAAACATATCGTAAATATTACGTTTATTACGTAAATTCTATTGGACTTTTTTTTCTTTTAGTAAAAAACTTTTAATTATCGTTAAAAATATAATCGATTTTCGTTTTTAAAAATACTAAAAAATTTCTTATTAAATTATTTATTTCGTAACTATTTACATTTTAATATCCATAAAACTTCTAAAAATACTTTTCAAAAAGCTAATAAAAAACTTCGCAAAAAGAAATTACAAGTTTTCTTAACTAGTTTTAGTGAAATTCGCGGATTCGTATAAATTTGCGCATAAAACGAATATCGGCTACTTATTTCTGCTGAAAAGCGATTTCACCCAAATTCAACCGAGGTGCCCAAATGCAGCGATTTGATTGGTCTGTTAAGAAATGTCGCGGCACGTGACTCTAGGAAAGGAACACCAAAACTTCGATTCTATTGCGCTCACAACTATAATTTATTAATTAATCCAAATTGCATAAGACTTGTAAATAAGTTGAAACTCAATCAAATACCCCCAGATTTCAAGTTTCAAGCGATTCTATTAATTCATTATTGCGCAAATTAATAGAATATAGTCGCACTCAGTCAAAATCGCGACCGCAAAACTCTCAAGTACGTTTCTGCCTTAGGCATTAAGGCACTCACTTAGTGCTAGATATCTCTACAGCTGCGCAGCTTTCGAGGGGGGTCCCAGGGGGTCTCACCCTGGAATATATATTAAAGAGAGTGATTTAAACTGATTGAATTAATCGTAGCAACTCAATATAAGAGACGGGGGTCCCAGGGGGTGTCCCCTTGGTGTGAGGCTCTGCTGGAAGTGCGTTTATGCCTAAGGCTTAGTGGAGCTTATCAGCTTATCGGCTTCACCGCCCGGCAGAATCTCAACCTACTAATCTAAATTGATTGAATCGATCGTAGCAACTAAATATAAGAGACGGGGGCCCAGGGGTGTCCCTGGTAATATGAGGCTCCGCAGGAAGTGCGTTTCTGCCTTAGGCACTAAGGGCCTTATCAGCTTATCGGCTTCACCGCTCGGCAGAATCTCAAACTACTATCTCAATAACTATGCCAACTTTAAATGCTTATAAAACGCTCAAATTAAGAGCTATTAACTTGAAACTTGAAATAGAAATAAATTACTAAAGTCGAAGACTTTGAAGCCCCCCGCAGGGACGCCTCTGCGAGGCCTGCGGAGCAAAATGTGCGTCGAGTAGAAAAAGAAAAGGCCCGTCCGCTATTGGCTTGCTTAGCGAGCCGCCGAACGGGCCCTTTCTTTCGGTACGAGAGAAATATTTTATTAATAAATATTTAATAAAAAATATATATTAAATAATATTTAAAAAAAAATTATTTTATAATATTTAATAATATTTAAAATATTAAAAAGATTTTTTTAATTCGAAATATTTATTTCGTTTTATTATATAATATATTAATTATATTTATAAATAATTAAAACCATATTAATATTATTAAATTTTTTTAATTTAAATATTTTATTAATTTACGTAATAATATTTTAATAAAATTATTTAAAATTTAAAAATTAAAAATATTAAATTATTTATATAATAATTTAAATTAATATTTAAAGTGTAATTTAATCGTATACAAATTGAGATTTTGGTATTTCGAAAACTGCCGAGAATCACGTGTCGCGATATTTCTTAATAGATTCGTCGAAGTTTGAAAAAAACCGATATATTGCTTACAAATCGAAATAAATATTAATCGTAAAATAATTATAATTGTATTATTAAAAAATAATAAGACTAATTATCTTTCTACGATTTACGGTATTTTATTATATTTAATTAAATACTGGTCTATATTTATTAGTATTTATTATGGCCTATAGAATATATTTTCAATTTTACGTTTTACGTGTTCAAAAACCTTATATTAGTCCTTAAAGCGAACGACCAATAAAAATAAATAATTGAAAAATAGAACTAAAAAAAATAATTTCATATTCAAATATAATAATATTTTAAACGATTAATTATATGTATAAATTTAATATCAAAAACATCGTGTACTTACTAATTGTTTAACGCTAAATATTACTAATAAATATCAATTGAAAAAATAAAAAAAATAATATTCAAATGTCTAATTCGCTTTTTTAATTAAATAAAAATACTTTTTTAATAAAGTAATTAAAATAATTATTCGATCGATCGATCGATCAATTTAATAATCAATCAATTTCAAAAATTTAATCGATCGATTTTCTTTTATTATTATTCGATCAATTAATAATCTATAAACTAATCAATAATTATATCGATTTATAGAATTTATTTTTAGAATTTTGAAATTTGTTTTAATAGATTTTTAGTGTTTTTAAAAAGTAGTTTTCAATGTTTTAAAAAAGTACTCAAATCGAAAAAACTTAAAAAAAGATTTTTAATTGATTAAAATAAGCGATTTAAAGTACAATAAAAACGTTATTTTTTTTTTTTCTTTTTATTATTATTATTATTATTATTATTTAATTTGTACTTTAAAATCAACGATTTTATTTATTATTATATTGAAATTATTTTTAGTACTTTTTACTTTCGAAATTATATCGTCTCAAATCGATTCTACGACTTTTGTAATTAATACTTTCAATCGAATACGAATCGATCTTTTAAATTTTACAATAATAAAACGCGATATTTGCATACGTTTCACGTTTTAATATAATGATAATTACAATCTTTACGAATTTAATTCTACGAATCAATTTTTTAATTACTTATTATACGCATTAAAAGAATCATTTTTTAATAATAAACTATATATTATAACACGATTAAAATCACATTATATTTTCGTTTTTACTTTGAAAAAAATTCGTTTTTAATAAATTTAAATTTTTGAATATTTTATTAATAATAATTTGAAAATAATAATCAAAAAAAAGAGTTTCTTTATTGTAAATATATAAATTTTATATATTGATTTTTTTATTTAATATTTTATATTAATATTATTGTAAATTATTATAATTTTATTTTCTCGAAATACAAAAAATTTTATTTTAATGCGATTACACTTAAAAACACTAAAAAGTATTTTTTTAAAATTTATTATCTCAATAAAATTAGCGATACGTAATAAATACAATTATTATAAAAATATATTTAATTTTCTAGTATTATAAAAAGTAATTACAAGCAAATTATATTTTTTTATTAATAAAAATTTATAAACGCGTTTATAAAGTAAATAATTTTTAATAATATTAAATATAAAAAAATAGTCTTTAAACGACTTTTAAAAATTTTCAAAATAATAAACGTAAATACTATTATCGTATTACTATTTTTTCACATTATAATCGAAAATTAAATTTATAAATATTTTTAATATTTCAAATTTTTAATTATACAAAAAATTCAATGTATTAAATTAAAAATTTTAATTTCTTTTAACGACTAAAAATCGAAATAAAAAAAAATATTAATACTCGATATAATAATATATTTTATTAATAAATAGAGTATTGTTGTAATACGATTAATCGATTTATTAAAACTCGAAGTGCATATAAAAATAAATATCAATATATACGATCGATTTTTTTATATTTGAATTATATTACAATATATCGATATTTTAACTATTATAAATATTTATACAAAATAGTATCTACGTATTTATTATTATTAATAAATTTAATAATATTATAATATTCGATATATATTTTAATATAGTATTTAATTCAATATACAATTTTTTACTCTCTTTTTAAACGATTTAATATTACTAGCGACAATTTAAATTACTTCGTATTTAATAACGCTACAAACAATAATACTACACTTATAGAATTTACGAAAAAGTACAATTTTGTTTTCAAAAAACGACGTTTACAATATTTCGATTATATTCTCAATCTCATTACTAAATTTTACTTTTACAAATAAAATAAAAAATTTTTCAATGAAAACTTTAAAAAAATAAAATTTAACGAACGAAAAAAATTGTAATAATAACAAAAAAAATTTAAAAAACTTTATAATTTAATAATACACGTTATAATATTAAATAAATAATTTAATATTTTTACTCTTTTTCAAACTACGAAAAATATTAGTATTACAACAAGTAAAACGTAGAAACTAGTCCTCGATAAAAATATACGTTAGAACGCGATATACGCTATAATTCGACGCGCTCTCGAATTAAAAAAAACTTTTAAAAAATATATCGTAAAATTTAAATTATTAAAAAATGCGTTAAACTTAGAAATTAGTATTAAAAATTATTTTACTAACGAAAAATAAAAGTTTTTTACTATTATCAAAAAGTAATTAAAATCTTTTTTTCGTATAACTAAAAATCTCGAAAATAATACTAATTTATAAAATAGCGCTTACAAAACTTTATACGGTTTTTTATAGGAAATTTTATTTAATTTTAACTCTTTTTTTAAATACTTCGAACGATTAAAAACTCGCTCCAAAAACGGCGAATTCAACGACTACTCTAATATATAAAACTCTATTACAAAAGCTTAAAACACGGCGAAAAAATATTACGATAAAACAAACGCTTCGATCGCGTGAATAGCGACTTTTATTCTATACTCTCGATTTAAATAGAAATACTTCGATAATTATTAGAAAAAGTTTTTAAAATTTGCTAAAACTATTAATTCCTCGAAAGCGAAGCTCAAGAAACTGTAAATCGACAAATATAAAAAACAGTTAATAGCAAAACATAGAAATCAAACGCTAAAACTCGAGAAAAAGCTAGAACCGATGGACTTCTTTGAGAACCTGCTCGCTCAAATTGCGCCAACTGAGGACGAAAAAGCAGTTGTTCAAGAGCTTACTACACAACATGATCAATTGTAGTACTATTTGAATGAGCCTACAACTAGCAGAAAAAGATTAATAGAGTACTAATTGTCTAGAGAGATTAAATGGCCTCAACTAGCTCAAATAGCGTACGATTTCCTTGCAATCTTTGCTATAAGTTCAGAGTGTAAGCGTATTTTTTCCTCTGTTGCAAAGTAGACCACTGCAAAGAGTGCTAGTTTGTCTAGAGAGTTATTATAGCACTAGGAGTATTTGAGTAATTGGCAAAAAAGAGGAGCAATCCAATTGGAAAAAGCATTCAGCGCTGTTTTGTTAGATTTTACTTGAAATAATATATATCTTCATTTTGTACTCAAACCGATCGGTCAATCGATCGGTTCATCAGTTAAATCAGTCAATTGCTAGTAATTATATCGGTCAATCAGCTCAAGAAAGTCCTCGACCGATGACCGACCGACCGACCGAATGACCACTCTGAAAGTGATTTCACTGGTGCATCCAGACCAGCCTAGACTGCCCATATGAACCGATGCTCGATCTCAACTGACAATAGGAGTAACCATCTATGGCGCATGTCGTCTATGAAATAGCAGAGCATCAAAACTTCCTCCAGGAAACATTACGAACGCCGTTGGGGAGACAGTTTACTACTGGCACCCTATCCTTAGGACCGACGAGTTGAAAAACACGCGCTGTCCCATCATCATCGTATGTGGCGAGTGCGTAGAAAGACTCCGTATCGTCGTGAAGTAGCTTGCTATCCAGCTGATTGTTTCCGTCTTGAGATGGCATCATGAGGCCGGGGGATGTCCTTGTATCAGCCGCTTGTTGAGGCAAGATGGCCTCTGGGAGAAGAGGCGTAGAAGAAGAAGTGTAAGATGAAAGCGGTTCGAAGGGGCTTAGCCTGATCTGCGATGGTTGACTGTCGACAATGGCGCATAAAGGGGATGTACTCTCGTGAGGCGCATGATCCTGTGGCATGTTTTCGGTACGAAAGCAATTCTCGTGAGATGTGCCGGCACTCCCCCATACATGGTTGTTTGGTATGTTCCCAACAGGGTGGATATTGTCGACAGTTGGATATGCAATCCACGGCCCATGGCAACTAGATGAATCGCCACCGTACTGAGGTTGAGTAAAGGGACCAGTATGCGGTAGATTCCAGTGTGAGGCTATTTCGTCACAGCCAATGAAATCCTCCAAGCGTAGGCCTCTCTGGGTGGTCTCAGTCGACTGCGTCGATAATTCGTATATCATGGCCGCGTCTGAATTGTCGGCCGGAACGTAGTAGTTTACGTTCTGCGCCGGCTGGGTCCATTGTGTGTCCATCACAGGAATATTTGGACTACAGTTTGAGTCGTAGCTAGATGGCAGGGCCATCGACTGCGTATATCAGGTCCTTGTTCGAAGAATTGAAAGTCGAGTGGTAGTACGTACCAAATTGCAATTTAGAGGGCGCTATCTAGTAGAAAGCAATGAGCAGATGCAGCTTCTAAAGTGAATTCGTCGGGGAATAGTTATAGGAGGGGTTTATATACCTCTGGGCCAGAAGGCCAGAAGGCTGGAGGATGATCCAGAAGGTTGACCTCGACATTGGAACGACCTCAACTTCATGAGGTCGTAAGCTGGAGGACCACCTCAGCGTTGAATGATCGATCATCCATCGAGCTAGAGGATGACCCCGACCCACATGGATAGGTGGGACCAGTTCACAAGCTAGTAAATCCTAGAGGTATCAGACAATAAGCTATTACCTCAGTGTATTGCTCGCGCGATTAGAACCTTGCGCATAGTCGAGGTCGACGCAGGCAGAGCTATCATGATGAGAGCCTCCACATCAAAACGTGGTGAAAGTTAGATGAAGAGGAGCAGTTTGGATAACTAAGCCTCGCTAGTAGAGCAGCCATTCAGGCTAAATCATTGCTGATGATCCTTGTATCCTCCGCGTTGCTCACATCCGAGAGCGATGACCAACGAAAGGTGCCTTCCGCATCAGATCGTGGCAGAAACAAGGTGCAGAGACAAGGTGCAGAGACAAGGTGCAGAGACAGGGTGCAGAACCAGGGTGCAGAACCAGGGTGCAGAACCAGGTGGGGCAGACACCTGACAAAAACCTATGGGGGCCTCAGGCATGGAGCTCAGCCAACCTCATCACGATTGCCCGAGTTCCTCGAAACATCTTCCCCTACACACTTCTCCCAAAATCTCTGTTTTAGATGCAAGATCCATTTCCCTGCTGACAATAAAGCTATAATTGCTGGCGTACGAGGTATTGCCTGCAGTCGCTCTAGTCCTCCTTATGCACGTCCTCTAGGGACGAAGCATCAAATACACGACTTTAAATCCGTAGACTACGATTAATTTTCTTCTGTACTTCCCATCTTTTGCGTTTTCTCACTAACGTTCTAAAAATCTGTCAGTCTCAACGACTTCTCCACCTGATCTTCATGTCGCGATCGGGCGGCATGGCAGCTGTCCCACAGAACCACGTATCATCCTTCGGTTCGCGATCAGACTTGCTCCCATCCATATTCACAAATTCCTCGAGCTCTAAATCGAAGCTGCACACCAAAATTGCAATTGTTGCCATGATTTCCAACTTCGCGAAATGCCTCCCTGGACAAATTGAGACCCCGCCATCTACGGTCTCGTCAGCATGTTCACGCCAGGGTTTGGTCGCACTTACTGTATGGAAAGAAGCTTCCACCCTTCCCAGCCATCGAGAACTGAGGTACAGTTCTTGTTTTCCCGCGTTCGCCCGTCTCGTTTACATATACAATATGTCTCTGCGCCCAGAAGTGGCTTGCTGGATGGCCAGAGGTGGACCAAGTGGCTTCGTCATAATGACCTAGATATGAAGGCACTGAAACGAGATGCCCTTTTTTCAGAGCATAGCCATTCATATTCAAGTCTTCGGTCACTTCTCGAGTGACGTTGATTGATACATGCAACCTCATGATCTCTGCATATACTGACTGGAGAAGAGGCGACTCTGCTAAATTTTTGATGTTCAGTTTTTTCTCTCCTGCGCTATCGATCTCAAAAGCAGTTAAAACTGCTGCTCTGACGTCTTGAAGAAGATTTGGATCTTTTATGATCTCAATCATAGCCCAGCAGACCATCGGCGTCGTGTTTGCGTTCAAGCTAGAATTCAAAGTCAGTAAGAATTCCGAAGAAAAGCATGGAGAACATACGCCCAAATGGTCCCAACATGGAAACCAGCGCGTGATCTCAGGTCAAACCCCTTTCCTCTGAAGAAGTTGAAGTGTTCCCGAGTGAACCTCGTACCAAAAATTGGCTCCCAGTCGGCATTTGGGTCGACTTGATCTTGATGCTCCTCGGCGTAAATGATCCACTTCTCACCAAACTCATGGAACGCATCTCTAACCGCATAACCCTTCGAATACAGCCATCTAGGAAGACCGTAAAACAACGTCAACACACGATTATCGAAATCCCACATCGTATCGATGAACCCAGGATTCAATCTCAGGATCTCCGTCCCAGAAAGCGAAGAGATAGCACACCGAGCCATTTCTTTCTGCAGCCACTGGTAGAATCGCACACTCTGCCATTCTCCTTTCTTTTGCCGCGAAAGAGTCTCGGCGAAGAACTCGCAGTACTTCTCAGTGAGAACATTCACGGCTTGTGGATTCATGTAATCCACGAAGATCCGATGATGGGGTGCCCAGATCCTCGATTCTTCAGGTATATCGATGGTTGGAGCATGGACCCTTCCAGAATTGTCGTTTTGCCATTTCGCCACATCTTTCGGGGTCACGGCATGGATTTGCTTGATGGCCATGATGAAAAGTTCGTCCGAGGCCAGCCGCACCGTGTTTCGAAACACTGATTGCACATTCTTTGCTCTTGTCACGAGATAGAACTTCTTTGGTCCAAGACTAAAGCTAGTGATCGGCTTGTCTACGAGTGTAGCTCTACAGTTATTGAGAAGAGTTCAAAAATTGAAGTATTGAACCACTGACCTGGCCCGGTTGAGGAAATCCATATTATGGAAGATGTAGCTGTATGCATTGCTGAAGCCAGGTATCTATTCAGGGATTGAAGGTGGTGTCCTCCCTTCCTGTGTCTTTCCATATTGGTTTGCAATCGCGGACACTGCTGAGTAAAGGACGATGGGGGTAATCGTTATGGCAATAAGAAACCATACCACCCAAAGATGTGGCAACGATTCACTGTCGAAAAGCTTTGTTATGATGGCCATCTCCCCGATTTGCCTTGGACTGTCATACGGAGGAAATAAGGCGATTGCGGTTCGAAAGAACAGAGAGCAAGATGGAGGCGGAGCACGTCACAAAAACGCCGAGATACCCGTTGTGGGTGTCACCAAGTGGAGATTTCTGGCTGACATGCAGTTCGTAGCCACCCATGTAACAACGATCGTTAATCAATCTAGTGGATCGCGCTTTCTGATAGCTAACCGATTACAGTTGAAGATCATTTCTTTTCTTGCTATTTTCACGTAAGTTGACGGCCGACCGTTGTGAACGAAGGAGCGACGATGCTTTGCTCTACAGCTAAGTGGTAGATCTTTGGACGGACCGTTCCTAGTGGAGCAAGTAACGAGCCTACCAGCGGTAGTCTGTGCGATCAGGGCCTTTTGCTTACTCACGACCCTTATACCAAAATTTCTACCTTTTTGTAGCTTTTTTAATATTTTCGAAATATAGCAACAAATACACTTTCCCTTTAAGGCATTCTTTCGAATCAAAGAGTACAATTATTAAGCAATTATAGAGGGCTTGAAAAGCGAAAAAAGAGACTTTGGTTTTCCGAACGAGTCGAAAGCCTGAAAAGCAGCCTGGGCGCACAGACTACTGCTGACCTGCTCGTAAGGGGTACGAAGGCGGACGGTTTTAAAAACCGTCCATTTCGCCAAGCGAGAGCCTTGAAAACCAATCCCTCGCGTTCAAAAAATCGTAATAAAACTCTCCAATACTCGGAAATCGCGAAAATATAAGGAAAAGATACCCTAGCTTCTCCTCTATCGCAAAAAGCTTGAATTAAAGTATTTGGACCTAGTGTTGTCGCGATGCGCAATTGTCAAACAGAGAGATTTTGGTGTTCCTTGCTTTGGCGAAAATGGACGATTTTCAAGACCGTCCGCCTTCGTATTGATTGGCGAGTTGCCACGAGAGAGTCTCGTTTAGAAGTGTTAGCGAGCCCCTGAGCGAGGACCGAGGAACCCCAAGGTAAGACGCGAGTGGAGAATATCATAATGAGAGCAGCTTCACCTCCACAAGAAAATTCACTGATGCATATGTCTCAAGTCAAGGAGGCCGCGATATTCTAGGTCCAAAAGAATACTTCACGCGAAGTCTCTCCAGATTCACGAAATGCTCTCCCAATGAAACATTATCTCTGCAGACATGACGTTCAGTTACTATGGCCTTTCAGAGAAGTCGGCCCAAGTATACCTGGCTCTGCGATACAATGCAAGTCATTGAGCATTGCATGTCCTACAATTGAAATAAAGGGACTATTCTCACAATTGCTGAGGAATTGGAAATGCGCTCTTTGTTCAGATGTCACGTGTTCGGGTACGTCGATTCTTTGACAATGACTTTCGCATGCTGAATGCATAAACGCCACAAATGCTTTGTAAGTACTTCGGTCGTTGTTGAAAGTATCTCCTCCAAAGAGACAATGCCATTTTCCACAATCGTCATAGCTTCAGGTCAACTTTCTCGAAGGACATCTGTACACAATTGAGAGATTGAGAGCTTGCGCATACATACACACACTGAATCCTGAAATCGGTCATCTCAGCTTATGGTTCTCTATTATGATCTACAATTTCAGGATGTCCTCTCAGCAAGGCACACAGCAGACACAGAAAGGAGCTCAAGACAGTGCTGCTCAGGCCATCGCTGCTATATTTTACGATACCACTGGTCAATTATTGCCACCAGGTAAGATACGCTTTGCCATACCACATTGTGAAGCTTGATAACTGATCACGTACAGCTGACCAGGAACAATGGGTACGAGATTTCACCTCGCTTGGGAAGAAATGCAGCCACCCTCGAGGAATCTTTGCCAACGCCGACCATCGAGTTCTGAACAAGACAGGCAAAAGTGGACTAACCCCAATCTCATCACCTCCTCCCGAATTTTCAGACGATAAACTACGGGCGAAGAAAATAAGACGACTAGAAAACTATCAGAAAATCAGGTTGCACGGTTACACGGCGGCCGAGCTTCGTGACCTGAACGCTTTAGAGCCCCTCGATCTAGAGGATAAACACGAGGACCTCAAAAATCCTATGCATCCTGTTTTCGACAAGTCTCAGTGGTTGACTGAGGATATTCTATCGAAGCATAAAGCTGCACAGCCTATTCTCGGGGCATATGAAGGATTCTGGGTGGCAGACAATCCCGTAGTTTGGGAGATCTTGGAACCTTGCTTGCAATTGGCAACTTTGATTCTATGCAACGAATTCAAATACTCTTGGTACAGTATCCCTTCTCCGTATATTTAGCTTGCTGACTAGGTCGTGTAGGCTCGATGCCTTACTCCACGGCCAAATTGACAAATTTGGCGAAGGAAGGAACAAAAATGAGGGGCTCCGGCGCTTCCACGTTCGACGTCAATCCGAGAGACGGAAGAGTTCGTTGATCATCAATATACAAAAACGTTTTAAAGCATTGAAACACGAGATTAAGTTCGGATTGATTAGTGGGTACGAGAGTGTGGTGCCCAGCTCTGGCATGCCAAGCATGCGCATCGCTCGGGGAGCTATAACTAGGCGAGACCCGATCAATGACAGCATAGATGTTATGCTGTCGATTGACAGATTGCAGCCGCTATTGAGAGATGATTTGACTGATGCAGAGACGTGAGTGCAAGAACTCGAGGTGGGAAAGGCTACTGATGATTATGACAGGCTTGGACTTCGAGTCAGATTTGCGACTACACTCGTTCATGAGCTGGCTGTAAGCCTCACAACCATCCTCCGTTTAAGATTGAAGTGACTGACAGTAGTAGCATGCAACATGGAGAGCAATAAGAGCCAGCCGAGGCGTCCCAAATACCGAAACTCTAGAGCCATATTTCGAGGATGACCCCCTCTCAGAACTAGGATACTCACTCATGGACACAGTCCGCCTCCCCATCTCCTTTCTTTACTTTAACTAACTGCCTTCATAGGCCTGGGGCGGCAGAAATCGATCCGCAGTCCTCGACGGCTACGCCCGGGGCGGACCAGGACTGCCTCAAATGGCAGTCTGCAAAGACAACTTCTTCACCTCCGAAAGTGCATCCTACAAAACATCAGCAGGAGCGCCTCCTCAAAATAAGCCAGTGCCTTCGAATGAATTAGATCCGTTCTATACCTATGATTTCTGGGCTATACCTACGAGTTGGAGCTGTAATACGTTTCGTGAGAATTGGTGGATGGGGGTGAGGAAGTATGAGAAGGGGTTCATGCACATGGGTCCTTTGAAATATGGGTATAGAACGATTGATTCGCTTCGTGGATCAGGTCCTAAGAGAAACTTATCGCCGAAGTGGGATGACCCTGATCCGTATGGTCCGCCTGATGGCCCTTCTTGGGAGAATAACACGGTGAGCGATGGCATGACGATGATGGAGAGGGACGCCATCATTGCAAAACAGAAGAAAGCCATGCTGGCCCAGAGTATCCGCGAAGGTATGGCCAGAAACCCCTCCCGACAAGCGAATGCAGACAGTGCACCTGAGGACGAACTGGATTCAGGCGAGGTGCCAGCAGTCCGCTTCTCATGTCCGAGATGGGACGAGATCACTCAATACCTGTTCGAAAACCGAGCACCAGGCGACCTTTCTTTAGACACAACGACTATTATTTCGCTTCCCGTTCTCTACAGGTATATTAGGAATCATGGCGGCATTGACCTCTCTCCGACGGAACTCAGAAACTTCCTCGGAGTTGCGAATGAGCGGAAGGAGTTGTTCATGTAAGTGACCCCGCCTTGACCTCAACCTACACTACCACATTGCATTGAAGCTGATGAGAGCCACAAAACAGATGGGAACCACATCCAGATCCTGGAATAGTGATGAAAATCGAAGCCGGCTGGCCCCCAGCTCTAGATCAAGACATCATAGACGATGAGCCTTCGGACTTGGCTCAGGCACTCGATACCTACTTGTCCGACGAGAAGACACAAGAAGGACTGTATGAATCTTATGGCGAGTGTAGGGATTTAGAGATAGAAGAGTTCTTACGTTGGCTGAAGTTCAAAGATTCAACAGAGTGGGACATTCCACTAGACGAGTTTCAAGACGCGATTGAGGAGAGCTATGATATTGGGAGTGCGTATATTGCGTGAGTGTTCATCCTCTCCTCAATTAAATACTGCTGACATGGATTGCGATGCATAGAAAAGCTCCAGAAGGCATCGTTCGATTCATTTTCGACATCGATGATATCAGGGAGAAGTTCTCGGACAAGTTCACAAACGATAGAATGCGAGACCTCACAGCAAGGGCTCAATCATGAGAGTGGCCATGCACGAACGACTTGATGAACACTCTCCTTCATGATTTCTCTATGTATTCACTCCGTGGTAATGATCGCTCAAACGCTAAACCGACTTATACACATATGTAGCCATTCTCATGAACATAATCATTAAATCCTCCCTTATTCACGTCTCGCTAAGATTACCCACACCTGCCCTCCAAACTCCACCCATCGCACCCCCTTGAAGCCTAACCCTCAGCCCCTCCGCTTTCTGTAAAGTTCCTCCTCCCACCTCAATCGGGCCCATATATCCCTTTGTCTCTGCGCTCAATCCGCACATCGTAGCCAGCGCTGACGAACGCATAACATCCACCTTTGCCGCTCTCGTCTTCATGATCGTCGCTAACAGGAACACGAACGAGGAAGCGAGTAGGATGAGTAGGAAAGAAAGCCATGCCCAGGAAACTTTGACGTACGACTGCGTAGTGAAAGAGGATCCTGTCGCTGCATCGCCAACGAATCTGCGGTCTCGTATACTAAGACATTGTTAGCCAGGAAGTCCAACTCGCGCAGGGGTAGGGTACTGTAAGCAGAAAGACTCACTTATTCGTCATACTCGCTGCGACATTCGCAGTCAAATTCTGCACCCCCACCATCTGCAAATCGTCTGCAGCTTTTCCAGTGAGATTGGCAACAGAAGGTTCTTGGAAAAGAGCGTCCGATAAAGCCATAGCTGCATCACTCGAATACCCGCCCCCATCACCCATCTCATACCATCCCCTCCATGTCAATGCCATATAATTTGTCAGCGCCGCGTTCGCATTTCCATTCACAGTATAATTCGCAGTACTATTTATAGGATTCAACGCCATGTTTCCCCACTGTTGATACGTCCCATTCGTGCCATCACCCAACGGCAAGGTAATACTCGCATTGGTGGAACCGATATTTACGCTGCTCGAGGTGATGTTTGTGGAAGCGATTCCGGATTGGACAGAGGTGGAGTAGGTGTTTACGCACCAGTACAACAAAACTTCGATGGCGCCAAATGAGCCTTGAGAGGTGGAGGAAGGGTTTTGGTAGATGATGAAGGGGTTGGAAATGGTTGTCCATTCGGCGTTTGATTCGTTTTGGAAAGCGAGGGAGTAGTTAGTGGGGGAGACGGAGATGCCATCGACGGTGGAGGGAAGGGTGGTGATGTTCATTGACATTGCACCGGCTTGGAGGTATGCTCCATTGGGGAGAGTTACGTTGATGTCGGTGACATAGCCGATTGATGCTGACATGTTTCCTGGGACGGTGATGATGTTGAGGAAGCTGGTTACGTTGGCGACTTTGGAGCATAGGCCGAGGGAGCTGAAGTCGGGCCAGGTGCAGTTTCCTGTTGAGCAGGATGGTGCAGTGTGTGTGATTGTCTCGTTGGCAGCGTTAAAGAGTCCCATCATCACTGCTTGTTGCATGCTGAGGTCGGTTACACCTGAGCCAATCAGCGGGTTTTTCCCCCTGAAGAGAATGTGAAGTAGACATACCAATGCTACCCTGCAAAGGGCTGTATGCCATGAATAAATCACTTCGAGGTGCCAGTGCAGCAGGCCCAGACGTCGCAAGGATTGGACGCTCATGGTACGAGATGATCTGTTGAGTGATCGGACTCGTCGCAATCCCAAGGATCGAAATGATAGCACCAATACTCGCCAAGTGTCTAAATCTCAAAGTCCCCAACAACTTAATCCCCCCAATAGGTCCCCTACTCGCCTGATCAAATGTCTCAAAATCTACCAACGGCCTCTCCTCCTTAAACCACACCCACTTCAACTGACTCAACGCCTCCGAGATAGGGATCATCAATCCCGCCTTCGCCAACGTCGTGAACAGCGCCAATATTGTATTCAGCGTTATACCCTGCGGCAATTTCGGTAATGGCTTTCCATCATATACTTTCAGGACAATGATAATCGCAACCGCGCACAACAAACTGAACAAACAGCCTAGGAATTCCAGTAACCACCAATCGCTGTGACGCGAGAACCAATTCCTCATGTTCCTCTGTGGTATAGGTTGTGGGAAAGCTGAAGCTGATTTCTTACCAAGAAGATCGTCCTGACTTCCCCTCGAGCGGTGGTGATGATAATCACCCTCCTGAATAACTTCCTCCGGCTGCGGGAGGGTATGATAACTAGGCGTCTGAAACGGTTCACCCAGGCCGAGAAATGTATCACTCGACCTCGCCTTCGGTGGGACATATCTAGTCTCCTCCATCCCTGGAGCATAACTCAATGGCCTCTCAGGCACGATATCAGGTGTGTGGACCGGTACGACTTGAATATCTGGTATCTCGCGATCGTAGTTTTGGTCTCTCATCGAGGTGGGTGTTTCTTGCATCGAGTTTTGTATTGAGGTAGGGGTTCGGTTTTGGATCGTTTCGCTGGGACCTATGGTTTCATAGTCGGGGAAGAAGTGGGAGGTGTCGATATTGACATCTGCTGTGTGTAGCCGTGGAGACGATTCCGGAGACACTTCTTCCGTTTGTCGCTGTGGGAAAGATTCGGGAGACAACATCTCGATGTCTGGGAAGCTGATTCCGACCGGTGCAATCGGACTTATGGGCGAGATATTCTCCCGAAAATGTGACAAGACCTGCTTCTGCATCGGTTTCCTAGGAATTGCGAGAGTGTGCCTAGCATATTGTGAGAATGAATCTTGTTCGTCCTCTCTCGTGTACCCCGCCATTTCGATTTCTCTCATACTACTCCTATCTTCATCTCCATTTGCACCCATATGCAGCTCAGGATCTGACATTTTCCTAAATCCAGAAATCAAACGAACGACAACTGATTAATTGCAAGGCAGAAAGAGAAGAGAGAAGAAAAGGACCAAAAAACAACAAACAATCTACATTTTGACACCACACGCCATCGAATCCTGCAGACTACCGGACTTCCACACTACCACCTTTGACATGAATTGGCATACCTAGCAATCCGCCTAGGTACCTCGCCCCCCATCGCACAGCCAGACCTCTAAATAAACAGTCATCTGATTGGCTCTCAAGCGAAGAAACTTCCCGCTTTGAGGCTGGGTGCTGGGATCGTCAACCCCGATGATTGGATGAAAGTCCGGCCGAGACATTGGCCAACAAGACAGATCTTTGGCTTGGAAAGGCTAGGGCTGAGCGGTTCCTAGCGTTTTACGAAGCTTAGCGTGTGATGTGAGGCGGAGGGTCACGTGGGCGGGTAAGCAGCCGATTCCAGGTGGGGACTTCTGCTCGTTTGCCGTGTCTTGTTCGGGTAAGTTGTTCGTGGAAATATTCGAGATGGTTGAAATTGAGCAAGAGATGTATGCCACTTGGCGATAAGATAGCGCTGTTGGGATGAAAAGGAAAATTGAACAGTTAAAGATCAGCAACACCAAACTGCTAGCGCTGACAAGCACAGTGCCAGATCTGTGCATTCTGCGTCGCATGACCCACCCCGCACATCCAGAGACTTAAAGTTCACCAAAGCTGACACCGAATTCGGCCTCATAACGTATTCTCATCTAAGAACCAATTCCAACTCTCATTTATAGCCCCAGTTCAGATTTCTACTCGAATTTCACCCTCATCGGCGCATCCAGTTTGTGCGCAATAATTATTATTACAGCCTGCTTCTCAGTGTCATATTTCCAGCTTTCAGTCGGGCACGTAACCCAGACTATCTCTTTTGGTATGTTTCCTTTCGTCCAGTACGCGCCTTTTGGCTCTTCCTCCACGCCTAGAATCGTGACATTCAGCAAAGTATTCTCCGCCTAGTATTTGAAGGTGCCTTCGATGGAAAGCATCTTATCACTGTACGACATGGTGATCTCCGAAGTGGAAGACTGAATAATACTCTCCTCATCATCGAGATACAAGGATCCAGAAGCTGTACCCTCAGTGGCAGGAGCGACGAGGAAAACGAATGGCCGTTGTCGGACTTCGTTAGTTGTGTATGCCGATGCGTTTCTCATGGGAATGATGGAGCCTGATTTGATGTAGAGAGGGATTTCCGTAAACCCTACATCGGTCAAATTAACCTTCTCTCCCTTGCCCTCAATCTTTGTGTAAGTGTTGAAGTCGTAGAAAATATCGTTTGGCGTGTAAATCTCGACAGTCGTGGCGTTTTCTTCAGTGACTGGCGAAATGAGGAGGGACGAGCCGTAGAAGAATTGTAATTCGACTCCGAAAGTGTTGGTGTCTTCGGGGTAGAGGAAGAACATTAAATTTATCAATGGAGTGCCGGTGACAGATTGTTGATGCATGGCTGTGTAAATGTAATCTAGGAGTCGGTAGCGGATATCGATTGCGTGTTTGACCGCTATGGTGACGATGGGCCAGGGGTAGGATTCTTATGGGATGGAGCTATCGCCATTGTGGTTTCGGAAGAACGGGCTGAATGCTCCTGGCATTGCCCATCTCGCGCAAAGAGTTTCCGTGGGGTTACCACCAAATCCACAAACATCACTCCCCACCATGGGAATCTGATACAAAGCAGCAAAATCTGACATTCCCTGAATCGAATTTCGGTACAACTCCTAGGTACTCAAATTATCACCGAGCCATTTCCCAACAGCATGACCTGAACCAGCAAACGTTGAGCGAGTGATAATCATAGGCCTCTTTCCCGGACGACGAGCTTCCATTGCATTGCGGCAACTGACGGACATCATGGAGCCGTAGATATTGTGCACGTCCAATTCGACGTGGCCGTCGTGGTGTACGATGTCTGTGTCGAGAGTGAAGTTTGAGAGACCGCCGTAGGGGGCGACGGTGTTGGCGTTATCGATTTGGTATGGAGGATCGAGCAGGTCGCGGTTGGGGAAGCCGATGATTTCTTGACTTTGGCATGCTTCCGCCGCATACTTTTCGACCACTGCTCGCTTGGAGTTTCCTTTTTGTGTGCTTTCTTCCTTGGTGTTGGGAGCTGCTGCTGGTGCTAACCACGGAGGAGCATAGACTAGATCGTCTGCGGGGTATGGGGAGTTTGGATTAGGTTGGAATGATTGTGGGAATCCCGGGATGGGACGGGGAGCTGAGCGAAGGGCAGGTCTGGTGGGAGGGAAGCCGCGTTCTTCAGCGCTCTCGGTCGGATTATCTCCGAAGTAATTGAAGTTTGCTACTTCGTTCATGTCAATCCAAAGAACGTCGACATCAACTCCTGTCTCTGCATCGAAGAACTTGGCGAACTCATTGGTCCAGAAATCTTGAGTATCCGGATGGAACCAGTCAGAGAAAGCTGTCACTCCTGTTGTTGTTTGTCAATTACACGCTTGATTCAAGGTTGAAGCTACATACCTGGCCAGACCACCCCTTGGCAAATAGGGCTGTCCTTCTGCACCAAAACGCCTTGATCACGAGCTCTCAGAAAGGTGTCGTACGGGAGTCCATTCTCCCGCTCAGTCTAGTATGCCATCGCAGGATCAACCATAACAATATACTTTTGCCCATTCTCATGCAAGTAATCAACATACTCCCGCACGCGAACAACCGGGAAGCGATTAGGATCAGTAGTCATGATGTACCGCTCATACATATAGTCGATATCCGTCCACATAGTCTCAAGTGGATACCAGCCGCAGGGTAATTGTACACAACTTCAGCGATGGAGTAGAAATCTCGGTAGCCGTAGCGACACTGATGAAGACCGAAGCCCCACTAAGGCATCATGGCTGCCTTCCCAGAAACTTCGCTATATTGTCGAGCGACTTCCGTCGGAGTGGGACCGTCCATGAAGTACAGGTCGAGGATGCTGGAGATGAGATTGTACTCGAGATACTGGCTGTCAGCTTCGGTATTGTTGATCTTGACGTCTATGCTAGAGCTTGAAAGTAAGAAGACACTATGCGTTCCCTTGTCACCGCGATGGTCGAAATAGATTGGATGATTGCCATACAGGTTCTGTCCCGAAGGGACTCCATAAGAGTCACGAGACCACATAGTGCGAGTATAATCTGTCGTGTTTAAACGCAAGCTGTCTGTGTGCTCTCCGAGTCCATAGATGTTGGGATCATTTGGAAGGGAAGTGCGAAGTCGAAGATACTGATCCTCGAAAATAAATGGTGCTGCAGAAGAATCGAACAACACCTCTCCATTCTATTTGCGCTTCACAGAGAAAGTAAAAGGTGATGTCTCGTAGGAGAATTCCAAAGCAGCAGCATCTGACCTCACAGAGCCATTAGTCTCAGGCGTAGGCAAGACGCTCGTAGGAACCTGGTATGCAACCTTTCTAGCGTCCTCGATCTTCCGTGGAGACGAGATTCTGTTCTATGTCAGCAGCGAACATGTCATTATGAAGAGAGACGAACTTGTGTTGTAATTGACAGTTAACTTTAAGTCCGTAATGTCATTTCCATAGACGTTGCAAGGTGTGCCAGCCAGGGTCAGATCTGCAGTCATGCCCGTAGCAGTTTGTGCGACTCCTGATACAACATAGCCAGGGCAATCTTCTCTCGTGGTCTGCTTTTGGGAAAGAGCAGCGCCGGACACAGCACTTGCTAGAGCAAGGCCGTTAATCAATTGAAACAACATTTTGGAAGAAGTTTCCAGGACTGTGCTTACACGTGTTTCCTGCCAGAGCACATCGAGAGGATTTTGCCATTGACAAGTTGTCATCTGCCAACTAGGAGGCACTTCGGAGCCTTGAGTCGTAGCCAAGAGTATGTTACTCCATAATATCAGACCCGGGACAGCAACAAAGTCGTGGAGACTCCGCTTCACCCCCATATTGTCAATTGACCAAGATGTTTGGGGCAAGGTAAAAACTTGTCGCCCCTTTTTCCTTGGCGAAATTTTGAACGTTGCAGTCTGAAGCGATGAAGCTCTACGAGGTTTTGGGAAGTTGGCGATGATCAGGTGTTGGCATGACGATCGAGCGCAGCCTTGGCACAGCCGCTGGAGACTGCGGGGTGATGCAGGGAATTTGACCAATCAGGTTATTGAAGATCGCCTTCAGAAAGAGCCGTTCATGTGGGGCAAACTTCGGAAGAGATGCCATGCGGAGATCGTGGGCTGCTGTGCAATAACAGATGTCTAACTCTTAGCAATGCAGGTCGCGATAACTCTCGCGAGAACCACAATAAGAAGACACTCTAGACGGCTGACTGAAGGATACTCCAACGTAGGCCTGACTCCTGATGATGAAGGTTAAAGTGACACAGTAGAGCACTAATGTCCCAAAAGTGGAGGTACTCTGCAAGAGAATCTGGAGAAGAACATTCAGCAGTAGGGCTTGGTGAAAGCGTAAGAGCTCATTCGATGTGATGTAATGCCTTGTCTACCAAGTTCACAGATTCAAATCCTAATGAATGTCCCCAACTGTCCTGTTGTCTGGAGTGTCGCCTTTTTTTTTTTTTTTTGGACCGTGTGAGACCGAGATTCCAATAAGGCAGACTAGAGACCTATAATTCCTCGTCTGAACTTTCATCCCAAAGTTCCTCCTTCATAGGCTCGGATGCATAAGCTCTGCACACCCAATCCTTCAGGCACGGCTGCCAATGATCCCATATAGCAACAAAAGGCGGCCATCCTTCCTGTGAAGCATAAATGTCGATACGCTCGGGAGCGGCGTGATGCAGTTGCTGGTAGGTGTGCTCGATGTGCGTCCAGATACGCGTAGATAGATCTATACGCTTCTGAGACCGACTCCAATTGATAGCATTGGCCGAATTGGGGTCCGCATTTGGAAACTTAGGAAGCGCAATGGGCTCTTCCTTCCCAATGCTTTGTGTAAGTCGGCACATCTCGAATAAGAGGCAAAGGTCTTTCAACCTCGTGGACTCAAGTCTGTCCGGCCATTCGGCAGCATCCATTTTCATCAGACCCCAAAGCTGATAGTAGATACGAATGAATCGAGGGCGTTCAGCTCGTGTCAAGTACGGGGGATGATGTCGTCGAGCCGGTGGTACGGGTAGATATGATTTTGGGATCGGGCATCCCCCACCTGTTGATATCCTTAATGCCATGCTCATAAGTATGAAGTAAAAGAAACGTACATTTGACTCTACAGACGAATTCTCTTTCAAATTGAAGTATAGCCTTCTCGACCACACATGCATTCCGCAACAAGCGTAAGACGTCTCGAGCAGATGACACAGAAACTCCCAACTGAGTGCTACTTTGGTCGGCGAGAAGGCGGCGTGCGTGAAGCTCGCAGGGTATGCTTCGTAGACCGACACTTCCATAGATGACAGATATGTTCTCACTCCAGAAATTTCTGAATTGCCGACATGTTGTTGCTATCGCAAGAACGTCTGAAAGTGAGGGAAGCATACAAAAGATCTTCGTAACAATCTCTGCTGGCATCATGTTCAAACCTCTGTCGCTGTGCGGCTGCCGTACCGTTAATTGCATTTTGTAATTTGACTTCAGTTGAAGTAAAAGTAACTGAGCGAATTAAGGTGTTCTTGATATCGAGGATGGAGGAGGATAGGGGGACAGAAAAGCCTGATGCATTCCCTCAGAGCAGTGTCACGTAGCATGCATGAGAGCTCATCAGGACAACTCGCCGAGCCACCTATCAGAATCTCGCCCATGCTATGTATAGCAAGCGCCCGGGCAAAATTTGTACTTAACGCCTTCGATCGCGGCGAGCGGGCATGTTATGTGGTCGCAGGCAAGGCTAGGTCCGTGTCTAGGAGAAGTGGTTTCATTCCTTCCGGAAGATGGCGGCCAGTGTTCGACCTCATACAGGATTCGTTACCCCGAGAGTCGTATCTGTTGTGTTTCAAGGACTCCAACATCAAAATGCAGGAAGATATTTCGAGGATGGAGTTTGAGATTTGAGGTGCGAGATCACTAGGACTTCGTGGGCCGAATCGAACCAGTCATGTAGTCGCGCTACTGTAATCGAGTCTACCCAACCTCGACTGAACCCGCAGTCCCATTCTTAACATCATCAGACCGCATCTGACACATCTCCCAACGTCGAACATGCGGATTCATACCCTCGTCTGTTGAAGTACATTGACAGAATCGGAATAGACCTCCAAGTAAGCCTGCTACGGGTCCCTCATGATCAATCGTGGTAGCCAACATGGCCCAAGAGACGGCCAAAATGAATCCTGTTCCTTCGTTCCTCTCATTCTCCCATCTTAATGGTCTTATTTCGAATCGAGGATCACGTAGTCAATTAGCAGAATGTCCATGATAAGTCTTAGCATAGTATCCACGTGACCCCACTTCTCAACAGGGAACCTCAAAGTTAGAAACCGCCTGAAGCGGACGACGACCTTGTTTTGTTTAGATGCTGAAGTTTCTAGGTACTTGCAGTAAGATGAAGAAGTCTGGGGTTAGTAGAGCTGCTCAAAATTCCTGACTGAGAAGTTAGTCAGGGACTACCATACACCACGTTAGCCACTGATCACACCCGCGAAGAGGCAGCCTCTTTTATCTTTCAAGCTGCAAGTTGGTGGCTCAAACTTTCCAAAGATTCGAATCTACCCTTCTGGAGCTAGAGGTTGGAGACTTCAGAGCAGAAAATAGGTGGTACAGGAGCGCTGTTGGTGGCCATCATGTCCGTTACTCCTAAATGTGACCAAAGATAACTGTTGGACGCTTGAAATATTTCCGATTATCTTGTTTAGTATGATTTCTGCTCCTGAAGTGTGGTCTGACTGTGGAAGTTGCCCTCTGATGTTACCTTGCAACATGTTGGACGATTTGTTATACAACCCCTCCTGAAAATGAGGAAACGCTGCTCTATTTTGGTTTATCATTCCCGCATTTTTGATAAAAAGAGACTTCCTCTGCTGCCAAGGCACAAATCACTATCTCATCAAACCTGAAAAGCCATTCCCCAACTTCCCACTGTTGCTCATTATGCGTCTCTTTGCATTTTCAAGGAAGCAAGTCTTCATCCTACTCCCTCTGCTTTTGTCTCTATTGGTGAACATCCTAGCATCAGATCTAGCAGAGCGTGGAAGTCTACCATCTTGCTGCCTTGGCTCCTGTGACGATGATGATGAAATCGATGACAATATCAACGAAGTCCTCGATGGACCGACAATCGATAGGTCGGCTGGCATCGGGATTGAGTTTGAAAGTACAGAGCTCAGGTTCGGTTCAGATACAGCCGATGAGGCTCTGACAGACAGTTTGAAAGGAAAGCTGATAGGTCCCCGGCGAGGCCCCAACTGGATGCTTACCGGCGATACTACTCTTGGAGGAAAAGGCCAACTTGTGGCCGAATACATTTTGGACGGTACACAGATCAAAATTGGGACTGGTGCGGTTTCTGCTGCTGCTGCTGCTGCTGCTGTCGCAGAGGATCTTGTAAGGCGTACCTATCACCAGGTTCTACAAACTCTAACCAGACGGTAGACTTCATGGAATCCATACCAAGGCATGGCTCCCCCAAGCAATGCAGTCACTATCGACGGCAGTACTGTGGACGATTGGGTAGTCAAGTTTCCGGAAACCGATGGCACTATCGATAGCCTCACTTGGGCTCCTCAAGTCACGGCTCCTATGCCTCTCGAAGCCATTGCAGACCTCTTCACCAAAGCACTCGGTGGGCAAGCTTCAGATTTGCTGTCAAAAAAAAACCCCAATCGAAACATGGTTTCAGTAACAAAGGACTTCTTTCAGTCCAGCCCCAACGGCATAACGTCAGACGCTGTCACTGCTGATGTACTTGGGTTCTTTTCACTGATTGTATCGTACGCTAAGGCCGCTAAAGCCGAGGAGGAAAACGAAAGTCCTAAAGAGTTGACTTCAATCATGCCTCGCACTGACTTCACCAATCTTTTCAATTTTGTCAAGGCAAAAGTACCAGGAGATTTATACGAACTTGTGAAAGTTCTTGCATGCTACAAGAACACGGCTGATGGTGTCGAGTAAGTCTCCTAGATAAATCATGTCGCCATGACCGTCAGACTGATCGCTTCTGGGGTGTCGATACCGACTACGCAACCGGCACGGTCGATGCACCCGTCCCGAATGCAGCCTTGGACCAAAAGAAATTCTCTGTTTCGTCGTCAAGCGGTCGGTCCGATAGCTGCACTGTCCAAGAATGGATACAAAGCATTGCAGCTGGCACTTCGCCTGACCGACTCTCTCAACTCGATCAAGTCCTCGACAGCTCAATCGGCGGCCTCAAAGATGCACTTGAAAATGTGCTCAACACTCAACGAGCCGTACCCCTGTTTGAATTCAGAAGACTGCCATCCATTCAAGCATCAGGTATGCAAGCTTTTGCCGCAATAGTCGAGCAAGCAGTCATCGATTACCACAGCCAATTCCCAAATGCTGCGCGACTTGTTCGAAGAAATCCAGACAGGGTCTACTCACGCATCAAACGACAAGCATGCACACTCGACTCTGGTGTTACAAGCACCGAGCCTGATACAATCACAAGTACTCCACCCAGTTCAACACCTCCTATGACGACCGCCGCCGCCATCTCATACGCATGCTCCAACTACGCGGCCCCTGAAGAAGGAATTTCCGATTTCTGCACTTGCACTAATGGGGCCACAGCGCCAGTGGTACTTGCCATAGGGACAAATACTGGCGACAACTACGTCCCATGTCCATACACAACAGCACCACCTCTCCCCCCTCCACCAACAACCACTTCTCCACAAGGCGGTAACCAATTGTATCCCTACGTCACTACAATACTCGATGGCGCAGGCAACACAATCGTCGAAGAATGCCAAGGCTCATCTACAGCTCACTACGGCGGCTTCACCGAAATCATGTGCGCTGGAAACGTCGTGACGCTCACTGCACCCCCCTCAAAGCCATCCGTCAGCGTCACCGTGGGTCTGAACAAGATTCTCGTTGGAACCTTAACCTCCACTGAACTCTATACCTCGATATCAAACGCACTAGAGACTTTATGTCCCTCAGTAACATCCGGATCGACTGTGACCGTCGGAGCAGGCACGCAAACAATATCCAATATCTTCTATGTCAAAGAAACACCTGTCCATGACGGAGAGCTTCTCGTAAGCATGGATACAGGCGTTTACAGTGACGCTGGTATTCGATCTGCGATGATCCAAGCGGTTGCGCAGAGTTTCATGAGTTCAGCTACTGGTAGCAACTGTTTCAATACGACGTGGGAGAATCGTGAACATGGGCAGACGCCTTATGAGGAGACTGTGGAGATGTGTAATGCTGCAAATTTTGCTGGTGTGCATTATGTAAGTTCAAACTTCAAACATTTTCGGAGAGAAGTAAGCACTAACATTTCTCAGTATGGTTCGGTGCCCTATGGAACTCCGATAGGTAATGGTACGCAATGGATTGAGCCGCACATAGATTTTGGCATCGAAGCGGGGTCTTTTGACTGTAGTGCTTTTATCGAGGCTCTTAATTCTATTCTTGTCGTGATAGCGCCTGAATTTGCTTTCGAGGAGACTGAGATTGGTGAGTTGATCGCTGCAGTATGCGCTGTAGCAACTGGGGGATAGAAGGTCTTCCTTCCATAAAGAGTTTCCTGTTGTATTAAACCACGATTTCGGCCATTGTAGAGTTCGCCTCTTTGGGGGATTTTTGGTTCAAGTTTATGTTTGGATTATCTCAGATGCACACCCACCTCTCTAGCCGACATGAATTCGAATCCACTGCTCAACATGCGGCACAATCTCCAAATTATTCAGCTCCATGAAACCGAAATGCGCATTCCCCTTAACACCATCAAATTAGCATCTCTCTTCCACACAATAAACAAAAGTTTTACTCGCATGTATCCCCACCTCCGGCAAATCCAACCAATCCACACCCACCCCAGCCTGCCTGAGGTACCCCACAGTACAATAATCATAAACGGCATGATAACTTGCCTCGCTACTAACCACCAACACTGGGATGACGTCCAAATTCACCAACTTCCTAGCCAGTTCTTTCTGCATCACACAACTACTCAAGTTCTCGCCCTTACTAGCCACCGTTTCCGTAACCAACTAGCTCACATTCACAATCGGAGGATCATAAGTCAATGGGAGAAAAACAATCCCGTATGGGCGTGCGGGGCCATACGAATGACCTCCTGAACAAATGGCGGACCTTCTGGCTCGATTGCTACTGTGGCCTTAACGAGAGAAGGCCAACGGTCCGCAATGCCCCATCCGTAGGGCCCGGAGTGGGAATGCGTGACTAGGATTGCTGGGCCGATTTTATCGAGGAGCGCGAGGCTGGCGAGGACGGTTATAGTTTCGACTATGGTGTCGTTTGCTTGTTGTTGTATCTCTCCCGCGAAGAAGGCATCGAATATGGGGTCGTTCTTGAGGCCTGTTCCTAGCCATTGGAGGTGTGTGAGTGGATTGGGAGTGAAACGGAGATGTGAAGGGGGCGTGGAAGAGGGACAGGCCTGGGTGTGGAGACTTGCTTGTGGCCATAATTTTGCTACTTGAGGAGCAGTGAAGAAATTCTCAAGGAGACGTTGTATATGGAAATTGTTCCTTTGCCTGGAACCCAGGGGGAGCGGCCGCGTTGTGGTTAGTCGATTAGGTAGAGCGTGTATCCTTTTCTTAGGAAGTAGGAACCCAGCCTTCGCGGTTGTCTGGGGTGTTGAGCCAATTCTGTTTATGTGAGTACATGATGAAAGGGGGAGAAAGGAGTGGGGAAAGGGGAGAGGACTTACAGTTGAGGTTTGGCCGGAGCTGGGGATGAACACTGGGGGATAGGGCAGGGCCGGGCGCTGAGGGCCGAGCTTCTCGACGTACATTTGGCCGGGCATTACTTCGCCGAAGGACCTTGGGTGTTAGTCGATGGGTGGTGACAATGGGAATATGGTGGTATAGAACTTATAACGTTCTCATAGTGGTCGCCTGCGTAGAAGTACGTCCTGCTGGCGTATGTTTCTGTTGGAGTCTGCGAGGAGACAACTGTGAAAGCCACGACGGTAGATATGCAGCATAGCAGTGCAAGAGTGGTTGAAAGTATCGTCATGATGTCAATTATGAGGACCAAGGTAAGGCTAAAGAAGTTCCCCCAGGCTCAGATAAATCAAAAACACACAAAATGGGACGATAAAATACAAAACAAATTCTGGAGACATGACATGAAACAAATGAGATCATATGCAATAGTTCTGACAGTAAAGCAGATCATTACCAGCCGACAATTGGAGAAGGGGGGTTGCTTTTCTAATTGGCTGGTAAGAGCCGATTAAGCAACGGCGATTGGACACGGAGAGATCAGACCTGAGAAACTTTCATCACAAAGCTCGATGCAACACTATTGCATACCGGTAACAAGAGCCTGCAGGAGCGATGTAGATCTCATTGGTGATGAATGCGGTCCTGGTCCGGTCCGTTCAATAAATCGTACTAATTCAGGTGCGAGGCTTAGCAACCTGCACTGCATTGGAACCCAATTAGGAGCCTGGAGCGATGATCCAAGAGATCTTTGAGGAAATGCCAACTCTGATGAGTATTGATAACAGGCATTGTTCATTGACAGGAGACTAGCGCAGCATGTGCTGTATGTAGTAGCTGGCACTTGCCAATTGCAACCAGAGACAACTCGAAAATTAACAGCGAAATACAAATTGTCTAGGATACAAGACTTCGCATGGGAAAATTCCTCGCTCTAGTGATGAGTCAAGGTGCAATTGATTACATTTGTAAAGGGGTATCAATGGTTGGAGACTATTCTGTACATACCCAACCCATTATTTTGATCGTCGACATATGCATCGTAACCATATATACTTTTCTTAATACATCTGCAAGGTATCTTAGCTCGAAGTTGTTGGAGTCCTTGGGGTATCGATATTGCCTGCCTCAACCTTCACAGTCTCAGGATTGGTAGTATCGACCTTCGGTGGCTCGCTGGGTAACACCGGCACCAGCACTTTTTGCTCTTCTCCCAGAACCACTATGAATCATCAGCTTGTAGTCTCGCGCAGGTAAAAAATCATGGCTTACATCTCTGGTAAAGCCAATAGCTTGTCCCAATTGCAATTGGAAGAGCCACAATAGCACTTGTAACTTTCCTCGCCACAGACTTGTAGTTCGGCGGCAATGGCCTACTTCCAGCTGTATTCGGTCTTGCGCCTGCCCGTGTAGTTATATTCGACACAATCTGCGAGTTCAAGGCCGCAATTGGGACGTGTGGTTTTGTTGCTAGTTTGGGAGGAGGTGGTGGAGGAGAGGCCGCGGGTTTGATAGGAGAGGGTTTCGAGGCAGGAGTTTTCGTTTGAGGTATGGAGCTCGATTTGGCTGTTGGAGCTGTGCTTGTGGACACAGCCTCGGCCGGTGATGGCTGCTGTGAGGACGCTTTCTTGGCCTCGACCTCTTTCAATTGCTGCAAAATCTTGGAAGACGCTGGATCCAGCTTTACTGACACGGAAGGCTTTTCTGCTGTTAGAGCTGGTCTCTTCCCTTCTGGTTGTGCTGGAGCTGCTTGCTTCACAGTTTTTGAAGGCTCAGGAGCTTTCGGCGCAGCTTTTGGTGCCGCAGAACTTGCAATTGGTTTCGATGCAAGCTTCTTGGGTGCCGGAGCCTTCGCAGATGCGTTGCTCACACCTTTCGTAACTTTTGGAGCGGCTTTCGTTGATTTCGCTCGAGAGGTGGTTGTCTTCTTGGTATCTGGCAATTCGACCTCAACGGGATCCATAATGACCTTCTTGGGCCTTCCTCTCTTCTTAGCAACTTCTGCGGACATGTTGAATATGGGCTTGAGTGTTCGAGAGACGTGGTGGAAGCAATGGCCGTGAGGACAATTTCTCGGATGTGGATTGATCGAAAATGTTCGTTCGCGTCGGCAGAAATTGAACGCGTTTGACCGCCCGAAGAACCCTTTCCTCGATCTTTCTTCAACAACAACGTCCAAAACCTACACAGCACAACTCGACGACGATAACATGTTTCTGTTTTGACAAGAAACAACGTTTTATTTCTACTCCTTTTCTCCTCACATGTTTTCCTCGATGTGGGGCTGCTTCTTTGCATGAATTCACGAAATTGACGCGAATCCTTGCTCGAGGAAACATCAATGACTCTTCACCATCAGCCAGGAACACCCAGCTTCCGACGTTCGATGCTCGCATTCAATTGTTGTCAGTCTCCGGTACTTTGGACTCTACTCTTCTCGACGTCAGCAACAACCTTATCCTCCGCTCACAGAGCGGTGAGTTGAGGAGCATCTGCGCCGGAAGCAAGATAAGACACTTTGGCCTTATGTCCTTATAGGATACCGCAAGCAGCAGATCTCCCTTGATGACGATGCATACTGCCTCTTCCTGCGTCAATACGAAGCCCGCTTCCCCATATCTGCAAGTGCAAGAGTGAAGTGGTTGTCGGAATCACATGATGATGACGCTTACTCTCATGATTCCAAAACAGCAACCATTGATAGGGCCTCTGATCCGATCAGCGTTTTCAAGGTTCGTGCCGCATGTTCGAGATCAATGTTAGTCTGTGTTTCAGAATCATATGTCCTTCTGATTTGCCATCGACCTCGTATTCATCCTCCCCGCTGCATCTAAATTTAGCGAGTCTTCACGATACGAGCTGCAAGCTGAAGTCAGATAAAGCTAAACTCATCCGCCCTTTATCGATGATAAGCATCGTCGTACAGCAATTTTTGGCTCTCGTCGCCGGTCAATGCCTCTTCGAAAAAGCAAATATGGATTTCTCAGAGGAGATTTATGTGACGAGTCGGAGCAGGACGCCTTCTATTATCGATGTCAAGTCGCAGACTGAGAGGGTCTTTGCAAATTTACCAGATCTTATACAGGAGGCTGTAGTATCCACAGAATGTAAGCTTTGCCTAGCGTTACATAAACTAGTCGCTGATCAGTTACAGTCTCGAGTCCACGTCTGAGGATCAGCCGCGTTCAGAACGATGTGATTGAGACCGAATTCATGACCCAACCAATGTTCTACATCACCTCGCGAACAGATTCCGGCATCGACTTACCTGACCTCGATGTCACGGATGAAAAGATTTTGGGCAAATACGGATCTGATCTCACGGCCAACTTTGCTGACATCAGAGCCTACGGAGCCAAAGCATTCTTCGAGAAAGAGAACCTGTCCAACGGATCCAAATACTCTCTGTGCGCCTGTGCTACAGGATACATCTGGGTCTCTACTACACTCAAATACCGCACTACGGACGGGTGGGACTTCGACGACGCCGAGATTCAAATCGGAACTTATGCTCTCAAAGCCAAGACAATCACGACTATCGAGATCCCGTGCCGGTACAGACCTGTAGGCCGAGATGACCACTTTGATGGACGACTTGCCCTTCTCTGCTCTACAGTATTGGGAAAGTACCTACGAAACCGGATGATCGGGCAACAATACGAAGAGGCAACAGACAACGCAATAAGACAGACGCGTAAGGAATTGTCGCCACTCACGGTAGTGGACCCGGCTCGGTTCGAGAACTTTGACTCGCTTCTTAGGCAAGTGTGTACGAGTGCGCCACTGCCGCCAACATCGGATGTGTCTTTAATTTCGAGATCGATGATCACGAAGAGGTGGCAGTGCTGGAGAGAATCATCGATATTACGAAAACGGTACGTGTTCCCGAAACGTGTCATACGATGCTTCAAACAATCGAGACAAGATCCAATTGATCTTTTGAGTGGATGCTACATGGCCCCGGCCCCGGACAAGCCCCAAATTTCTACACGCATATTACATCCTGAATCCAGATGACAACCTCCGATACAGAGATGCTCACCATCACATCAACAATTCACGACACAGGCACCATCAAACGATCAATATCTGGGCCTACCAAATGATTAGCTCCAGGCTTCATGACAATGAGCGCCAAAGCTTACCCCATCCCGAATTATAAGCCTCAAACTCAATCACATTGCCGGTCCCCGCCTCCAACGGCACCGTCAACGTCGAGCTTCCCGGCGTACCCCCCGTTGTCGGCAAGAAAGCCACAATATGAGTCACTCCATTGACCAACACATTTGCATACCTGCCCATTATCTCATCAGCGACAAACTTCAACCACTCCTATCTTCCCAACTGGAACTCACTCACCTCTGTGTCGAATCCCCATTTATATACTTAATCCTAATCGTCGTCCCCGTTGTCGCCACAGAACTCGAAATCTCCGGAAACGTCAACGTCCCACCCGGACTTGGCCCTCCTATATACCCAACATCGGTTGCATTGGAGCAGCCGGAGCAAGAAAGGAGTCTTGCACCGCCGGAGAGGATTTGTGGGGAGGCTTCGGCTTCGGGGGTGGTTTCCGAGGGGCCGGTGGTCCAGGTTCCGGCGACGATGTTGAGGATCCAGTTTACTTCGTTGGTCTGTTGATTCGATTAGGAAGGAAGGGGGAAGGGGAGAAGGGGAGGGTGGCTTACTAGTGTGGCTGTTGTGCCGGAGATGGTTAGGGGGAGCCAGACGTAGGTTGAGGCCATTAGGTTTGCGGATTCCCAGCGGTCTCCCATGTACCTGCCTCTTGTTAGACAATGGTTTGAGGTATAGGGAGGGGGAGCAATACATCACTACTCCGCCAATGTTCACCACTGCGCTCGTTTGCGATGAGAATGTATTAGATCCTACGGTGGCGAACGTTGCCCACGCTGACCAGGGACCGCTGAGGGTTGTTGCTGTGCAGAAGATATTGTCATTTGGTGCTGTATTTTGGTTTCAGCAATCTCTTTTGTTCAAGTGACGAAGAGGAAGTGGGGAAAAATTGCCTACACCATCCAGTTTCATGACTTGCGAACATGAAGTAAGTGCTTCCGCTCTTGTACAAGGCTGGCGCTTCGTAATCTTGTGCGTACAGGTACGTGGCGGAAGTGACGTTCAAGTAATCGGCTGAGAGTTGGTCGATTCGGAGGCCGTTGGCGCGCTTGGTTTTGTTAGAGACTGTCTCTCAAAGTTGAGTTGCAGGCTTACGTCTTCTGTCAAGAGGTATCCTGTGCCATCGGTGTCTGTTTTTGTCAGTCAGAGGAGTTCCTCTTTCGCAGTGTTTCACAAACCTTTGAACACGTTCAAATCTCTGCTTTGGTATCCCAATGGTTGACTCGCTCCTCTAACCCTCATCAGTAGGTGCCTCTTATTTCCGTTTCGTTTCCCACTCACAGGTAGGTATACGTGCCGCAGATGCTCGAGGAGGTCGCAACTCCTGCTCTAGCCTACACTCGTCAGCCCCCGCACTTCCGCTGTTCTTTCCCCCAATCTTCCCTTCCCCTGCCTACTCTTTCTTCGTCGAATGAACAACTCACCTCCCCATAACTACTATCGTCAATATGCATCCAGAGCACCCACTGCCCCGTGTTATCATTATACAGCACATGCGGTCTCTCCACCACCCTATCCGGACCCAAATCCCCACTCGCTTGCAACGTCAACAACTCATTCACAAAAGCCCAAGACACCAAATCGGTGCTGGAGTAACAATTGATGGATTGGAAAGCGGAGCCATTGAGTTTGTTTTCGCCGATGAGGTAGTAGACGCCACCAGATTCGACGATGCCGCCACCGTGGGCTTGCATGTGTTGGTTCGTGCCCGCGGTGGTTATTGTTGCGCCTGGTACCTGGACGAGAAGGTTAGAGGAGGTTGAAGGGGAACTGGGAGGGGTAAGTAGGGGAGAGTACGATTTGGATACTGGCAGACACCAATCCCACCACCAGCGCAAGGGCAGCTGCAATTGAATTGAACAACATTGGGTCCGAAGTTACTTAATTGCTTTCCAAGACAGACGAAGTCTCAATCAATCAAGAAACAAAAAGTTCTGTTTGAATCGAAGATAAGATCACCGCCTCGGCAAGAAACGATTCATCCAAGCCCCAGCTATGGCATGGCATATGTCCGAACATATATACTCCACACATTTCGTTTCATCCAACTTCGTCTCCCATGCATACACACCATCACGATCTTGCCGCAAGTATCCCCGGCATTTTACCCCGGATCCACAATATCAGATCATGCGCCACAGGCCGTGAGTCTACCCCTTGTAATGGTCCGGCAGTTCATCCGAGGTGTGAAGTTCAAGGTTGCATTGAGAAACCCAGAGGGGAAGCTCAAGATGATGTTCCTACCCAATGTGGAACTTTGGTATGCAAAAAGAGGGGTGAGAAGCTGGTTGTTGTGTGGTTCCCCGATTTCCCCGAGAAGGCTCGGGGAGTCCTTGCACCAATGACTCTTGAGCATGCATCGATTTATAGACTATTTCACGATCAACTCACCAAATGGAGTTGACGTCAACATTTGAAATGAAAAGGGGGTGAGGTCGTGACGTCTAGAAACTACACACGCGGTGGTCGGATTTGAAGAATCAATCCTCAGCTTCTTGTGCGCGACCAGAAGACATCCGTCACAGGAGAATGCTCACTCGCGGAGATGTTTTTTATCAAATTTCGTGCTGTTCGATCGTCTCCGGTTTTTCCATCGGCTTTCTTGAAAGGCCACTCCCCCCCTTCAGACATAAAATGGCTTGACTTCCTAGTGAGGACGTGGGCACGGCGGAAGATTTAGCGATCGACTGCCTGAAATTTTAGCGATGAAGGCGCTGGAGGTCGGTTCTGATGCACTAAAATTCCCGAGCTCGGTTTTCGCATACACGAGTTAGTCCCCCTGAATGCACCCTTCGCTTAAGATTGCTCATTGAAGTATGTCTCCCTTTCGCATCGTTTAAGTCATGTTCAGACTATAGCGTAGATTATGAGTTGTCGGATATCTCACTAGATCAAGCTCTCTACCATTATCTAGCCCCATGCGCTTTGCGCTTGCAAAGTCGAGATCATTGTTGAATGCTGCATGGCATGGGGCCTTTGGGGGCTATCTTACGGCTTCCACCAACGAGGACTCTCAGATTTGCATTCACCACACCAGGGCGTTAAATTTTGCTGCGCCTTTTGGTATTGATTGCCTAAGTCCATCTCTCCAATCAATCCCTGGCGGCATGCACGCAGAGTGTGAGTAGGGGCTGTACCGCCACAAGGCTCAGTCACTTGAGCACACACCTGGGAAATGAGGCTTGAAATTTCGTGTCTGTTTTCAAGACACCCACACTTATCGCCAACTTTATAATCGCATGCTAGATGGTCGTGAACCACAATTTCAACGTCACGATGTCGAGCAATTACATGAGCCTTAATTTAACCAACTCGCTTCCCGCGTACGGGATGAGTGCAGTAAATTGCACGATATATCCACCTCTACAAGCTAATTCAGACATATCTGGTATTGGCGTACATCACCCAAGCCTTCTCTTGCAACACAATGGAGCAATGTAACAAACACTTGCTAACATCAAAAACCTGCAGGTCTTAGCTAGCTTCCTCGCCACCGCATACCTCACTCTGGTCTGCTGCATCGCGAAGTGCACCCTCGACCACCGACAGAAGAAGGCTGCCGGTAAACGCGCTTTAAGAATAGGACGATGGTCTTTTGCTTTTGAGAAAGCCATTGTAGCTTTCAGCGACCAGCAGCTTGTTACCAGAGTGTCCGTTGTGGTAGGAGGCTTTCAACAGCTCGAATGGGGACTGCCAGTCTACTACTTCCAGCAAGTCGCGAACTTAGCATGGTTCTCCACCATAACTCACATCCTAACACTCACTATATTGAGGGATAAGATGCAGTCTAAATCGAGTACACTCATCAAGACGATCCGGATAGTTTTGATGGGATGTCTTGTGGTAATGTTAGCTTGTGTTATTGCTCCTCTTGGTTATCTTTCTTCGGCATACGGGACTTGGGGCTTTCGGGCTTTTGAGAACAGTACCGTCCAAGGTCTTTTTCCTATGGAATTTCCATCGTGGTGTCTTTACAATCCTTCTGCGGTGTGGGCAGACGAGAATGGTCAACCTATGGTCCACGTGGGGGCTTATGGATATAATATGAGTTATATCATCATCACTATCGGGAATATACTTTATGGTTATATATCGCGTGTTCTTTTGCTTTTTCCTGGTTTCGTATTCCGTTCCATACTTCACATCCCCCTGGTCAACCATGGATCTAGGTTGAGTCAAAGCTAGCAGGGACACGAGAATTTTGCCGCGCAAGATCAACAGCGAGGACGTCGAGTTTCATTAGGTGTGTTGTAAGAATGGGACATGTGTTTTTTTTATTCGATCTATACACTTGTTCTATCCGCTAAACAGTTGTACGGATCGAAAACATGGGAGGTATGTTATCTTGTCTGCTATATTATCCTCGTAATGACCCAGAATAATAGTAACTGATCAAACTAGCTTCTATGGTTGGCACTGGCGCTTATTTGGGGAACACTTCGTATATGGGGCGGTGAGTGGAACGATGGGGGTTCTGAAGGAAACACGTATTCTGGGGTTCTTTCGCAGCAAGGTATCTGGGGTTTCGGACAAGTTGTTGTGCTTCTTTCTTGATTCTGCCCTTCCTCAGCTCCGCTGGTATGTCAAAAGTGCGTTTCCTATCTCTTCTTTGGTACCTCTACCTCCGTCATCTCCGTCTTCAATAGAAAACTTACTGTATCCAACAGAAGCTTATTTCGACTTTACAGAAGACATGGCATCATCAATTCGGGCTAATCCCAATGATGCCGGCGCCGGCGCTTCTACCCCTCCCACACTATCATTGCATGAACACGAAACCGAACTTCAATATGAAATTAAAAACAAACGATGGTATCGAAGTCTTCTTGTCCTCTGGGGCTTGATGTCTTTTATGATTGGAGCATTTTCTCTCACAGTTCTTGCACCAGGTGGCGGGGTCGACTGGTCTCCAGTGAATCAATTTACGGCGGGAGAATCTGGGCTTTCCAGTGGAAGTAGTCTGGAAGATATTCCCGTTTATTATGGCAGTCGATATCGGGCTAGCGTGGTTGTTCGTCCTCATTATGCTACTTGAGTGGCGTTGTCTATCTAACAAGATGGGTTCTGCAGTCTTGTGTACTTTTTTTTTCATAGTCTCCGGTTGCCATGTATGGGCTGGGGTTTGGATGGACTTCTACGGTATAAGTTTTTGAAGCTTCGCAATGGATTAGGCTGCTCGTGGGGGACCCATGGTGTGGGGTTTCAAGATATTCCCTCTACCCACGGGTCCCCCGTGGTGGTTTGAGGAGCCCCATAGAGCACCGCTATTGCATAAAATGCATAAAGCTTGCATAATTCCATAATTTATACGTCAATTATACAGGTTTTATGGATTTTATGCGTTTTATGCAATAGCGGTGCTCCATGGGGGGAACTATAGGGGACTGTCAAAAAAAACTCTACCTATATCCCCTCCATAAAGTGGGGGCAGCGTGGGGTTTTCTCCCCCATGGTTTTTTCGCGAGCAGCCTACAATGGATATCAATCATATGAATGCCAGATATCGCAGTTCTAGGGTCTTGGTAGTAGAGCTCGAAGCATAGAGAAGGGGAGCTTTCCAGGTGGGGAACATCGGCATTACGTCAAAGACCTGTAGAAAGTCGAAGCATTTCTGATCAAGCAATTGTTCGGAGTCCCACTTGGGCACTAAGCGATTATTATAGGGTGGTATTCTCTCCAATTTACAAGCCTCCGTGAAAAAGGAGTTGAGAGTTTCGACATGGAACAGGCTCGAAAAGTATTCAACTCCACACTGTGAGTATAAAAACAGCGCCTCATAATCGCTAGCACCATGGAAGCAGTGCGTCGGGGTCTGCAGCTGATGAGAGCGAACAGATCTGCTACTTACGCGGCAGGCGCAGTATCTTGCAGGAGGAACCACTCTCCAATCCTATGATCAAAGCGTGGTACTAGGGCTGAGCCAAGCTGATTATGAATATTTAGCTTGCAAATTGTAGTAGTTCGACGCGAACCACCTGTAGAACTCGTCATAATACGGAGATTGCGGCATAAAGTGATGCGACTATAGGGTATCCCAGGCGCCCAGTACGCTGGAGACACACTAGCTCACCGCCAAGAAGCTTCTAAGTACGCTATATTTCCAGGCTGTCAACCCTGAAAGCCTTTCCGGAGATCTTAGGTAGCTCTAAGGTCCGTCAAGCCTAGGCAGCCTATCAGCGCTCGCTATTTGCACCTTATCTTGGGCACTATCCCGCATACGGTTGCTTTAGAGCCTTTTGGCTGATAGGCGTTAATACTCTAGATTTACAGGGAATCTATTCGCTTACAGCACTCTTTTCAGCGCTCTATGGCGATATCGTTGCCCTGAGAACACTATTTCAGGGTGGGAGGCTCTGTAGTCGTATTACTTTATGCCGTAATCTCTGTATCAACACTAGGCACAAATCGAGGCCACGGGAGCACAACCTCGTTGTGTGCTACTAGCACTATTGAAGCGTCAGTCAAGATCGTAGCACTGATTTCTTGGCAAGAAACTAGTGACTCCTTCTGTACCATTTGCCACGAGTTCCCTTTATAAATCACGCCAAAATTATAGTGCCAAGCAGGAAGAATTCAATGCACAACGACGATAAAGGGTTGACTATAATCTTTAGGAGCTTTTACCCGCCCTGTGATTGTGGTAATACCAATACTTCGAGTCCTATGAATATAAAAAAAAAAGCTCTAGAAACCAATACATTCGAAGTCTAGCCGACCTCAAGATGAAGCTTTCACTTGGCCCACTCCTTAGTACCCTCCATTAAACATCCTCGCTCTTTCATTGCAAGTACACAAGCAGCGCCTCGCTCTCACTAACAAAAAAACTACCCACCCCACCCTTCAACGTTGTTGTCTCGAATTTTTCCGTACCACCCACAACACATGTCCCATCAGCAAATGTCTGTCCTCCAAACGTCGGATTCTCGCCCTGATCAACCCTGCTATTCGCACTCGCGGCTGTCAACCTCTTACTCTTGACACTCGCCACGCTCCCCAAGCCCGTCAACACGAATGTCTCACTGCCCCTCTTTCCGTTCGAGTAATAATCGCTATTAATCAACAACGCTCTCAATGGCTTTCCTGCCCGGTCATAGACTACATAAGCAGCATAGTTCGTCGACCCTGCATCGAGTTCCGAGATGGAAGAACCACCAGCCATGAAAGCAGTGGCTACATAAGCACCGTAATAAGGAGCTCCCATATCGTGTCTTCCCCAGAAGCAGTAGTAACAAGCGCCTATTGTACCGTGGTGGAAATACGTCCTCTTGATATTCTTCGACGACGCCATGACGGAATAATCTAATGTCCACAGCGCAGCTCCGAAGAGTGGGGACACGGTACTTGCTCCTCCACCTGACACCGAGTTCGTTTCTCCAAGGACATAGTCTTTTCCAGTCCTTGCAGCGGCTGCGATGTCAGCGTTGAAGGCCGCGAGGTTCGAGTAGATGCCGCTGTGGGACATGAGACCGGAGACGGTGCCGCCGGGGTAGTTGTGGTGGGCGTAATCGTAGACGTAGGATTTTGCCGTGGCATTCTCAGTTGCGATGAGTTCGGCGGCTCCCCAGGTCGGAGGAGCGCTATTCGAGTTTCCGGCTTGGATTATTTTGGTTGTAGAGAGGGCCGAGCCAACTAGAATGTCCCAGTCGTCTTGGGAGGCAGCGTCGACGGCTGGTGTCCATGTATCAACTGCGACGGCAATGGGTTGGGAGGCACCGAGGTAGTCTGCATATGTTAATAGGATGTTCCGAGGGCGTGGTTGAAGTCCATACACTCTGGCTCATTCCCAAGCTCGATTGCTCGCAAATTCCTCATTTTCGCTTTCGCCACTTTTGCTGCAGCAATTGTATTCTTGATGTTATCATGCCCTCGATTGAGTCCTTGATAATTATCAGTAAAAGGTTTCCAGCGCCTGAGAGAGGTATGCCTACCCAAAACAACATTTCCAGCATAAGTTGCAGCAAGAGATATGAAGGATGGACCAAAAGTCAGGCTCGCAGGTGCATCAGTGGACGCCGCAACCGAATACACGACATATGCTGATGTAGTAGGATCGTACGTCGCTCGATCTCTATTTTTTTTTATCAGATAGTCCTATTAAATTCGCACAACAAGCTCACTGCGTAGTTCCACCAATTCGAATCGGAGGCCATGCACCAGTCAGAGCTTTGAAATTGGCCAAGCATTGACTTGTTGCAGTGACATCGAGAAAGTAAGATGGGAAAGCGAAGAATTCGAAGCTGTTTCCAATCAGTCCCAAATCTCGCCAGGGATCCGGTACTTACGAAATTCCAACAGGCGCGACATCTAGAGCTGCCGCAGAAGTAGGAACGCGGGCAGGAACGCTGTGCGTAACCGTCGCAGCTCTCACAAGCACAGGAAGCAGAGTCCAAACAATTTGTTTGCAATCAAAGAACATCTTGAAGCTCAACTGATGTTTGAAAAAAGAAACAAAAAAAAACATCAGGAACAGGACTCAAGAAACAAAAGTACGAGCTATTTAACTCAAACGTAATTTACCACTGGAAAAAACTTTCTAGCCCTGGTCCACGACGCATGTCGATACGTCTTCTCCCGAGCTTCTACTTCGTCCAGGGGAAATAGTTACGCCAAGACTAGGGCAGGGGGGTTTTTGCTTTGGTGCGTTCACAGCCATTTTTACCCCCTTGCCCTGGTCTTTCTTGGTGTAACTATTTCCCTGGGGACGAAGTATCTGTGCAAAGAACCCCGCAGTCTCGCGGCAGAACGTTTCTCCACCTCTTCCCTTCTCCCAGCCATGGTATCCGTTCCTGCATGTCCTGCACGCTCGTGATCCAGGACAAGATCCCCCAACAGGCACCTCACCCCGCACTTAACCGAATTCCCGTCTCAGAGCACTATCCAACGAAAAACACCATTTTCCCCGACAATTAAAATATTGTTATTTTATCAATTATTAATAAAATGCAGCCAAACTTAGAAAATCGGCTTTGATTACAACGTTAAAACAATTTAATAAATAAGAATTATAATTCAAAGTTTAATTCAAATTTAATTTTAAATTTTTATTAAAAATATATATTTTTTATTATAAAATATTTAAATTATAAATAAAATAAACCAAAAAATTATATTTCTATTATTATTTCGAATATTATTAAGTATGGTATATAATATATTAATATTTAATAAATTTATTATTATAATTAAATAGAATTCTTTTTTATAATTTTTTTTTAAAAAAATAAATTATAAAATTTAAAATAATAATTTATTAAAGTAATTAAATTTAAAAATAATATAATATACTATAATTAATTTTCTTTTTTTGCGAAATTTTATTAAATAATTTCAAATTAAATAAAAATATAAAAAATTTCCAATTTTTTATTTTATTTTATTATATTATAATAAATTATTATATAATATTAAACTTTTTTATTTAAAACCGATTTATATATTATAAATAACTTATTAAAATATATATAATACTTATATTATTATATTATTATTATATTATTATTATATTATTATTATATTATTATTATATTATTATTAAATAATATTATTTTATTTTTCAATTTTTAAAATATAATTATATAAATATTACTTACGTAATCTTGAATATTTTGGCTTTATAAGATTCTGTAACTTTCAAAGTATAAAATATATTAAACTGATTTTTAAATTATACTTTATTACATTTTTAATAAATTTATTTAAGACTTATAAAGGTGGTGCTTTTGGTTGGGTGGTGCTCGGTAACGGGATCTCGGTTACTCCGTCTTACTTCGTATGCATTACAACCCTGTGCAGGCTTCGCAATTGGATCTGCTGGATCTCAGGGTCTTTCCCTAGATGATCGACGGCCCGCTAGTGTCTTGTCCGGTAGTTCTGGGAAAAGCGGACCTCGCGGATATTCGGGGAAAGGACATTCGTGTTGGAAATATTCCTCGAATCGGCGCGTGAACCTTCTTTCCTCCCTTTCTCCCCTCTTTCATCTCGAGTCGAATGCGCGTTGGTGCGATGCATCGTGAAGTTGGAGTGAGGAATCAGTTGACCTCAGAGTGAGCAGACACTGCCTCACTGAGCCTCCACAATGTTGCTTCGCAGTGTTGCTGATGTGATGCGGTCGTACGTGAGGCACCGAAAGTGAACAAGCCCGCAAGAACACTGAAGAAGCCGATCACGTGCCGTCAACAGCCCCTCCTTTCTCGTCTCTTTGTTGCATTCAACTCCAACATTCGCTAGTTATTGAGGTGCGCAAGGCTCTCTTGGTTACTGTAATGTGTATTGGGGCCACGAGGCATTCTCTTTGATCTTATGCTAGGTAAGTGCCACCGCTTTAACAGCCATGGAAGAGAGGCATTTTGGGGTTCATTTTATTCTGTTAGAGGTAATCTGTCTTTGTATCCGCATGATTTATGGAATGGTACTATGAAATTCGAGAAAGTTTAGCTAGAGAAGGCCTAGAATCTGGACCCCAAACTTTGAGCGGGGGTGGAAAGTTCCATGCAGCTATGCCACGATGCAAACCGTCGACGTGGGGTAGAATATCTGCAGAATTGCTCGTATTCGTATGATCTTATCAGGTTGTATGGATGGTGGCTTGGAATGCTAGTACAGATCGAGCTCTTCAAGGCCTGGGAATTGGGAAACAGAGTCTTCAAGTGATTGTGCTGTGCTCTCTTGACCACGTCCGGCCGATTCAGAGTTTCAAGCCTTGCACTGGGCCCTCGTCCCTTTACGGCACTGAACAAATCCCACCAACAATGAAGGATTAAATGAACAAGGCAACCATCATCCCTTCTGATTCTGCTTGCTGCCATGCTTGGTGGATGTCTGAAGCCGTGCTAGACATTCTCTAATGGCTGAACTTCTACTGTTGCTGCGAGTGTGGTTGGCGCTGTTTTCCGCCTTGGCCCCTGTCAAGGCTTGAGTTGGGTTTCAGAGGGACGCACGAATACTGACAATCAGGTTGCCTTAAGGCGTATTCATTTCCAATGCCTGAATTTCATTGCCTTGGCTGTTTTTGAAGACGAGGTGTACAGTGTTGATGTCCTCATCATGAGGTTGGAGAAGTAGTACTGCAAGAGCAGTAGATGATGAGAAGAGAAGAGCCATGCACGATACCTTCGTGATGCAAAAAGTCGATGCGGTGTGGAAAGATCTCGCCATTTATCGGTGCACAGGTACATGGTACGTCAGTGAGATTGACTTTGAGTTTGAGAGAAGCAACGACTTTCAGACTAATCAACGAAAAGTTATAATCCCTAATATTTTTTCCTATCCTATTTACTTTCTCGTGTTTCCAAGAGCTTTTGGCACATACCCGGTTACCCAATCTCCTATGCTTAAAACCCTGGGAGTTTAGCGAAGAAGCCCCTGAAATTTACTTCCTCCAGCAGCCTAACATTTTAGCGCTAAAGCCCTGAATTTCAGCCACTCAAAGCCTGAGGAGCCCGAAAGGTTAGCGGCCAGCCCGCTCTGAAGTGCACCTTTTTCCATTCACCCCTCCTTCGAATGAAGATGCAAATAAATTGTCATGCTATCGAGAAATGAGAATAGCAAGAGTAAGGCTAACATGAGCAGCATTCCCAACAAAGAAAGCCACCTTCCAAAAATCCTCCGAAGCCACCGCTCACGTGCGATCTCACATCCCACCCTTTCCTCCGTCCTCGCATCAACCAACTACTCACAGCAAGCACACACCCAAAACATCGAGGCATTTTTCGCAAAAGCGACCACTCTTATTCGTCCATCTGGGCTTTCATCGCAAATTCTCTCATCGTGATTTGGCTGGTATCAAGTCCGAGGAAACTCGGGCTCATCCTGCGCCTCGCTTAGGTGGCGGAGTGCGCTCGACGCCCCGCTGAAGGAGTAGCATTGACAACCTCACGGTCAAATTATGGCGGATGATGAGGTAAAACGCAAGGTGGTGGGTGGGAAGGCACGGTGAGTATATGTATCCGGTCAGATCCTGAGTGAGGTGGTTATTCCGTTCAGTTGAAGCAAAAGAAGACGCTTGCTCGATCAAGAATTGAATTCAAGTCAAGATGTCGGAAACATCAAACAACCCGTACAAAAATCTCTCATCTCAAGATCGCGATGTCGAAGCCAGTGCAGCCTCGCACCCATCACCTCTTCCAAGTCCAAACCCGTTTCTAGACGTGAGTCCATCTCCTCTCCTACTCGGAACGTTCACCACTCGCATGCCCGTACCTTCCTCTTCTCTTCTCTCTCCCCTCCCATCAGATCTTCAGCCTCTCCTCCATCCATAACTCAACCTAATAATCCATTAGCCCCCAAACGCCCCACCACCAGCCTACAACTTCCACGCCGACGAACGCAACCTCTTCCTCCCACCCAACACCACCATGTCGCGCTCTCCCTCCCCATATCCATCAACCAGCCCATTCAAACGTTCCGAATCACCCACCGCAGCCTACTACCAAAGACAACAATACAACAAACGAAGATTTTTTTGCTTCATGATCGCGATTATTGTGATGATTCTTATTGCGTTGATTATTGCTGGTGTGGCGTTTAAGTGGGGGAGGAATAATGTTTGCGTGCATTGGAATGATGGGACGAGTTCGGGGGATTGTGGTAGTTGAGGGAGTGAGACGGGGATGAATTGATGTTTGATTGGTGCATTTTAGCGTTGGCGTTTGGGTTGGGGGTATGCCATCATAGATTTCTGGCATTGGAGGTGTTTGTTTCTTTGTATGAGTTTGGAGGAAGGGACTCTGGGAGCGACTGGCACAGGAGAGATAGCGACAGCAGCACTTGCGCATCTGTACAACCTCATACTAATAATCTATCGCAATAGCGTCGAGGTATTTCAGAATTGTATTCATATCCTTTCACGAGACCTCGATCGATCGATTCGTGTAAAGAGAAATCGCAAGGAACAGGAAAGTGATGGCGACCACGACGTGGATAGCACACCCGTACCAATGAATGATTCTATCACAACCACGTAGCGCTGTCGAACATCAAATGCGAGATATCTAAAATATCTGCCAACATGAAAGCAATGCGTTTCTCCCCACCAAAACAATTCGCGATACCTGATTGGTCTGAAGGAGGCAAATGTTGGAAGTCTCGCCGTCTCAGCCACCACAGTTTGGCGGCACAGAGGTTTGGCGGTTTGATCGTAGGCCTAGAAACTGATACAAAAAGGACTGCAAGTACGCGACGGGACTAAAAGTAATTTGCGAGTTGTTTTGTTGGAGGTCACGTAACTTCGCGGTCCTCTGAATCGAAAAGTCCATCGCAAATTTCAGTGCTCAACGACTGGCTAGCGAGCGGCGAGGAACTAAAGAATCAATTCGCCCAGCACTCACTGAGAATCACGGATCCTTACCAGAAAAGAAAGAAAAAGATTAAAACTCGTGATGCATGACCCCGAACTCGCGAGGTAAATAAATCTCGCTTCCAGAGCGCTGTTCTGCCTCATACTCCAAGGCTAATCAGCAACTCTCAAACTCCAATTCCACCTCACAACTCGACCCGCCTCCTTCATAGCACTCCTCTCCATTTCTCATACGAGATACGAGCACTTCCTCCGACGTATTACTCTCGCAATTCTCCAACCCTCCTAAACCACAGTACCGCTCCGAGCAAAGAGTGCTTCGAGACTACGGACCTCGGGATCATGGTAGAGATAGAAGATCCTATGGGAAGGTTGTATTTGGTGCTATTTTCGTCATCGCAATAATTGTTATCGGCATCGTGGTTGAGATCTCGATACCGAGGTTCAAAGGAAGGACTTAACAGAAGCTGGTATAGAAGCCTAGATATATGGATTTTACGAACTCCAGAATAGAGTTCTCGCAAGTACAAAGCAAGCGCCGAAGACCTTGTCCTAGCAATCACGTGAAGCAGTACCGAATTTGGACCTGCCAACTACGCGCCTGGGTTGACAGATGCATGTCAGCCTTGTGAAACCCGCTTCCAGATCCATGCTCCCGGCATCTCATTTGCACAAATAACCGCCTGGAGTGCAAGGCAAGTGCGCATCTCTAAATCGAGAGCCGCCAGGGTGGCTGATTCCAGGATATTGTTCGATCCGTTCAATCCGCGAAACCTGGGGACAGGCATGGGAAAAAAGAGATGCAAGGCAAGGCTGCTCAGCCACCCAACCAAATACGGCGTAAGCTAGCAAAAATGCCTGGAGACCAGATTACCATCCTTCGATTTTGTTTGATGAGGCGTTGGATAAGTCAAAGCGATTTCGCACTTCAATTTTCTGATTTGGTCTAAGTTCGTCAGTGAGGTTCAGGAGAGACATGAAAGTTTCGAACCTGTGTGACCTCGCGCCAGCCTTCTCGTTCACGAAAGGCATTTCGAAAGGTGTTTTTGTCTAGAGGGCAGCCGATACGACGCCACTTGGAGAGTTTCTAGGACGGATCTCGACCTCCTTCTAGACTTCACACCTCGTCTAATTATGGCACGCATGTCGGATGATGGTTCATTGGTGAGTTCTCTCTTATAAAATGTATCCATAGGTTTCCCGGTATCCTCAAGAACATTCACTAAGATAATTCAGCTGCCGATGCACAATCTTTCCACAGAGCCTTCGTCAAATGGAGCTCCTCCAGCATACAGCCCACCTTTAGACCCAAACTTCTATTCAAGATCGGAACCACCTTCCAAACCGCTCGAATTGAATACTTCAGGAGACCTGGCGAAACGAAATAGACGGAATGCATGTATTTGTATGGGGGTTGGAATGATTATGTTTGTTGTGATTCCTGCGGTGGTCTTTGGAGGAATTATTGCTCAGTCCCACACCGACTGCGTGCACAAGACACCAGGAATGTCGGGAGGGTTTCCCGACGGACAGAAATTTTGTTGAAATAAATCATTGCACGGTGTTGGCGGCTTGAAGGGACAAGGATTTCTTGGGAGCATGGCATGGAACTAGACTGGGTGGGTAGGCAATTGGCGTTTGGATTATGGGCTCCACTGGGCATCTGGAATGGGTGTTTGGGATGCACAGAATGATGAAAATAGCACACGCGTGCTCCTCGATCATTATCGCAAGCTAAATTCAAGAAATATCAACTCATTCGAAGATTTGCTTTCCCAGCCAGTATTATGTGAGCGAACCAGGACAATTTGACGGAAGTCCTGCAGTCGAGACGCAGCATTCAAACACATCGATCGACAATCATTATGCGCGAGTCTATTGAAGGCCCATGAATAGGTGCGTCCAGTGTATACGAAGTTCAATAACGATAAGACCGCATCGCATGTTCAAGTTAAAGCCAGGAATGGAGAAAATAGGAACTTTATAAGACTCCAAAACCAGTACCCAGTGATCAGTTTAGGCAAGACGAGCGTTAGGTATTGAGCTGACATTACATCTCTACGAGATTGATGCATTTTCCTCATCGGGATGGCTTTAATCGCGATGATCTTCGTCATGATTTACGATGCTGGTAGCTTTGGTAGAGGTCCCAGGAATAGGAGCGTTCATCATCAACTCCTAACTATGGAAACAAGACAACACGTACTTCGTGATTGATCACGAAATGAGTGCGATCGAATAGAAGCTTCAACTTATTCCAATATCACGTAAATTTTGGGACAGAAAAGCGGGAAGTATATTGGTCTAACGTTCGCCTCCACGATACGACACCATTTCCTTCCTATCAGGCCTCCTCACGACCACCTTCATAGCGATGCACACGCATCTGTGCTGTGCCCCTGCTGAGGCACTCACCGCTCGGCAACCGGCCATTTTAGAGATGGGTTATGGAAGCCTAGAAGGGTGCGAAGAATGCCAACGTACATGCTTGAACCGTTACAACCGCCACAAATGTTGGTGTTTTGCACCTGCCAGCTGAAATGATCCCATCATTGGATACCGAACGGAAACTCATGATCCGGTCAAGGATGAACTCGGCAGCCGGAAGCATTTAGAATGGCTGGGCTGTGAAGGAAGCAGCAAGAACCGCGTGGCAGGTAACTTCCCAGATAGACGAGATTTTTTAAAATGACAAATAAAATTTCAATCGAGGTTCCCTGTACCATGCCCCTGCTTTTCCATCTCAAATGTAAATCAACTCGCCGAAGCTTGCAGGTGCTATTCAGATGGATGGTACCGATCTCAGGAGCCGGGTGCGCACCAGAATAGGCTGATCGGACGAGGTTGGCGGGGCAGGCAGTGAAGGAAGCAGGAACACCCACGTCAGGACTAGATGTTTCGAAACATCGCGTGCTGAGCAATAACAATCAAGTAAACACATGTCTCGGAGCTGACTGCCGCATTTGCAAGCTGCTTAAGGCTGGTAAACAATCGAAGGTCGATAGTGATTTAATGATGTGGCACGCAGAAAGGAAGGGTTCGTCGGGAAGGATTACAGCGTCTCGCTTGTTTCAGCACGCTAAAGCGCCTATTTTGGGACGCTGCCAATCAAAACCCAGCAGTGGCCTCCCCACAAATGACCGCGCCTTCTTCCTCCCAAAATAACCGCGACTTGTCAACCTCCTCCATGGAAAACCCATCGAGGCTCAACACGCGATCTAAATGGCTGCTGACAAGCATATACCTTATACACGATAACCATATTATCTTAATATTAAGCATAAGATCTCCTATGGCTTCGCCAAGGCACGCCATCTAGCCTAATACAGTTTAGTGTATATTTTGGGAAGCCTACGCCTCACTCTTCTAGCACGCTTCTGCTCAAGCGGGCAAATTGAGGCTCGAAGTGAACGAGAACGGATATATTTCAAATGATCCAAGCCTCATCGAGCAAAGCTATAGCTATGGAGTCTAGGATATAGAATGTGGAGGTCGGCTTAGAATGGCACTTCGTCCCACTCATCCCAATCTTCTCGAACCTCCTTGGTCAGTCCGTCTGAGCTTGTGTCGCTGAGTACTATTCCCATCCTCGGCAGGACATCTAGAAGCCGTTCAAGTATTTTCGGAAGTGACGGCTCTCCGGAATAGCTTGGAGGATTGTTGATTGTTTACACGTCATTTCTCCGCTTCTGTCCTTGGACGGCAACTGGATACAAAAGCTTGAGATATCTCAGTGGAATCTCATCTTTTCTTTTCATCCTCATCCTCATCCTCATCCTTCACAGTCTTCTCAGCTTCTCCACATCTCCTTGGTCTTTTCTTTCGTCTTATAGATTCCTATCGGTTCTTTCGCATCGCATCGCATCTCATCTCATCGGGTCTTTCATCACATCAGCACCTTCACTACACTTCACTTTTACGGCACTCACTTCCATCTTTGCCTTTCAGTAGGTCTCAGCTTCACTCCTCTCAATATCTTTGTCTAACATTCTCCAGTCATGTTCTTCTCCAAGCAAACCGTCCTCTTCCTTGCTCTCCTTTTCCCATCCATCCTCGCCGCTCCCATTCCGGAGCCAGGCAACGTCGGCTTTAGCGACCACTCAGGCGGCTTCGGCATCACACGTGGTCACAAACGTAGCATCGAAATCGAAGCCAGAGATCCAGGCAATATCGGTGTCAGTGGACGTCCAGGCCTCGGCCTCATTCGAGGCTCCAAGCGCGAAGCTGAGGCTGAAGCATACAACAACATCGGCGTCGAGGGAACTCCAGACTTGCAACTCACTCGCGGCTCCAAGCGCGAAGCCGAAGCTGCCCCATCACCAATTGCTTCCAACAATCTTGGTCTTTCTGGAGAGCCAGATCTCGAGTTCGGGCTCACAGAGGAGAAGCGTTCTAACGATTTGGGCATTAGCGGCTCCCCTGGATTCGAACTCATTCGTGGCTCCAAGCGTGAAGCTGAGGCTGCGCCGTCTCCAGTTGCATCTAACGATCTTGGTCTTTCTGGAGAGCCAGATCTCGAGTTCGGTCTTACTGAGGAGAAGCGTTCCAATGATTTGAGCATTAGCGGCTCTCCAGGATTCGAACTCACTCGTGGTTCTTGAAAGGCCCACGAAGGATGATCGATGGATATGACTTGATGATTATGATATAGATGAAATTTCCCTTTCTTCCCTTTTTCACTTCTTCACTTCTCAACACACGATTTTTTGGGATAGAAGGATAGAGATCTAGACCTAGCTAGATCAACACGGGCGTTTGGGACGGACTTTTGAGCGAGCAGCATTTTGGGATTTTCTTCCCAGCTTCGCTTTTGTTATGATTGGCTGTACAGGGTTGATTTGCCTTCACTTCTTCAGTAGAGTGTACATATGGGATATCTTCAAGAATTGAACTTTTCAAGATAGCTTCCTCGGCCTTCCTCACCGCTCTCACGTGCTGTGACAACTCACTGCTTTCCATCTAGGTTAGGGTTTTTTCTTTGTTGCACGTCGCAGAAATTCCCCACGTGCTTTCCATGCTTTGCTACGTGGCAGTTGCAGTGCTTATCGCTCCTTCGTTGTGATTAGATAAAGAAGTGAGAGGTGGGAGGGCTGTGCTGTGATAAGCACGTGACCAAAAGTAAATCACAAACCACTGTAGATGATAACAAGATCAAGAAATCTTAAGTGAAAAAGAACATAGCCGAAACGTGGGCAGGCTGGACCTCGCTACTGAGTTGGTTCCGTTAATGTGAAGTAAAAAGCAAGTAAGGCAGACCCAACATCAAACAATTGAGCAAGGTGCTGGGATTGCGACTGGTGTTATCGAAGAATTGAAAGGTGATTGCTGGATCAGATGATCGACATTGCTGTTGACAAGGCTTGTTCGAGAACGGGGTTGGATTTTGTTTGGGAACGGACATGTTGGGTGAGAGAAACTTCTCATTGTCAGCGATACATCGCACTCGGTGTGATCCGCTGCCAGGGACTAGGTGTGGATCTTACTGTTTTGAATGCTTCGCTCTAATCATACAACGCCCTTGAGATACCGCTCCAGCCCTTGGTGTTAGATAGCTCGTTGATATATATACAAAAACTCGCAGCCATCACCTAGCCTGTCCCACCGTTTCATTCCGTACTGTCCTAGGGGGTGGAGGCGATAGTCCTTGCTGTTCGACGTCGGCCCAAGTAGCAGATTCCGGACTATAAATCTCTTCGTGCTCACTCCCCGATAGCCGCCATGCATCCCCAAACAATGGCGTAGCAGGAATAGTCGACGTCGACCGAGAGTTATGAGTATCTGCATGCTCACCTCCCGGTAACTGCCACGAATCGCCAAACAACGGCCCAGCAGGAATTGTTGGTGTCGACTGATCAGTCTCTGAAAGCGATCGGGTTGAAGAAGCCTCCTTCCCGGTCTCATGTGGATCTTCTGGAATGGCATCCATCGCGATGATCTCTGGGTGCTTCTTATCATCGCCGCTCATGAAAACCGGCGCTTGTTTCCCATCCAAGGTGCTTCTCCTGCTCCTCCATGTAACACTTTGGCCATTCTCTGTATCATCTAGCTTTTTGGACGTCAATGATGTGCGCATGTCTCGAAGGAACGGTCGGAGGATCGGAATGCATTGAACGATGATCGTGCCTGCTACTTCGGCTGAGTACCAGATATTTGACATGCCGTTTCGCCCTATGGAAACGTATTCGTCAGCATCAGGAAGTAGGCAATTGTTTGTGGAATCTTGTCACTTACACATGTAAAGCTCGTCATGTTGGTGCATGATTGGGCGATACATCCAGCTAGTTCGTACGGCCGAAATGATAGCAACCCTGTCAGGAGTCAGAAAGTGCTCTAAATTCGAAGTCCGAATGTCGGAGATTCTTACAGCAATCCTAGACTCATCGTAGCACACAGAGCGATCTTTTCGACTCTCCGCATTTCCAATTTCCAAGTTATCCACCAAGGAAAACAGGCAAAGATAAAATCCATTATAATGTTATAAGCTGATGGAGAGCGTCAGTGATCAGCCCTTTTCTACGTATTCGTGTGCAGGAGCTCAATGCTTACTGTTTCCGCCAGCTTTCAAGTGTTGTTCAAAATTATAATTGATACAGGGGCCTTGAAATCGATACCAACTTTGATAGTCTTCTTTGTCGCAGTACTTTGCCCATTGGAAAAACACCTTGACAATCATGTAGGCATTCATGGTGATGATGCAGAACCATAGGATTGCCGATTGCTTCCTGTTCGACATCCGCAGCAAGGTGATTCCGAGAGCTGTTTTGGACCATGCTTGACCGATCAAAGTACCACAAGACGAAATGTTGATGAGGATGTGCATCCTGTCATCCCAATCGCCGGTTTCGTAGCCCAAGGCATATTCGACAGAGATCACGATGTCGGTGAACAAAAGCATTAGCTAGAAAATCTGTCAGTAGCTTTCACGATAGACCGCAATTCTGGTGCGAAAGTTCAAATTCCTTGGAAGTCCTCACCCATGAAGCTATCAGTATATAGTCATCATACCACAAGCCAGTCCTCCTCGAATATTTACACCAAACCCTCGCGCTAAGAAACACTGTCGCGCTGGCAAGAAGAGTCCATAATCCTGCGTTGACCTCTTTCTCGGGAGAAATGTACACAACGTCGTCGCGAGCGAAGACCATCATCACATTCTGGCGAAAATCGAAACCCAACAAGAAATGAAATGAAAAGGAAACATACTTTCTCAAAATGGGAGATTTGACAAGGGCAGCCCTATAGCATCTGAAGTTCTTCCACCAGTGGATCTCCAGCTGGGACCTCAATATAGTTGTGACGGCTCCACTAGGATTGGTGGAAACTTTAGGGATGAAGTTTCAAACAGAATGCTCCGATCTGGTGGAGATTCCCGGCATTTCCCCAGCTGCAGCACGTCTTGGGACATCGGACCATCCGAAATTTCCGACATGTCAGACCATGGGAGTCAAGAATCTGGTAGACCTCGTGGGAATGATGATGGATCGATCATATCCGTGGTGGATGAGAAGGAGTGGCCCAGCCCATGGGAACGTACGCGTATGAAAGGAAAAAGTAGTGCCGGTACCGCAACGCGTATTATTTGGTCTATCCTGCTGTACCCGGTGCAGTGATTGAACCCCCCCGGAAATCAGGCACCCGAGCCCTGCTCAGCGCTGAAGGAACAGCGATGAAGCCTGAACTTTTCAAAGAAACTCACTCGGCATGCGCACGAACCTCCTGTCTCTCGAGTGGAAATGATCGAAATTTAGTTCATTAGATGAAAATCTCTTTCAACCCCTTCATCCCTTTTTTTCAGCGCAGATATCTAAGCCACAATCACTAGTCTCACATCAGCAAGAACTCCTTCCACCACACAACCACAGTAAAATAAGCATTTCTCAGAAGACCTGTCCAACTTTAATGCACGTTCCATGCGCCGCACTTGCTGTGACTGTGACTGTGACTGTGACCGGTTTCGAGGTACCCGTCGTGCTAATTTTGCCAGTGCTTGTACTGCTTTTTTTTGGGAGTGGAACTCGTGGTTTTGACTGCCGATGAAGCCGAGCTGACTTTGCTACCTGTTGTCGATGCTGTTTTTGAGCTTGAAGTTGAAGTTGTTTTCACGATTGATGCACTGCTTGAAATTTTGCTCGACGAAGTGCTCGTTGTTGCAATGCAGGCTCCAACAATAGAGGGCACGGCATTTACCCCTTTACCAATGGCAACCATGTTCGTGCCACAGTCGGCAGCCTGCGCAATGTGGAAGTTGAAATTATCTTGGTCGTAGACGACTTTTTGTTGGTATTTCGTTAGTTATCCACTCTCATCTCGACATGAACAGCAGACCCACAGCATACACTTTGCATGAATGGATCTCCCAAGACGAAGTCGTCATCGCTTGGCCGCGCACCAAAAATACACGTTGTCGACCCTACTTGCCATATCCAGTCGTAAAAGTTAACATGAATGATCTTGGTCCCAAATCCAAAGTCAATGGTTCCGCTTGACTTCTCAAAGCGCAATCGACAGTCCAGTCCCCATTTGACATTTGCACGGCAGACGGGGACTGTGCAATCAAAGCATTGAAGAGGTTAGTCGGTAGATACGAAAGTGTCGCTCCAGAATCTGGGACCATGGCATGTGCATAGTTGCCAGGACTCGTAATTGGGGTCGAAGTCGTGGCTTCTGGGAGCGTAATCCCAACATAAGTCAGGGAGAACCAGCATCTTTGATATCAGTCATCACTCTGTTCTGGTGCCTAAGTGGGGACATACGAGCTGAGCCATCTGGAGAATTCGCCGCTGAGATCATGGGCGACTTGTACAGCGACCCAATATACTTCATCGTGTCGATTCCTCCAAAATCATTGCGCCTTGTTTGAATTAGTAATTTGTTGTCTGAAGTTTATGGGGAGAGAAGAGGTTGGGGAAACATACCGGCGGCAGCGTCAGCGCTCGCAAGGTCGGGACTGAAAGCGCGACTTGCTGTGATGCCATTTACATACAGTTGGTCAATGACACCGTAATAATTCAAGTTCCAGGGATAACCAAAGCCAACTCCCAAAATCCCGACATTGTCAAAATTCGAGGCCGTGGCCAAGCCGAACTGGACTTGTGAAATGGTACCGCCTTGGGGATTGTCAACGGAGGTTCGAAAACAGGATTTTCGAGTGATACTTACCTCCAATAGCAAGGGTGTCGATAAGGTATTCCCCTGATGCAGCCGGTCCCATATGTGAAGTAGAATGTGTACCCCGCATCCAAGGCCGTGGATGAGCTGTAGGGGTTATAGTTTGGGTATGCGCTACATTGAGCTGGTTGGACGGCATTGGCACAAACTGGGACAACCTGTTCGAATGTTAGGAATTGTTTGGAGACGTGATACCTGGGAATGGCGCGCTCACCCAAAGTGGCCAACTGCCGGTGTCAACTGTCACTACCACGGGCCGCGCCGGGGCGCCGATGCAGATCGCACATTTCAGCAAAGCAAGAATACCGGCCACATCCAGGCATCATACGCTCGATCAAGTACGAAAGCCTAGCATAGTTATAGATAGTGTTAGTATCATATTGTCGTTTTGACAAACCAGCTTCAGGCTGTCTGGTGATTAGGATTCTGAGGACCCCTGAGCCATTTACAGGCTGAATCTATGTGATCGGACCCTTTGGAGCTGTCGCAGCATTGCTAGGGAGGACTAGTGATGTCGAGAGACCAGCGAGAGAGAGGACCGAGAGAGAACTTATGAATAATGCCATGCTTCAGACTTGAAAGGTGGGGTTGAATGAATACCCAGAAAGCATGGAGATTGCTCAACCTTGATATAAGCATGTCCCTTGAGATGAGCGGTGAACATTGAGCCTCAAATCAAGAATTCCGAGATCTTGAGAGTGGAAGTCGGTCTCAACGAAGCCATGAGGTTCACTTTTCGTGAGGTTGGGAAGGCCGTGATTGGTTTTGTTCTCGCTTATTTCAGGGGCGTTCAGCTCGACAGCTGGAAGGAGAGAGACACGAACAGATTTGGAGAACTTTGTTTTCTTCCGTCAAAATATCAGATGAAAAGAGCGACGGTCATGCGTTGGATCGGATGAAGGCGCGGGCGTTGACATGTTCGGATGATCTGATTATGCAGATCTCCAATTGCGACATCTAGCAGCGCACAAGTCTTGGTGGAGCGACACTCGTACAGCCTATTGTGAGATTAATCGAGCTTTTTGCAATGCGTGATTTACGGTCACCCTATCACCTTATCGATCGTATCATCGACTAAATGCCTTAAAACTAAAGGGTAGTGTTTACTTACTTTCTTTTTGCACCGAATCACTGCAATCACAAAGTATGTGCCCACATTTTAAGAGACTCGACCCTCTTTCAAGATCCAATCGGGCTTGAACCGACTCAATAGATTGTGTGCTGATTTGTGAGTGCCTTATAGCGTTACTGTGGAAATACCGAAAAAATAGACTGTTTTATTACGAGATAAGTGGTGATTTGGGAAAAAACCTGGGTTGATACGCCCTTAAAAAGCTCGATTGATCTAATAATAGGCTGTACTCCTCGCCATGAGGCTGAATGCCAAGTTTATTGCGAACTTTCATTTGCACGATGGACTTTATTCATTGACATGTGGGATCACACGTTAGTAATAGATATTCTTTAGTGCTGCATACTGACTCAGACTTCAACCTTGGACACTTCAAATGTCAAGCAATCAAAACAAGAGAGGAAGTACACGACGCAGCTTCAATCAAACGAACCCCTGTGTAAACCTAAACACAAACGAGAGGTATATTGCACGCTATGCTAGATACACAAGTATATAGTAAAAGTATCAATCAAACAGTATCCCGTCCAAGAATCCAATTCCACCTTTTCATCGAATCGTCGCATCATGCCATCATCGTAACTTGGATCTTCACAAATTTTCCAGATCTCTTACTCTCTTTGGTGCCTTATCAAAATCGCTTCAGAAATCCACAAATCCTCAAGCCTTGATCAACTCAGCAGCCTTAGACTTCAACTCCGAGAAGAATCCACCCTTTTTCGTGGGTGGAGTGATAGTACCAGGCTCTGAGGTCTCGACGGGAATTGGAGTCGATTCTTGAACCGGAGCGGAGGATTCCTCGACTGGCGGGGCAGTCTCGGTCTTCGTCTCCTCGACAGCTGGCGTCGTAGTGAGCTCATCGGCTTTCGTCTCTTCGACGGGGGCAGAGCTGGACTCCCTCACTTCCTCAGTGGCAACTGGCGTTGACTCTTCGGCTTTAGATTCCTCCACTGGAGGCGCGGTCTCAGTCTCGGTCTTGGTCTCTTCGACTGGTGCTTCGGCTACGAGAGCAGGGCTCTCCTCGACGGGTGCGTCCTTTGGAGTTTCCTCGACTGCGGGAGTTGATTCTTCTGGTTTGCTCTCCTCAACAGGCTTCTCAGCCTCAACTGGAGCGCTTGTCTCTTCGATGGAGGCATCTTTAGGGGTCTCTTCAACAGCAGGCGCTTCCTCAACTAGCTTTTCTGTTGTTGCAGGAGATTCTTCAGCTTTTGGTTCCTCGGTCTAGATATATCGTTAGCATGCCTTGCTCAAATGAAATTCCGAAAAGATCTATGGACAAGAAATGAGCACAATCAGCGTACCACTGGAGCAGCTTCTGCCTCCACTGCCGGTGTAGACTCGGCCTCAACAGGGGCAGGTGCAGAGGTCCCTTCGGGTTTCAACTCCTCTGCCTTAGCTTCCTCAACGACAGCAGGGGTCTCCTTTTCTTCAACAACTGGAGCTTGTGCTTCGGCTACAGGAGCAGCTTCCTCGGTAGCCTTCTCCTCGATCTAGTATATGTCAGTCATGTTCTCGGTTTACTTGTAGTGGTGATGGCCACCGAATTTCAGCGTTGAGGGGTGAATGGTTTCTTACCGGAGCAGGTGCCTCTTCTACTGGCTTCTCCTCAGTTTTCTCCTCCACCTTCAAGTTATCAGCAAGGTTCCTTTGGCCGCTGCTTAGAACATAGGATAGTTGATGTCCATCTCAATATTCCTCTCGCCCATATAACAAACAGATGAAGACGGAGACTTTCGTACCGGCGCAGCCGCCTCTTCCGCGGGCTTCGAAGTTTCTTCAACGGGTGCTAGAGTAGCTTCAGGCTCAACAGCCTTCTCTTCCTAGGACTAGGTCAGTCACCACATCCAAAGTCACGTGCCAGATAATGTTAAAAAGCTCACTTCCTTAGCAGGCTCCTCAGCAGCAGGAGTCTCCTCTACAGCCGCAGGTGTACTTTCAAGTCCCTTCTCCTCAGACTTCTCTTCTGCGATCTAGGATTTTTATTAGCATTGACTTCAAACGCAATTGAAATAGTGGTGGTGGTGACTTACAGGTGCTTCCTCCTTGGCGATTGGAGTCTCCTCAACGGCAGGAGGGGCAGTCTCTTCTGGTTTCGATTCTTCGGTCGTCTCGGCGGGTATCTCTTCAGCGGCAGGTGGGCTGGCTTCTTCTGGTTTCGATGCCTCGACCTCCTTCTCCTCAGCCTTGAAAAGGTCAGTTCATCATACCTTCTCGCCATATGAAAAGCATTAACTCACAGGTGCCTCTTCAGTCACAGTAGGAGTTTCCTCAACAGCAGATGGTGCGGGCTCCTCGCTCTTGGCTTCCTCGACCGGCTTGCTCTCGCTCACCTCAGCTGGCTTAGTCTCGCTGACTGGGGCGCTGGCCTCCTCGGGTTTCTCTTCGACTAGCACTTGGGTCGTTTCTGGAACCGTTTCTGCTTCCTTTACATCCTCGACGGGTGCCGGGGTCGCTTCTGGTGCAACTTCCTTGGCTTCCTCAACCTGTAAATGTCAGTAAATGTTGGTCACGTGTATACCCAGATTCCCATTCTGGCAGACGGTGAGACTTACAGGAGCTTCTACAGCAGCCGCAGGTGTCTCTTCAGTTACAGCAGGGGTGGATTCTTCAGCCTTAGCTTCCTCAACCTGGAAAAATTAGTCAGAATGTCCATTTTGTCTTTCGCGTCCAGCCGAACCACAATGTACGGCGAAGTTCAAGACAATGGCAAGTAAGAATTGTACGTACCGGCGCTTCAGTCACGGCGGGAGCTGATTCTTCAGCTTTGACTTCGGCCTGCAAAATATTAATCAGAGTGTCCGTTCTGTGCGTTCTACCAAATGAGGGCCACAAAGTTCGTCCACCTTCGGGACAATGAAAGTAAGAAAACCACGTACCGGTGTCTCCTCAGCAACAGCTGGGGTCTCTTCAACGGGAGCAGGTGTTGAAATTGGTTCCTCGACCTTGGCTTCCTCAGATTTGACTTCCTCGGCCTGTAAAAATCAGAAAAAATCCCATGACATCTTCCACCCATTCTGAAATTACATACCGAAGCCTCCTCAGTCACAATAGGAGCAGCAGTCTCCTCAACAGGCGTGGGGCTTTCCTTGACCTTCGCTTCACTAACAGGCTCCTCACTCTTCACCTTCTCAGGGGTTTCCTCAACAGCAGCAGGCGTCTCCTCACTCTTCACATCCTCAACCTGAGTCTCGACTGGTTTCTCAACATTCGCCTCGACGGGAGCAGGAGCCTATGGGAAAGTCAGATGGGTGAGGAGGAGAGTCAATGGCGGAATACGTACTAGAACCTCTGGGGCGAGGGTGACAGGGGCGGGGGTGACGTCAGCCATTTCGATCAGTTAAGATGAAATGCTACAGTGAGGATATATTTAGTCGAGATGAAGATGAGATGACGAGGTACTGGACGACGGTGAGGTGATTGGGCTGGGGGAGGGGAGGAAAATTGCGTGATATCAAATAAAAGCACGAAGCTTGAACCTCCAAAACCAATCCAGAACGTAGGGGAGCACGAGTATATAACCACCCTCACCTTCATCTCGATCCAACATCCATCACAAGAGCGGTGTGATGTCGCACCTGCCCTCCACCTCCCTGAACATGGTACGTGGGGGACGAGGCTGCCTCGCGGGTATCGCTCCTCCTCACTGGATCATACTTGACTCAAGGAGAACTAACTCGGACACATGATACCTTCCTGACCCAGCGTTGGAAGTATTGGGTACTATCACATCAATTCGCCATCAATTGACCTTCTCATTCGAGCATCTCCGAATATTGGTATCGCTATGAAAGAGAAAATGGTCTCGTGCAGCACAGCCCGTGCTTTCCAAGTGAGGAATTGTCCAATACCAAGGCACTAATACGCCACAAAATGATTCTCACATTCAATACCGCGGGTAAACCTGCAAAGAAGTTGCGTACATGCATGCAGACCCCAAGAGCTGTGTGGCGTGCAGGAACGACGTCCGTTCATCGCATATCGACTGAGACACATTTCCAAATATTCTTCCGTGCCTCAGAATGAAAACGCGCTGGGTGTGAACCTCAAATGTGTCAATTCAAAGCTCGCCCAACTCGAGGAGTCTGAGATAATGAAGAGTATCTGGCAATTGTAGCACTCGCTGTCAAACATCGTGCTCCGTCACGACGATGATCGACACACCTGTAGGAAGCATACCAACCCCAGAATTCATATCGCGGTCTGAAGAACTTCGTACGAGCTCGGCGAGTCGACCCTCACTTTTTGGGCACGCGGTCACAAACGCGATATATTTGCATCACGCCCCCAGCTCCTATGCACTACGCACCTCACTTATTATGAGAAACGTATGGTCGTACATGGATGGTACATGAAGCTTGCCTATTTTCCTTGCTCTATTAAGTAACGTGGCACGCGTGGGGTACCAATCTGCACTGGTAGAAATGCGCTAAACGCGGGGTACATTCGTTTATGGACTCGCTTCGCGACTCACAGCTTTGACGATCAGCAAAGAACGGTGAAGATGTCTTGTAGCGGCTGGGAGAAAATTGGAAGAAAAAAAGAAAAAGAAAAAAATAAACGTAATCGGGGAATAGAATCTCGAGCTGCTGAGCGTTGACATCCAATAGATTATGTGTCTTGGGGTGATTGAGAACTAGCTGATTTTGTAGCCAGGGGAGAAAGATAGGTGGGGATTGAAGACACAATCCAAGACAAGCATCTCGCCCCGCCACCAAAAACTTCAAAGCATCATGCCTGCAAAACTTTCCAGAACGACGACATTTTACAGGTGCGCGAGTGGGTGATACATCGCGGCTAAGCACTTACATACATACGTACGAGAGCAACACCTCTGGACTGACAGCTGGAACCAAAAAGCAACAATCTGCAAGCCTATGAACAGTGCGTTGACTCGAGGGAGCCACTCGGCGACTACAACGCCACCAACAAAGGTCTCACTCAAACCCCGCCTGCCTAATGGGGGTTCACGATAACGTGATATCGCGTTTTCGCTTAGACATAGTTGACAAATGGTATGCCTGTTTCCTCCTTGATGATTTCCAGCGCTTGAATGACTTTTTCGTCTTCATATCTACTCGGCGTCAATACCGCTTCGAAAGTAAAGAGCAATGGGAAAAGATCACCGTACCTTCTGCCAACGAGTTGAAGGCTTATTGGGGCATCCTTGTAGCCTTCCGCACCGAACTTGTCCCAGAGATCCCAGTTGAATTTATCTTTTTCGTTTCTGGGTTCGTATGCTTCCTTGACGTCATCTTTCGCGGTGTCGACTTTGTCGACGGGGAAGATGAGTGCTGGGTAGTCGAGGAGGTTCCACTGACTCGTGTATCCCCACTACAACAAACGGTGTGTCAGTATGGCGATTATCCCAAGAACAAGTGCCGAGCGCTCATCACTGCAAGATCCAAGAATTGAAGCAGAAGATGAGATTATTTACCCATTTAGCGGTGTCGATTTTCGGTGCGACTCCAGGACCAGCAGGACAGAGGATCACGTCTACCATTCCCTCCAACTCACCGTTCGGTCCTGTCGAAGTTGCGGTTTCGTTCCACAGCTGGGCATATTTCAATCTGTAACCATCGCGAGCTTGGTGTGATTTCCATAACGAGGGTATGGTATGTGATTGCAGGTGGGGATTCTCGGGAATAATAAATTTCGAGAGCGGTCGCCATGGCTCGCTGGAAGCATTGACAGCCTCGCTTTCTTCTTTCCCGCCGTCGCAGAAGTACAGGTTTGCCTGGAACAATGAGCCTGGATTCCGAGTTGGATGGAAACGAGGGTCAGGAGAAAAGAGCTTACGATGATTTCCCAAGCAAGGTCATGTTTATACGGTTTCCACTCTACAACCTCAACATTCCCCTTCGCCTTCAGCTTCTCTACAACTTCCTTCAAAGCCCGCTGAACAGGAGGATGAGGCTTCACGACTCCATCATCCCAGAGAACAGCTACCTTCAGTTTCTTGCCTTCGAAAGCGTTTTCTTCCTTCCATGGAAATGGTAGGAGAGAAGGCTCCTTATACCAAGGTTTCGCATCGACGAGAGTCTTGATGAATAGTCTGCAGCCCTCGAGAGATGTGGATAGTGGCCCGATGGTAGGAATGATGTGCTCTGCTCCGAACATTGTCGCCATCAAGCCTGCTACTGGCAATCGCCCGGTCGTGGGTTTCATGCCATATACGCCTGCGAGAATTCAGACGAGAATATGGAACTTTGGGGAAAAGGGACGAACCGTTATTTGCTGCTGGACTTCGGATGGAACCTCCAATATCTGTACCGATTCCCAAACAGCTTCCTCGAAATCCCACCAGAGCTCCTTCTCCACCGGACGATCCGCCAGAAGTCAAAGTGGTATTGAAGGGATTCGTGGTGACACTGTAAGCTCCATTAGCAACTTTCCGTCGATGTCTCTTCAAACTCTGACAATCTCTCTCCACCAGTCTCTCCAGAACTTTCGGACATCCACTCACCCGTAAAGATTACTACTCGTCTCCAAATGCATCAAAGTCTGCGGCTGCGTCGTCCTTGCGTAGAAAACCGCTCCAGCTCTCCATAATATCTGCAAGATATGACTTTCCTCTTCTCCCAGTCTGCCAACCCAAGCAACGAACCCAGCATTCAGATCCAGCCCTTTCATCCCAATGTGCTCCTTGACACTGATCGGTATACCATGTAATGGTCCAACAGGCTTGCCATTGTCTTTGAGGTAGGTATCGAGGTACGCGGCGCGTTCGAGGGCTCGAGTTGGGAGGAGTTCGGTGATGCAATTGACCTGCAGATGTCAGTCTTGAGGACAGGCAGTGGAAGAGGGGACGAACAGCTTTCTGTGCAAGACCGGCGCGTCGGAGGAATGCCTTGGTAACTGCAGTGGAGCTGAGCTCTCCCTTGGCTAGCTGAGGGACGAGTTTCTCAACAAGTGTCTCCGTAATTGCAACTTCCTCTGCCGTTAAGTATTCCTTCGCTAGCGGAATTGTGTATTGTGGGATCTCCTTGATTTCTGGAAGTGCAGGCTCGAGAGCTGCAATCGTTGCACCGCGGTGTTTTTGTCGATCTGCTGCGACTTCTTGCCAGGTCGCGCCTGATGCTATGGTTACTGTTGCTGCCATTGTAAGTACTCACAGGTTAGTAAAAAGAGATGTGCTTGGTGAAGAGAGAGAAACTGAGGGAGGGGTAATTGAGAAGGATAATGCATTGATTGCTATGTACAAGGTGGTAGGACAATACCCAGATCACCCAGAAAGTGGGATTCGGCAATGATGTAGGCTCTTGTGAAGGAAGGAGAGGTGGGGTTGATAAGAGAAGTGTGAGCGGGAACGAGAGCGAGAGCGATGCTTGATAACGATGATGCGGAAAGGGGCCGTCGTTAGGCCTAGACCGTGTTGGGAATATCCATCCTTGGACGTGTCGAAAAGGAGAATACAAACTTCTGTTGTTATTGCTTTTGATTTGAATAATATACAAGGAGAAGTGCAAGAGAAAGAAGTTTCGATTACTTGACAGAGGACACGGTACTGGATGTAGAGGAGAGGAGAGGCGACCTTTCCATTTTGAGTAAGGTTGGAAGACGCGCTTGGGGAACTTTATTCTTGCTCCCGAAATCCTACTTCTACATGTGCTTCGATCCTTTGGTTTATGCATCGCGCTACCTCATAACTTTTCTCTTCAGTTCAAAGAAAGCTGCTGCTCAGCATCTGAGCGGGTTAGAGGTGCTTCTTTCCGCTAGACGCCACTGTTCCCAATCAGTCGTCCAATACCTCCCATTTTCAATGCTTGCTTGACCAGCCATTCTGCCACACAATCTTTACTTGCGACATCCCTGGGGTGTGTTTCGAAATCTTCGAAGCTCTTGAATTTTGCTTTGCAAGCATCGCTACTCAGTCCACAACAAGTAGGCCCGGTCCAATGCTCCTGACCTCTCAAGCGCCGCGGAAGAGTCTCGTCGTATAGAATGGGTTTAATACACTCCCAGCCACGTTGGGTTCGTAGATGAGCTGCAAGCTGATCTTCTCTTGCGAATTCCCGACCACAGCCCCAAGTGGATTGGCACCATTCTCCTGTTCCGCAGAGATACGTTTTTCCGCCGCTGTGTAGTGCTTGGTGGCGGTTTCTATCCTTCGATCGCGGGAACTTCTTCCCGCACTCCGAGCATTCAAATGGACGGTCCCCGCTGTGGATTCGAGTATGTTCCCGAAGAGTGGTAGACCTAGTGAAGCGCTCACCGCAAGTATTGCATTTGTGTTTGAATTTTTCGGGATCTTTTCGCGTTGCCTGTTTGCTCTTTTTCGCTGTTTTGATGCTACCTCTTGTCGAATGCTCATAGAAATGAATCTCTGGGGCTGGGCATTCTAATAGCGGTGAAGCGTTGCGAGCTTCATCTGCATTCATAGCATTGGCTACATTGACTTGGATAGAGCTTGACTGAGCACTAGTGAGGATGTTTGATGGAGGAACCTGGTCTGGAAGGGTACTCGCAATTGGTGCTGGCAGCCATTCAGATAGTAAATTCCTCGGTATAAATGCGAATGGTGTCGGCGGTGGCGGTGGCAGGTCCCAGGATATGTGATTCACAACGTTCAAGCTATCTTGAAGGAGCTTTTCCCTACTTCTCCAATCGAGGTCTGGATTAAACTTGATGACTTCCAGTTTTCCTCGAATGAACTCTCCCAGTGCTTGGTGACGATTGACGGTTGCTTCTCGTTCTCTCTCAAGACCATCAACAAGATGCGCAAAGATGACTGCGAGTAAAGAAGCATCACACCCAGATTCGAGAAATGCGGAGCACACGGCAATAATCTCCTCTTTTTTTTGTCTTATCCTCGTTCTTAGAGATCCGAAGTCGTCATATCGAGGGTAATCCTGCCGAAGAATGTTGAGAACTTCTTGATTTCTTAAAGAAGCAGTGTGTGGTATTTCTCTAGTCGTGCCTGGTATTTTGATGTCCTCTGGTGTGGGATACTCCCATTGAACGATCTGGGTCTCTTTATGATAGAAGTAGCATTTCTCCTTCAACGGGTCCTGGATTACAATCCAACCCGGCAAGTGCTCCAGCCTCGTGAAAGGAATGCTAAACCAGGAGTCAGCTCTTACTTTGCGAAACTAGAGGGAGGAGTTTTCAAAGTTCGTTATGGGCCTGGTCTGTTCTCACGTTGATGAGTAGCTCTCCATGTCCGTCGCAATCACGTGCCTAAATGGAATTCAGCAGACCGCGGGCGTCGACATCTTGAGTTCTGTTTTTCTCACTTAAACAAGTTGCTTGAATGCATTTGGAGCGTGCGACTGATTTTTATGTCTGTTGCGTATAACAGAAGTGCTGCATCGCCTTTATTCTGGTCAAAACAGATACCGGATCTGGAGTAGAAGCACGGCAGTCCTCGGCTATGCAAACCGCCAGAACTGCAGAACGGTCTGGGCAGCCAAATCAAGCCTATTCGGGCATTTGAATTGGCCAAAATCAAGGCGATGCTTTAATTGCTTAGGTGCATCTCGCCGCCGGATGGCAGGTCATTGAGAGCAAAGATCAACCACATTGATGCCGGTTCTGCAAGACCCAGCGCTATCAACGTCTCAGCCTCAGCAGAACAAGCTAAGACCGGCAATGGGAAAACTTTGGCGAGTTTCGTACGCTTTCTGCTGCTATCATTGGGTAATGCGGTACGCCCTCTGAACGATCCTGGCTCCCTGAACCTCGACTCGCTCAAACATCGAAGAGCGTCGCCGTGGTTCTTCGCGATCGAACCAATGTTACTCCTCGTTGAGCAGCGTGAGGCTCCCGTGCTAGCCAACGATGCACACGATGCTAGCCAACGACGCACTCGATGCTTATATCTTAGCAAGGCTACGCCCGCTTTTCCATTTTCAAGCTGCGTGTCTCGGGGACTGTTGTCACTCAGCATCGCCTTGGTATAATTCCTTTACCAAGCGGCCATTTTTCAACTTATATGCATCCCCTCCCTTTGACCTGCTACTTTAAGTCATGGCGATGCTCTTCACTCGACACGCAACACTGGCGACTCTAAGGCCATGCCAGATATCCTGTTAGTGCAAGACGTCGCCATGTTGTCAACGAAGGGGCATATGAATCCCTCGAGGTCCACCCAGCAGCCGCAGTCTCTTTCCTTTCTCCAATCACCGCACAGAAACTTTTACTCGTTTGGAAATCTTCCCAAATTTACATTTTGAGATCTCTCACCCTTCATTTCGCAACTTCGATTGAACCATGTCAACCCAAGCTAGTCATCAATTTGACTGGACGCCTTCTGCCATTGCCACAGTCGTCTATCAAGTCGTAATGATAATCGTGAGCATCGTGAGCATCTGGAAGAAGTATCGTCGACCTATACGACAGTTCGATGGTATGAGTCGTCCTCCCACAACTTACCCACGCTCGATTTCCAAGTCTAACTCCATACTGCAGAAGAACAACTGATGGGCATCCTCCTTCCTGCCCATCATATCCAAGAAAGCCAGCTTCAATCAACTATTCCACGTCCTCAATCCGCCAATCCAACAAGGCTCGGAGTTGCTTCGGCTCACAATCTCCGAACTCCTAGCACATCTCAACGGGATTATAGAAGCGCTTCTTGGGAACGAAGAGCATACTATGAGTGTAATCGACGACGCACTTTTTCGTCTCATCGATCCTCTTGAGCGCAGTGCCGAGCATGGCGGAGTTACTTAATGCTGATGTGGGATTTGGATTCGCGCTGGAGATATGGGACTTTGACACAGCTCTGTGGAAGAAAACTTTCTGTCGTCAAGATGAGAATGAAGTTGTATGCCGTCTTCGACTTGAATTCGCGTTGGTATAGTGGCATTTTCGGGGTTGGCGTAGGGCGAGGCATGCTGGCATGGCTGTACCATACGAGAGATTGTTAGACGACATGGTGTTGAAGGCGAGGAGGCATACTCTGTACCAAGCCTACGCAAAGAAAAAAAAAATCCCAAGGTTTGGGGACTTGGGTTGATCTCATTTTGTCCATAAACGATCTCCATGTTCCTCTGTTTGTTTCAGCCTTATTTACCTATTGGACGCCGAGATGGCTCATTCGGCACACTCTCCTTTCTCGAATGTCTAAGTTCTCACTTTCAACAACGCGAGGAATAATGGGACAGGAATCGAGCCAAATGTGTGAAATTCTCCTACGCACAATATATAGCTGTTTCAAGGCCTTCTTCCTGGCACTCGATTCCGACCTAATAATTTCATAACAAATCGCTCCCCCCCATGTCTTTCGGGCAACAACACCTCGTGCACCTCGCTTCACCTTCTTCAACGCACATCATAGCATCTAATAGTGCTTTTCCATACATATCTATCTGCATTATATATCTTGCCTTCGCCTCATCCACTTTGCACGTTCTAGAGTCGTAGCTTGCCGCAGGCACTGCATTCAAAGACCTCGTGCTCTGCTACATCCTCCTCCCTCAAAATGTTGCCCCTGGTGTTCGCGATGGTTAATGCCTTCAAAAATAGTTCGCCTCCTATTCTGTGGTCGTGTTTGAGGTGCTGGAGGAACTTTGGCTCGGAGAAATGAGACACGGACCATTCGCAAGACCTTAGAGCGCATTCAAAGCTTCCGTGGGATATTCTAATATGCTCAGCCGTACTCGCTGTCCTCGGATCCAACTCTTCGACGCAGTGAGAGAAAGGACAAGGATCCGTATCGTGAACATCTCTTAGATGGGAGATTAATCTGGTCTTCCACACGAAAATTGTTCCCTTTGACACACAATTCGGGAACGGGCATTGCGATCGGGACTTCATCCTGTCGACTGCAATACGGACCGAGTTTGTATGGCTTCGAAGATTGGTCGTCCCGTGGTGGAGGTTCTGATGCTGGCTCGAGTCCGGAGTATGTATCTTAAAGTTCCGATTTTGCTCCTCACTATCATAGAATGTACCCAGTTTGTCTATCCCAACGCCCCGACCCACTCTACTCATCACTAATGACTGCTTCACTAGAAAATCTGCCACGCAGCTTCTGTTCGATCCATCTTGGAGATGTGTTATCAGTTCTTCGAAGTTGTTGAAATTGGCCCAACAGGCATCGCTGCTGAGTTGACAACAGTATCCATTATTATACGCGGCCATTCCCATCAAACACTCCCTAAAGTCTTGATTTTGCAGTAAAGGTACAATGCAGCCCCAGCCGCGCTGGGTTCGGAGATGAGCTGCGAGCTGGTCCTCCCTTGCAAAGCTTTGATGACATCCCCAGGGAACAGTTGAAAATTCCTCGGTAGTGCCACAGAGATATTTATCCTCTCTAGTGTGTATTTTTTGGTGGCGATTTCTGTCTTTTGACCGCGAGAAACCTTGGCCGCACATTGAGCACTCGAAGGGACGCTCACCGCTATGAATTCGAGCGTGTTCGCGGAGAGTAGTCGATCTCGTGAATCGTTCGCCGCAAGTGCTGCATTTGTGTTTGAACTTTTCTGGGTCTTTCTGTACCGGGTCTTTCTGCGATGTTCGCTTCCTCTTTCTTGATATTCCAGGTTTACCCTCTGCAGGGAGCTGCTTATTGTTAAGAACTTCATGTGCTAAAATTTCTGAACCGGGAGAAGGTTCCCCGTGGCCGCCTCCATCGTCTAGGTTGGTGGAGCGTGGGACACTCTTTTCACTTGGAGACGAGCGCGTAGGAGCGGAAGTACCTATTAAAGAATCCGAGTCCGGGGCATCGATCGTAACATGGGATACATCCAGAAGAGCTGTTGCATCTGCTGGTGGCGGCGGTGGTGGTATGTCATCAATTATATGATCCACAGCATCATAGGCTATCCGGAAATCTCCGACAAGACTCTCTTTGATCGTAGGATGGTGCTTTATTCGTTCTTCGATTGAGAGCAGTCGATCCCTGATGAGCTCGGCAAGGTCCAGATGGCGTATTATTGTTGCTTCACGCTCTCTTTCGAGACTATCAACCAAGCTAGCAAAGATGGCCACGATGTCCGAAATATCACACCCAGAGGAATAAATCTCTGAACAAACAATGATAAGCTCATCCTTTCCTTCTATTGTCCTCTTCCTTGACCATCTCACTCCGTCATGCCGCGAGCCAATTCGGTCAAAAATCTTCTGAATTTTCCTATTTCCAAAAGATGCTGCGAGCTGGGAACCTTCTGAAGTTGGCGCCGTCTCAAAGCCATTTGGCCCCGGATACATCCATTGACACGTTTGGGTTCCAGGATGGTAGAAGTAGTTTTTCTCGCTCAAGGGGTCGCGGATTTCAATCCACTCGGGCAGTCGCTCAAGTCTGTGATATACAGGAAGAATTAAGTTGAAGTACCTGCTAGTCATCAGTCCTTGGGTTTCGATTGATTTGAGAGATAGCCGTCGAAGTTGATTCTAAGTGGAGGTTGTTCTTACAACGATGAGTTACTCTCCATGGCTGTAGAAAGCGCTAGACCATCCCAAGAGTCATGTGATAGCAGAGTCTAGTTTCTGGCGGTGAAGAGCCTCGCGAGGTCAGGTCTTGCTAGCGAAACACGATGCTTGGCGGCTGTTGGAATTGTGTTTCTTCAATAACAAGTTGCTTGGGAGTGGGCAAAAGATATGCTATCAATTGGGAAGCAGGGCCTTGCGGAGTTCGTATCGCCTTGAACGAGTTGGGTGGTGGTGGCTCGGCCATGTGCACGTGCAAGCCACAATCCAGGAAAATCCGGTCTGTGAATGACCCTGAATCAAGGCGACGCATTCAATCTCCGGGTACAACCGAGTCATGGTTTGACGAAAGTTGACTATACCCTAGATCGAGGAGTACATGACTGGTACATATGTAGTAGTGCTGGTGCTGGCGCCTCTATCGATGTTGACGTGTGGTGAAACTTCGGTGAGAGCAGAAGCGTGGCAGAGGCAGGGGCAGGGCGGGGCAGGGCAAGCGCGCGAAGATCGTGTAGCGAGTAGAATGGGCCCTGTATGGGCAAGGATAGACCCAAGCATGTACAGAGCTGCTCCAATTACACGTCCAATCCCTCTTCCTCCTCCTCATACCCTCGCGCCACGCACAGAGATCGTCGAAGATTCCAACTATTGCCAGAGCTTCGCGCTTGTCAAGTCTTAATCAGCGTTCTAACATTGGTACAGACCCATGAAGAGCTGGCTCCTGACCAGTAGGACCATTTCCCCACGGCCTGGTCAAGGAAATGTCCGAATACGGTTGACCCTATGGTAAAACTAGGCATGCACCCTGTGTTCGCTGCGAGTTCCTCTTGGCACAAGGGTAGCGCTGGTGGGTGAGATTCCATCACTGCCGTAACCGGGTACATCGCTAGTGCCGAAGCATCTCCTCGACATCCCCACTTCGCGTGCAGTGGCCAATTCCAGCTTGTACCTGGTTCTCTAGATTGTCGGAGCCTACTTAAAGTCACGGCGATGCTCTTCAATTGTCGTGCGCTTCGTGTGCTTCAAGGCCATTTCAATCTTTCTCCCTGAGCAGTACGTCGCCATGTTGCCAGCGGCGGGACATCGCCATGTTTCCCACCAAGTGGTATATGAGGCTCTCGAAGTCCAAACCAGGATGGCTTTCTCAAGAACGTTCAATTCACTCCTGCCTCGATCGACAATCAGAGCACATCACCGCGAGTCTTCTCTTTTGCCGTTGGTGTCTGCATAGCCGGCATTACCATACACCAAACCTATCAAAACCGCAGCTTTTAGAGGGTCTCTATCCTAACTTTCAACTACAAGTTCTCTTGTCCTCTAAGAAAATTCAAAGTCTCCCGATTCCGCCATCTTTACCAACTCTTCCCTTCAATTCCCTCCTTTCAACTTAGCGATGTCTACCCAGTCTGACCAGCGATCCAGCTGGACACCTGCTGTCATCGCTACGATTGTCTACCGAGTCGTTATGATCATCGTGAGCATCGCCTTCATCTGGAAGAAATATCGTCGACCTACACGGCAATTTGATGGTGCGTCTTTGATAACTGATAGCCCACTGACGAGGCTGACTGTCCACCACAGGAGAATCACTCATCGGCATCCTCATTTCTCCACATCGTACCCAAGCAAGCCTCCTCCCATCAACGGAGCCACCCCCTCGATTCGCCAGTCCGAGGAGTCTCCGAGCTGTTTCGTCCAACACGCCCCAAGGTTCTAGCACAACCCAACGAGATTATAGAATGGACTCTTGGGAACGAAGAGCACAATATGAGTGTAGTCGACGGCGTACTTCTTCCTCGCAACGATCCTTCCAGCACAGCACCGATAACGGCAACGTCACTAATGCTGATGTGTAATCGCGCTTCGAGCTTGGCGATATTGGACTTTGACAAAGACGTGCAGAAGGAAGGTCCCCATCATACAAATGGAAAGAGGAACTTTTATGATGTTTTCCTGCGTGGAATTAGCGTTAATATCGTGGCATTTTCGGTACTAGCGTAGGAAAGGTGTGCCGGCATGGCTATACTATATTGGAGTTCGTTAGACAACTTGATATCGAGGGCAAGGAGTTACCCTCTTTCTCAGGCTTATACCAAAAGGAACCCATGGTTAGGGGACTAGGTATGGCTTCCTTAATCCATGAAAGAGAAAGGAGTCGGACCCATTTTCTTTCATTGAATATTTCATTTCGCATTCCTCTCCAACTCTAGAATATCGAGACGGCGGATCCGCAAACTCTCTACTCTCACGCCTAAGTTCTCATTTCCAATAATTTTGACCTAATATTTTCGATTGTTTGTCCTTGCATCGCACTGCTTGTTCTCCAAAGTCTCGTAGTCGTACATCTCCTGCCCGAAGTCAGATCTCAAGCCCATACTTCCTCTTCTCTCTCAAGTCCAGGATGCAGGGAGAATAGGCACAGAAATGGAGGCTAATATATAGAATTCTCCTATGCGAGATATATAGCGTCTCCAAGACGTTATTTCTAGTATTCGACTAAATAACCTCACGACACATCGCTCCCTCCCATGCCTTCCAATCCCAAACTCCAATATCCAAACGCCATTCTTTTTTTCACCCAGGGTATATTAACAATTCCACGTCCCCTTATTTGGCCAATGACAACTAGGCCTTCCCCAATTAAACGCCTACACCACAAATCAGCACAATCCACCTCAACCACTCAACCCATGTCTCCAACTTACAGTGCCAACACATGCCACCGTCAGAGCGACCAACAACATCGCAACAACCCATTTGCAAATCTCCTCCGTTTGCTCTGTAGGCGTGCCCTCGATTTCGAATTCCCGCATCAAGGTTTCCATCTCAACTTCGTTTTGTCGGTATAGTTCGTTGTAGCTCGGTGGTGGGAGTTCGCCTTCGACGACCTCGTCTACGATTGTGATTACGAAGGGTTCGTCTCGGTATGGTTCTTCTGTCGAAGCTGGCAGATTCAGACTGACGGAAGTGTTTGGCGGAACTTGGAGACTTATAGATTGTGATTGTGATTGCGAAGCTGCTCGAGAGCGAAGGTAGTCGTACATTGGCTCATATCGAGGAGGTTGGGACGGTGATCGAGCTGAGAGAAGCTCCTCTTCTTCGTTTGGGTCATCGCGGTACGGTATTTGCGTCGCGATCGATAACCGTGGTGGAGGAGGGATATGGATATCGGACAATGGGAGAGGAGGAAGAGGTTGTGCGAGTCGGACGTGGGGTATTGAGTTCGTTCTTCGGTGGTGATCCGCCATGTTTTCAGCCTTGTCTTTCCAGCCTTGCGCTATTCTCGTAGTCTCAGATCAATCCCTTTCTTCTCTCTTCCCTTCGCAATTGTCCCAACTTTTTCAGTCAACAACAACACAACAACTCGAAAGAGGAAGAACAACTGCTCAAAATGTGGAGGTCGGTGCCTTCATGTACCTACTACAGCTACGCCGTAGAGCTCCCATGTCGGTGGCTCAGACGAGCTTTGACCAATGGTCGCACAGCCTGACGTTCCAACATAGTGGTTCGACGACTTCAATGCGTCTCGGATTGACCCACTCTTGCTTCAGGATGAACGAATTTCGCCATGATTTTGAATTGCGACTGTTTTGCATGAATTGTTCGTCAAATCATTGTGTTTTGCAGCTTTTATTGCAATTATGCGTGGAGGATCTGGGTGTTGTTGAAAGTCTCCGATGGAAGGAGAGGTCGGTGATTCTGGGCCGCATGGAAGGATCTCACCGCCTGGAGTCTAAGTGTGGTTGTACAAATCAATTCGGCCTCAGCCTTCTAACAAATTGCCAAGGCTGTGACCTAACACGACCGAGTCACGAGCGGAACCAGGTTTTGAACACGCAATCTGGATACGTCGCTCTGCAAATTGTTTAGTCCATCCTCCTTTTTCGACGGCGATTCGCCCTCACGATAAGGTTGACTTCCAACGCAAATGATTACTCTCGTCGAATCCAGCGCAACTTATCTCCGTTGAAAGCTCCATTTTAAGTTCTGATCTCCTCTCAAGAAACCTCCCAGGCGGAATCCACGTCGACTCCAATGTCAGCTACTTTCCACCCCTTTCCCAGGCTCCCATTCGAGCTACAAACTCAGATTTGGGAGGCCATATTTGAGCCCTGAATTCTCACTATTCGGACACATCGTTGCTTTTTCACCAAACATCCCGAAGATCCAACTTCTTGCTTTTTCGACGCCTCAATCGAGAGACCCCGTCTCCACCCATGGCCGGCACAGGCTTCGGGTCACATCAAAGGCGCGTACAATCTGACCATCCATGAGAGCGCACATTCAGATCTACAACCCACTCCATTCTATGCCTTACCTTACTTCCGGAAGAAGATAGACGAAGCCAGAGGCGTCGAGTGGACTGGCTTGCGCCCTAGATGTGTTTGGGAGTGAGACAATCTGCGAACCACGGTGCCCAAGGGACCAATTGCACTACAGGTGTGCAGGACAAGCAGACAGACAGCCTTGGATCGGTACAGACTTGGCTTTGGCGGACTTATGCCTCCTTAGAAGGATGGATACTTTGAGGACTTCTAGCGTATGTTCAAGGAATCTAGGATCACGGAGAAAAGAGTTTGGTTTGATTGGAAACGGGACACGATATTGATACACCCAGTTGATTCCTCCGTCGCATACTTGAAGTACAACACTTCAATACGCAGACTGGCTATGATCTACGCGTCACAAAGCGGAATACTGCGAGCTACCTAGGTTATTGGAAGAAGGACTTAAGATACTGGTTTATCTGGAGGTTGTTCTCGTATACTTGCAACCTAGTTATGTCGAGGCCGATCATCGGGATGCTAATTGTCGGTCTCGCTTCGTGCCCGACTTTGATGATCCCGAAACGGCACAGGAAGAAGTCTCGAGGCCTATCATTCATGCTCGAAGCTTAGACCCGAATTGGACTCAATCTCTTCCCGGGGTGAAGATAGAAATCCTTACTAGCTGCGAAGGAGATTGCTTTCCTATATATCGACCAACGACGGGAACCTCATCTTTGGAGGCACCTGCAAGGTCCCAGCCTCTTGGGAGACGAGGAACCCCTCAAAGTGATTGAGTTTTCTCGCCTGGCAAGATTATTCTAGCTCAAGCTCTACTCGTCTTTGCTCATCGTCCCAGTCAGAACTTCGCAGAGTCTTTATTTTGTGTTACTGCAACTTTTGCATAAAGGGGAGACATAGCAAATGTACCAGCACCTTTCTTGCCAATTCATTTCAATATTCAGTTATATACACACGAGATTGAACAGCTACTTGAGACTTTGATTGCTTCATCAGCAAATCCTGACTCGCAATGCCAATACTGCTACGACATAGTATATCACATGATGATCCAATGTCTTAAACTACGTACCTTACGTAGGGTATACTTGGAGCCACGCTGTATATTTCGAAATTTTGATTCTCCTCACTCTGCAGTAAAATCGCGTGAAGTATCATCAGACTGTGAAGTTGAATGTTACGCGGAACTGCGCTAGTGGATTCGGCAAAAACGCAGGTATAAAGGTACTCACTCCTAAGGCACTTCCCTTTCCAAATCGACATTCAACAACCAACAAACTCCCCACTTCGGCAAACGAATCCTTGGATTAAGAACTGCACGATCTCCAGCTTCATTGCACAAGCGCTCGAGAAACTTCGTCATAGCCCGCATCGATGTCTTCCCCAACGAACACTTCAGCAATTCGATCGGTTGCCCAACCACAAGGGATATTCCATCCATTTCTGAGGCTCCCTCTTGAGTTGCAACGGAAGATATGGGAAGCTAGCTTCGAGCTGCGCATTCTGACCGCCTACGAGCAGAAGTCTTTCAGCAGACGTCGTTAAACCCCCTCATACCCAACCCATCGCCTTCTGAGCTGGATGGAGCGTCCTGACCCCACAACCGAACGTCCTAACTTTCACCTTTGTGGAAGGTTTACATCCCAACATGACCCCGACACTATTTTGGATTATGGTGTATTTTCGGCGAGTGATAGGGGACGCCGCCAAAGGTGTCCCAGACGCGTTTGACTCATTCGTATTCAGGAGTGACAACCTTGAAAAATACATCCGAAGACACCAAGAGGGCCGGCGGCGTTACGGATCTGCAAAAGAAAGCAGGTAGGTTGCATTGGACTGATTAGGCTGCGCGTTTTTTCCCCCATGGGCCCCATGAGGACGTGCGGCGGGAGGAAGCTTAAGTAGTATGACTTTCGGTAAAAAAAAAAAAAAAAGTGCGAAAAGGCCTGAGTTTAAATAATCTTTAATTGATGCAAGGATTTAAACAAATCGTGGGGCCCCCATGGGGCGAAAAACGCGCAGCCTAGGGCCGATACCAGGTTGGGTTTGCCGGCTCGCACCAGTCTCACAGCAAGGCATTCGATCAAGCATTCGAGGAATAGGATTAAGTCAAGGAAAAGTTTGGATTGATTGGGAGCACGATATAATTTTGGTCCGCCTCTCAAATCACACCTTTCAATCTCCGGACGAATACAATAAGGTTCACAACATTGCTTTTGTTGCGGACAAATCATGGGCAAGTCGAGGTGCGCCTTCGTTCCAAGCAGGTGAACTGTCTTGGCATATAAGCCTAATGGACATCCTTCGAGAACTGGTCAACCTCAAGACTCTCGTAGTCTACTACCGCAGCACCGATGATGATAACACTACTACTGAATTGTCGTTCCTCGAGCAGGTTAAGAAGACGATTCTGGAGGTTATTGCTAATCCTCAAAGCTCTTTGTGCCCTGGGGCTCAACCTTTGACCGCGATGAAGGCGCCACTTGTGAAGATGGAGAGACTCGAGAAGGCTCTGCAATACAAGAATTTCTATTGAGTGGTTGAGCGGAAAACAGGGTCCCAAAATGGTAGCTTCGAGTTGTGCGAGTCGTTGTTACTTGACATTATGGGCGAATCAATATCGCTTCGGGACGCGTAGATGAACACCTCGCTCGATCCCCATCTTGCAGCACTTCGTTTATTCCATGATGTTGTTAGCCTTGGAATTTAGTTGCTTGCCGAGGCGACAGTGCTGATCGGCCTCAAATTTTCTCGCCGTGGAAAGAGAGGGTGTCGAAGATCCGGAGAGCGACGAGTAGTTGCTCCCCCAAGAGCGGGGCTGCCACTGCCCGCACACGTGCTAGAAAGCTTTCTTTTGGTGTTTCAGCCCTGTTCCTTTATCTTTATTTCATTTGTTTAGCACATCCAATTGCCAGCGATTGGAATCGCTGATTTCCCCGATCTGACAATGCTCGCTAAGCATTCCACTAGGGCAGGGATATTCACGAAATAAGCCTCAGCCTCACGTCAGCCGCTCTTCCCCAGCGATGAATCAGCTCTCCAACAAGCCAATGAGAGAAGTCCCAGATTTACGGTTCTGACATATTCATCTAAAATTAGCCAAGCCTTATGCTGTTGATTCGAGTCGTTAACCCGAAGTGGCAATGTTGCAAAGACTCCAAATGGCCGGACATGGCCGTGCTCACTAATCCACTGCAAGGTACGATGCATATGTAATCTATTAATTGATCCTCGCGGCTGTCAGGCGTGAGATGGTTGAGACTATTAGAAAGCTTGATCCCGCTGGGCAGGTCAGACTTCAAGCCTGTCGGTGGACACTTCGACTTCTCGACAGAAAGGTCTCTGTATCTCGACCTCACGACAACGACATCGACCTTTGCGCCAAAGGTCTCGGTCAGCAGCTTGACAATCGTAAAGTCCTCGCTCAACGAGTTCGAGAACCACCATAACCGACAACTTCTCCACCGCCATCATGACCCTCGCCCTCCGAGCCCTCCACTACGCCGCCCTAAACCCCGGCCTAATCGGTGCCGCCGCCGGCACCGCCGTAACAGAAAACAACAAGAAACACAACACCTCTAAACTCGGGAAGATAATCGGAGGAGCAGTCGCCGGCGCTCTCCTCCTAATCCTAATCATCTTCGCTGTCTGGTACAATCGAAGGAAGAAGAGGAACGCGAGACAGGGGACGCAGTTGAGGGAGACCGGGGTGGATGTTGATGAGGAGGCTAGACCTATGGTTCAGAATGAGGCAGGAATGGGCATGGGAGGGAGTGGGGGAGGTGAGATGGGAGAGAAGGTGGGAATGCCGAGGCCGTTGATGCTGCAGGCGGGTGCGACGTATTTTCCGCCGCAGGGAGAGGGGATATATGCGGGGAGTGGGTATGGGCAGGTGGCGGGGAAAGATATGTTGTATGAATATCCGACAGACGCTGGCCATCGGGGAACGGACTTTTATAGGAATCAGTAGGTAGTGAGAGAGATGGTAGGTAGTGAAAAAGAGGGGAAGTGGGAGTTTGGGTTGTGAGCGCAGGAGTTGGGAATACGCCTTTACACTTGGGTAATCATTTCATCATTACTTCATTACTAGACAACCTGATACAATAACATCGCCGCACGAATCAACGCTAGAATACAAACATCATGATACATCCCAAGGTACTGCAAGTACAGACATTCACATCCCAGCCTCCCATTTCTTATGCGCAGAGCTAGTCGCACGTCTCGTTTTCTCTCTCTCAACAGCTTTCATAATCTTCTCCACCACCCCGCCCATGAAGAAACGCATGGTCCAAAGTTTAGTCATTCCTGTGTAGTATAATATGTTTCTTACCGTCAGATGTGTTAGGAGCCGGAACTCGATGCTGAGGGCTAGACCGAGGGAGAAGCAGATTACGACGAAGGAGATGGGCCACATTATTGCGGAGTAGAAGCCGAGTGTGAAATTGCCTGCGAGTATTTCTTTTGCCTGTTCGGTTGTTAGTTTGCTCTTGAAAATGAGAAGGATCGGCTTGCATTCATGCCAAAAAGGCCAGTGAAGAACGAAAGTGGAAGCTGCGAGTTGTCAGCGCACTTGCCATGGAAGGTTGTTGGAAGGGCCTCATACGAAAACGATGGTCACGATTGTGAAGACCATGATGCTCCAGCCTTGTCTGACTGTCTCAGCCGTCAGTGACGTCGAGGCTTCGGCTTGTGCTGCGGATGCCTTCGCGTCCCTGCTTGCTGATCGAGCTTCAATTGCGCTGGCTTCCTTCTGTTTCAGATCCAGCAGATCTCGAAGCTATTGATCGGGTCAGTCATTTCTGCTGTAGAATGATCGAGGGAATGTGAAGAGCCGTGGACAGGAGTCGTGAATCCACATTTCCATGCAGGTGTTGGGCGCACTCACAGCTGCATAGGTGCTTTCAGCTGTACGTCGGAGTTCACCGACGTGGTTGCCGAGCCGGGTACAATCATAGAAGTCCCTCTGCTTGTTCTTCGAGACAGCTTGGAACATCTGTATTCTGAAAGGCTCAATGACCGATTCTTGCTGCCTCTTAATCGTTTGAATAATGTTGAGTTCATCGAGAATATCTTTGATTTCCCTGACTAGACTCGTTTCTGTCCTGATATCGAAAAGTTCGTCCATGATCATGTCCGTGTACGCGTCGAGTGACTTCTTGGCTGTCTGGATGAAAGCGTCGAAGTCGGTATTCAGACAAGCGGTCTGTGCAAAATGTTAATCAGTGCGTGTTGGAGGGATTGGGGTGTCACTTACACTTGCTCCTTCCTCAACTCTCGCCTCAAGTCGGGTAAACAGTAACTCGAGAAAAGGCATGATGTCGTAATTGAGTTCATACTTCGCAAAGTCGATATGCGATTGTGCGAAGTCCAAATTATCACCGATGACACTGATTGTATCGAGAGCGAGGTGGTCCTTGGCTGTACTGAGACTTTTAATTGCATGTTCGAGATGTTCTTTTGCATTGAGTAGATTGACCAGTCTCATTTTCAAGCTTTCGCCTGCATCTTCTAGAGTTTGTCTCGCATGATCAAGATGCGCGTTTGCTGAGTCAATCTCATCGTCGGTCGTATCCAGAGCGGGGATGGTGGAGTTAATGGCTGCCATAGACGTGTCCAGGTCAGCGTTTGCTGCGTCAAGACTATTGATGATAACTTTCAACTGCCGCATATCAGCGATGTTATCATATTAAATTCGTGTGTATCATTTCTAACGAACCTCATGAGCGTTTTCAAGTAGTTCTGTAAACTGATGGTACTCATAGCTTAATTCTTCAGGCTGGGTCCATGTTAGTGCACGTGGTCGATGAATGATTGAAGGAGGAGCTCACAAATGTCTGTTTCTGATTGGTAATTTCGTCTTCATGCATCAGTGGAACGTACATACGCTTTCCTGGTGCCCTAGTACAGCCGCCTGAGTTGAGATTATGCTCAGTACAGTCCGCGATATACTTCCACGCTGGTTAGCTATGGGTTCAAGGCGTCAAGGCAACTCGGACGTTGGAATTATATACCTCCAGTTTCCTTCTGAAGTAATGTGTAATTTTCTTGAATGTTTCTCGCCAATCCAGGACCTACGAAAGAACGCTCTGTCAGTAAGCTTACAAAGATGGGGGAAGACCCGGCACCTACAGGCTTGATCGAGAATAGCTCTTTCTGAAAGAAATCGAGAGACGAGAGGATTTTTCCGAGCTATGGACTTCTTGTTAGCATTGGTACTTCTCAGAAACTCTTACATGCTTGCCTCATTGGCGGTATGGGCTAATTGAACGTTTGTCGTGAAAGTGTTGAATGCTTCTGCTTGCTTGAAAGCCTAGATGTATTGAGAGATCAGCAGTCAGCTCAAGCAATCTCGTGAATGGATATGAAAGGTTTCTGAACAGCAATCTCTGGGGCTTACGATCTCGTTAATCTCCATGTCGAACATCTCGATGAATTGAAGGTGTGGATGCAAGTTTCGCTTGTGGAATACCCCAGCTGCCTGGTCGGCAATGGTCCACGCCAGGTCAAGTGCCGACTTCTGACTTCGTTTTCCGTACTCTGTGTTCAACCTGAACTCTCTGAAGACGGCCCTCCAGATATCGGTTGAGTCGTATATCTTGTCACCTTGTGTGTAGTCAGAGGCGTCCTTCCCGTCGAGCGGCTTCTCTTCGGATTTCTCCCTGAAAATATCAAGATCTGACTTCAGCTTCGCCGGAAAGCTTGTGACGACGGTGTCTGCACTTGGGCTTAGCTCTGTTGTGCGATAATGGCATGAGATCTTACCTCCGTCAATGACCCACATCCATAGCTGATTCACCATCATGACTTTTGGAGGATCCCACGGAGGCTCCTCGTTCCTCTTCTGCTGCTCTCGGATCTCTTGTTCGATAATCTGGATCTTCTGGCTTTTGAGAGATTCCCTGTCATCGAATGAAGCCTTGCCAGGCTCTTCCTCTGTGATTTTCGATATTTTCTTCTCTGACTTTCTTGCCTCTTCGACGTGTTTCTGTTGCTGCTTCATCGCGAATCGATAGACAACCTGGTCGGTGGTCCTCTCGTCTGCGAGAGCTTGGGGTAAAGTGCTGTAGTAGAATTGATCCAACGTCCTTCGGATATGTAGGCATCGATCATTTTCGGGGAAGAGGAAGGCTTTCATCATCTTGAGCTTAGGAGCGATGTCCATCTTGTCAACAACTTCGTATTTTGGGCGATGATAGCCTTCGATTTTGAAAGCCTTGGCTAGACTTCGGATCAATGTGTTTCTTTCGGTCATCAGGTTACCACTTGTTGCCCAGTGGATGTACGGCATCTATTTGAGTGTTAGCTAACGTTCAGCACAAACGATACTTCGTTGCAAGACTTAAACTTACGAAGAGGACCATGTTTGCTTTCGCTGCTGCGGGATCTGGTGGAGGTTTGTCACTGACTCGCTTCGACTTCTTCGTCTTGACTTCTGGTTTGGTCTCTAGCTTGGACGTCGTTGCACTCTCCACGCCTGGTTTAATCAGTTCCAGTGATTCTCACAACGAACGATTATCAGCACGTACTGGTTGGTATAGGAGCAAAGAATGGGACCATATGTCGCGCGTATAGAGGGTGGCTGGCACAATGCTCAATGCATCCACGCTGCTGATCTCGCCAATACTCGGGTCGAAGGCATAAAGGGTAGTCATTATCCACATATGCCATATCGTCGACTTCTCCCGACACTGCGTCGTCTGAGCTATCTGTGGCATCACCCTTCGTCTTCTTGACTTCGCTTCGTGTGTTGGCCTTGGAGCGAGCATCAGCGCGAGCCTTTTCGAGCTTCTTCGACCTCCACACACACTTGATAACACGCTTATGCAATGTTAGACACCCGGTAAATTTATGGTAGGACATGCGGCCCTACCTCAACCCACTCCATGTTATTAGCGGGAATGTGTACCCATCTCATTCTTCGACGACCTCGTCCCCCAAGATTAGGAGATGCATTTGGGAATTGTTCCTGTAACTGTTCTATAGTTCTATCGAATGCCGCAGACATCACTTTCTCAGGTCCTTGCTTGAGGACATCGCTCAAGGATGCAAATTCAGTGATGTATCCATTCTCGTAGAAGTCTATGATTGGTGCTTCCCATCCAAATCCACAGTACGGTTGATTTTGTTGTTGGGAAGCAACCGATTGGGAGCGAGACTCTTTGAATCTCCAGAGAACCTCTGTAGGCGTTTGTCTTGAGTCGGTGGTATCCATATCCTTGCTGAAACAATTGCGAGTGATTCGCAATGAGACATGACAGTTCGAACGAGGTTTCACGATGCAGTTGGAGCAAGGTGGGCCATGGGGTACCTTTTGACCACCAAGATCAAGGAGCTGAACGGGCCAATTAGTAATTGGCAATCGAGCCTCACTTTGATCGGAGCTTGGCAAGAAGAGATCCCGTCAATGGTCATCAATGTGCAGAAAGCCCTCCACAAAGAACTCCGGCTCTGACCGAGTCGCACTCACCGGATCTTGCATGTTCCTCGTACAACGAAAGATACGAGAGTGAAGTGTCAATTAATTATCAGCTAACATGGGTGCAGAATCTTTGAAGGCTAGCTGAACATGCAAGGCGTCTTGTGGGAGGATGCTCATTCGCCTAAGGCATCCCTTGTCGACAGCGTGCAGCAATCCGATTTCCAATGCATGCGCCACAAACTGGAATTGACCACTAATTCTCATAAACACCTCCGAGTGCATACAGCCATCTTATCTTTTTGTGTAACATTGTACCCGATGGCCTCCTGTTTTCGGCACTTCGGCAGTTCGGGCATTTTTGTATCCGATGGCAGACACTTCCTCGCTGTACTTTCCTAGAGATCTAGAAAGATGGTAGTTGACTAAGATGACCGTTATTGAGTATGAGTTTCTGTTTTAGGCGTTTCATTTGCTCTTCTTCTTTGGCAGTCTGAGGCTGGCCTAGGCACATTCCCCACCCCCGCCATTCTTACCAACACTGAAACGCAGCAATTTATTCTCCGTACGAACAACATCAACACTTTCTTTTCGCTCGCTCCCTTGAGTTCAATTCTGTAATTCTTTTGATTGTGTCATTTAGACCTACGAAGACGGACTCTCGATCGAGTTCCTAACTCTACCCTGCAATGCGTCTCATTCACTTCTTCCCACGTATCGCTGCCGCCTCAGCTTTCAGCTTCTCCGACACTAGTCATCCCTTCGTCTGCGGTTCTTTCAGCTGGGATCACCGATCTTTCCAAAATATCAATAACTTCCCCCTCCGTCGAAACAGCAAACTCTCCCGTTCTTTCCGAATTTAGTTTTATTTCAACGCCTGCTCCGAGCGTTCCCATGGTCTTGATCACTTCCAGGAGCTTACCTCCAAGTTCAGAAGCCGCTTCGTCAACGGCACTCCCCACATCAAGACCCTGTCTGCGGACTATCGGAAGTAATGCGACTTCTACTAGCGAGTTTCTGTCTAGCACTAACGCTATACTATTAACAAGAACAAGCTTTAGCCTAGCCAAGTGGACCACTTCAAGCATTGTGTCCTCATCAACGAGTAAATATCAGCCACCGTGCGGTCCTCCACGCAAAGGCAAAAGATCACCTGGCTGTTAAAGGAGGATTTTATGTGAAGAAACTCTGCGAGGCTATTGGAGATATTCAATCGTCTAGGAGGTAGTAGTGCAGAGAATCTGTCAAGCCCGAGACGCAGTGGGAGTTTTACAAGAAGCTCTTGAGACGCAAAGTTTTCGAAATAAAGATCGACTCTTCCTTCCAAACATTTCTCTCTACGCGTTCAGTTCATTTTTTCCTTCCTTTCCTTTTCTTTTTCATTCCCCTCTTCATCCTCCCCCTCACTCTTGCCCCGCCAACTCGGCCAAGAAAACTCCCTTCTATGCGACGCATCCCTCCCCAACTTTGTTGACATTACTACAACAAAACTATGCTTACTAGCACTAATGCTCACAATATTATAACATCCATTCTCCATGCTTCGCTACCTGTAGCAACATATCGTCGACTGAATCGTTGCTTCCTGTGCGTAGGGTTCGGAAGTCTGAGGAGACGTTCATGTTGTGGTAGATTATGTCTACGTTGTTGACTATTTGGCGCTTTGGAGTTGGGGAATGGTGATGTTGGTGGTTGGGAGGACATTCCTTTGGTGTGGGGTGTGGGGTGGGAGGCGGCAGGAGGGCTGTGGATTCGTCGAGAACTTATAGTCTAGAAAGGGACTTTGTTCACCTACCCCGACTTTCTGTGGACCTTTCGGAGGTACGGATGTTGTAAAGCTGTTTTGCAGTGAGGAGTAGTTAGCCATGAGAACAAGTGCTCGATATTATCAGCAAGCTGTGCCATAAGCCTAGGGCGCAGCGTGGCAAAAACAACTTCTCCTCATATCACTCAGCAGTAAAAACTTGGCACACATCTACCTTCCTTTTTAATTTTAGATTGGAATCCATTCTCTAGAATAGCAAAGATGCCCGAAAGCGTAGCTGAGGCTATCACTAGGGATTCAGGAGTCAATGCCAAGCGAATGCATCATATAGCAAGGCATTGATAATTTTCATAAGCCCTGAATGCACTTAAGACAGCCAATTGCCTAGGAGATATGTTTGTTCGTATCTTTGTTCATTTGTATTCGAATCCTTTTCATGTAACTCCAGAACAGTGCCCATGCCTCAGATATCTTCCATATTTTTAGTCACTTGACCACGATCTTCATTCCAAACACACTCATAACCAAAAATCCATCGGTGACCCTTCAATCAGATGCTATCTCTTAGATCTGCCACATTTCCAAGCTTTCTCTCCTTACTCCTTGAAATAAGTCCTCATCCTCTCCACTTCACGTGACCGTTGCAATTGCAGCGCTGTCTTCTCAACCTCTTCCTCTTCCACGAGCCCCCTATTCAACACGAAACTCACAGCAACAGTCAATTTCCCTATTGCACTCATCAGGACTGCAAAAGCACTCCCTTTTGCCTTGTACATAAACGCTCCCGCGAAACTGCCCGCGAACAGAATGACCAGGAATGCCATCCTCCTATTCCTCTTCCTATTCTGTCTCTGAAAGATAGCCTCATCCACAAAGATATCCACATATGCAGCAGTAGCCATCGCGGTCGTAATTTCTGTGATCTTTAGTCCCCTTGCCATCGCTACTTGTGCTCCAGAGGAGAAAGCCAGTAACGCCAACACTGCCAACGCAGATGAGCCATGATCATGGACTGGGGTAGGACCGGTGTATTGGATTGCAGCAGCGGTAAAAACCATGAGTGTTTGCAACATTGAGGACAGAAGCAGCCACCATCGTTTTCGAGGTCCGACCAAGTTCCCGATTTGGCCCGCGATAGAGACGCCCAGGATGAAGAGGGAGAGGGATATGCCGATATTTTGGATTGAGAAGATGGTTGAGAGTTTGGAGACACCGACGGCGAAGAGGACGGTGTTTCCGGTTTGATTGGATGCGAAGCAATGGTCTGGGTGATGTCAGAGAGAAAGGGGGTGAGAGGGTAAGGAGGGGAGGCGAACAGTCTGGGAAGGAAGTTGCATCTTGGATTCCTATGCTGAATGAGAGAACGAGGAGCTGGCATTCCAGGAACAGGTCATCTCTGACGGGCGTTTTTAAAAATTCTCTCAGACGTGTCTGATGTGACGGAGGTGGCGGTTGCTGCGACTCTGTACACGAAGGTGTGGGAAATGTCGATATGGTTGCCATTTGAACCTTAAAGTTCAGTCTGCTCTGATAATGATGATTCCAGCTCGTATATAGAGCCAAAAGTAAGAAATGAACAAAATTATTGAATGGTGGGATGCAGAGACGGTGAGAAATTCCGAGTTTCAGAGGCCTACGAGCTTGGGATCATAAGTCTGTGTTTTCTAGGCATTTTTCACGGCATTTTTAAGTGACGAAACCCAAACTCGACGACTTTGCGTTCATTTGTTAACGAGAAGGCCCGAAGCGCCCTGTAAAACACAGACTTATGATCCCAGGTTCGTTAAGCCAAGCTTTTGACAACACTTATCTTGACATGCAGACCGGAAATTCGGGTGATGGACTATGGACCCCGGTTCGTCAATTGACACGCGCCTAGGAGAAACAGCACCTTTGGATTGGTGTGAACTTGAGAATGTTGAGGAGAAGCGGTCGGCGACCCACATTCTAGACCTGAGCCCGACATCCGTATGGATATCCCCGCGATTCGATGCTGAGGCTTTGGAGGCACGCAGCGACTCATAGCGGGCGCTCTGAGGAAGGATAGACTTTCTGGCCTTTTTCGAAACCTCTCTTTCTCTTCCTGCCTCGTCTACTCTCTAGGCTAAAGACATGACTGGAGTGTTGATGTGAATTCCAAGGCATATTCCTGACCACAACAGAATCCTGCATTTGACTGACCATCTCAACACTTGACGGATGTCGGGCAGCTAAGGTTGGGAATGCATTAATAACAAAATGTGCGAAATCGGCTTACTGTCGCCAATCATAAGCAATGTTGGCGGTGAAAATCTTGCAATGTTGTGGTGCATCGCCGTCGGACCCCGCAGTGGAAGTGTTCTCAGGAATACGGAGATTCCATCACACTATTCAAGCATCAGCGGAAGTGTTCGCCGAACTGGGCAGCCCACAATGAACTGACCATCGAGAAGGTGCCAAAGGGCTCAGCGACATCGCCTTGGTCGTCGCTTTCTCAGCGTTTGCATGTCTGCCCGTTGTCCGTGGTCCGGTCTTGAGACCATTGGCATCGTAGAGGACTTCTCTCAATTGATCGTGAATGCGCAGGCAAAATCAAGATAATTCGGTAAACGAGAGTCAAAATAGAAGAAAGGAAGGAGGAAAATAACGAAGAAAGAGGAAGTATGAAAGTTGGCAAGAGGAAGTGAGGTTGGATTATAGCGCACGATGTCGACCTCAGCCAACCACAGTTCGAGGACAGAATTGCGCAATTTCCACGTGACCGATGAAAGCCCTTCCTATACATCTTATCCACAGTGATAAGGTAGAGTGGAATATGCTTCTTTGTGTCACAAGAATGTAAAAAGAGAATTCAAAATCTTTCGAACGTAGTTTTTCCCGTTACTATTGCACGTGATAGAGGCTCAATGTTCTTTTAAGGTTGAAGTGATATAAGCTAAATAAGCAGGTAAGATACTCAAAGTAGCTACGTATTTCCAGGCATGTAGCAAGGAATATATACCCAAGATCCCATCTTGCATGGTACAAGCTCGTCAGGACCGACAGAAGGCTCCTTCAAAGAAGCACGCCTCGTCTTTCAAGTGCAAACACTCGGAACAATCTATCATCAGTCAGTCACTCAACAGCATTCACCTCAATCCCCTCACCCAGAAAATTAAATCACCATCAATGCCCAACACCCTCCTAACAACCGTCTTCTTTAACTCCTCACCCCACTGCACCCTCTCCCAAACTGATAAACAACAGCATTCTCCCCAATACTCAACGCCATCATAGGCTCCATATCTGGACAACTTACCAACTCAACTCCCTCCTCCCATTTCCCCCCTTTTTCGCTCCCTCTCCCTTCCCTTCTCACCCCACTAATCTCGCTTCCTGGCTCCGAAATAGGAAAACTAGGTAAACTAGGACTCGGCACCGGCGTAGCAATCCTCGATAGCGCTTGCAAAATCAGAGTTCGAGTGCCTACGTCGTATGGAGTAGGTATAGGAGATTGAGAAAGGCTGGAATAAGATTCAGCATGGAGGATTAGTTTGAGGATGTCGGTAGCGGTAAATTGGCCCGTTATGAATGCGTTTCCAATGCGTTTAATGCCTGTTTAGGCGGTGATGTCATCGATTGCGAAGTGGGAGAGGGAATAGGGATTGGGGTGTTCAAATTGAAGTCTCGTTGTTTGTTAGTTGAAAGATAGCATAGCAGGGAGAAGATGGATGAGCTTCTCGTACGTGCTTCGGACTTTGACGAATCCATTATCGTCAACCACATCCCGAGGCAAGAATTCTGTCCTCGCTTGATGCTTAAAATTTGTATAAATCACTTTCCCACACACAATTTCCTCGCCGTCTAAAAGAGTGATCACAGGTTGAGGGTCATGCTCAATGTCAAGCTCGGGAAGTTGGATAGGAGAACGAAGTTGCTTGTTTCCTTTGCTCAGATTCAAAAGGTTGACGATGGTGGAGAGGCCCCCATACGTGCCGCCTATGACCAGAATATGAGGTCGATGAGGAGCAAGAGAAGCATTGTTGCGATGAGATTGTGACATTGAAGCAACGAGTTGATGAACAAATGATAGGTTGGGTTGGAATCTGTTGTGACTCATGCCAAGACTTTTGAGAGTATCATGAAATCAATTTGAAATGGAGTAATTCATGGAAGAAGTTGAAAATGGATCAGTGAAATAGTGAGTTGTAGTGTGTCCCGTAATTCAGGGCTGGTATCTGGGGCATGCCATGTTTATGGAATATCTGCGATATCCACCTTGTGAAAAAGCCAATGAAGATAGAGTTAAGGTCTTGGCGCGATCGAGTGCACATCCGGGACATCGCAAGTCAGGCCATGCTTAAGCAATAGGACAGTGGAAAATTCGAGTTTAACAATGACGATTGTACCTGGCAAATGTCGAGAGGATTGGTCAGGGATCTTCTGATCCTCTGACATTCTAAGGCTGTGATCATGCTCCTCCATCTAGGCTATGGTTTGACTCGCCCCAACTAGCAATCATGATCCACACTTTGGGACTGCTCCCCAAGAACACCAAGACACGTTTAATTTGTCGATCAGGTCTGAAGAGCACGAGATAACAGTTCGAATTGTTCAGATCTCCTTCTACCATCTTCCTTTCATCCCTTTCCTGTGCTCCTCCCATGCCGACCCCAACCTTTGGGAGATAGTGCTAGCTTCTGTGAATTCCTAAATATCCACCATGGCTAGCTACAGGGGGCACATATTTCATTTGAAACCCCTCTGTACTTAGGAATCTAACTCCTATACTTTAGTTTGGGAGCTACTTGCGCATGTATTTGTTACCATATTGCAGAATTGTCGAAACGCCATTCGGTTGGTTCACTCTTCTGATTTGAGTTTTTAATGAAAAAGGAACGACATTGCAAGAAGGTAATCTTCACTATTTCTCCCTTGCAAGCAGCTTTGAGACCGCATTGTCCTGTGTAGAGATGAAAGAAGAAAGAAACGGCGGTCTCAGATGCAGGGGCTTGTCGCACGTGACTCTACTGTAGCGAAGTGTCTAGGCCCTGGACTCGTTATCGTCGCTGACGCGTCCAAGCATCCCATTCGCAGCGCGAGTCTTGATAACGAAACACAATGGCTATAACAATAGATCTCGACTGCTTCTGCAGTCTCAAGCTTCATCGTACTCAAGATGATAATACCTAGGTCCCTTGCCGTCGTTAGTCATGTCTTTCTTTCTTTCTCAACAGCTTCTGCTGCTCAGCAGCAACCTCTCTTCGACCCCGCCAGCGAGGCCCAGGGCACAAGTCAATGGAGGTTCAACTTCTCCTCTGAGGCACCGCACTACTTCGCGTCTGTTCATGGCTTGCTCCAGCAATGGTCGAATACCTTCTTTCCGAACGGACATAGTATTGTGCCATGCGAAATAGCACCCTTCACGAAGCTTTACCATGGTCGAATGGACGGTGATGTCCCTCCAAGTCCAGAATGGTTTGCATTTGACATGCAAGTCCCCCATCCACTCTTCAAGGGTTCTGCTGACCATTGTAGTGGCATGGCATACGGAATAATGGGCGGGTCTCGAAATTCACACATGCTCACGTACCAAACCACTCGCCCAGTCAAATGCATATGCTTCGACGGCGAGTCCGCGACACTCTTTGGAAGCGGTCAGCTCGATTCGCAGAATCTACAGATATGGGGAAACATTAGTGGACCAGTTAGACCGGGCAATGGATTCCGTGGACTGTACGATGAATATGCCCGAGCTGCTGGACTTTGCGACTGGTTTCGCGAACAGAAGTTGGGAGGCCCTGGTTGGGGATACGAAGGGATTGTGAGGATGAATGCGGGGTTTGAGATGATATGGTGCAATTTCAGCAGTCCATCTATTCGTCTGATCTCGCATCTGAATATCACGGTTCCGCTACTTCCAGAAGGGGAAACGAATGTGATGGGCACGGAAGGGGACAGCGTCTCGCCGAACTCATACTATGCTCTGCCACCCTCAAAAAGGGGTACGAATGTGGTACTGGAAGGGCAGGAAGATATCTATCCGACTTCATACTACCCTCTGCCACCTTCACCTACTCGCTCCGACAAGGCTTCCGATCCATCAGATCCTCCTCGTCCTCCAGTTGGCTCAAAGCCTGAATGGTTGAGAGAACCATTCTTTCCTAGTCAGGCTTGGAGCTGGTATATGAGTGCCACAACACACTACGGATCCAATGGAGACGGACCTGGACGTGGCGAGACGCATGTGAAGCCAATTACTTGTGGATTTTTGAGCTACTATTCTCCCGAATTCCTGAGCCAAGCAATTCCGAGGGGACAAGAGGAACAAAGGTCGCTGAATCTGACAAAGGACGGATTTTGGACTGGTCCAGGCGAAGCTGGGATTAGAACAAAAACATTACAGTCCTTGACTCGAAGACGGAGAATACACACGTTGGAAGATGTCACACCATCGGATGCGGCAACGATGAGATCTAACTCAGAAAGAGTGCTCAGAGATCTTTTGTCCGACTCTCCAGCCAATTGCAGTGGTATTGAATGGACAGCCATGACGAACGATATCGTTCAGACTTATGGAAGCAGTCTTTTTAACTTTCTGCGTGCACTTGAGAATTTTGGGGGCCTCACTGTCACCAATGAAACTCTCCTGCGACGCTGGATGGTCGATGTTCGCGATCAAACCCACACTTTTCTTCTGCCTTTCTTGGAATACCCCAATGAAGATTCGAGTGAAGATATTTGGGCTAGGGATTCGAGTCTTTTCAAGGCGGCATATTCTCGCTGTAGATTTCAATACACTCGTTTGCTAGATCCGGAGGAAGGCGTTACCCTCGGACCCGAAGAATTGCTCCTGAAATGGACAGTGGAAGAGACTGCAGGTGGGATATGCTCTGTTCTGGTCGATGTTGGCCTTGCAGTCGAAGGGATTTGGGAATCAGACTTCAACGTTCTAGTCAACACAACATCGGAGTCACAAACGCTGGCTAAATTGAAGTCGGAAGTCTCACGATGGACAGCTGGTATCGAGGAGCTCATGGCTTGGCTTGGATGGGCGGGCGAGTGGGTCAGGTGCGAGGAGAGGTGTGCCTGGGACGAGAGCTGCTTCATTCCGATGTGGCCTTTGATACCATTTCCTCGTCGCAGAGATGGCGGTGGCGGTGGCGGTGGTCCTGGCCGAGGACCACCAAACAACCGCCCGGGATATGGCGGACCATATGGCAGACCTGGGTACGGCAGGCCATATCCGTACGGAAATTTTCCACCCAATAATGGCACTGGTCGCGGCCTGCGCCGAGGATTCAACCCATGGCAGCCGAATGAGGATGATCTATGGGAACCAAAATGTGTCAAATCTGATTACATTCTCAAGGGAAGGGAAGTGTGAACGTTTCACTTCTAAGAGGGATGAAGGACATAGACCTCGAAATACTAGTCACCCATGAACTGGGCTAGGAAGACTAGACCTACGCAACACGTCAACTCTGCGAAGTCAATCGCGAAGTCAGTCAGTAGCCGTGGGAATCACACCGGACTTCACGGCTCAATGATGGAAGTATGACGCTGCATGTCAGGTGAAGAACCTCCGGTTTTCAGCGCATGGATCGCTATCAGGGTACCTAGAGTACGTATCTGCACAGCTCAATTTAACCATAGCAGACAAACTCAGCTTCCAGAAGGGGAGCAAGACAATAAAGTGAAACATTCATCCACCTCGCATACGTTCACAATCACATCGCATTTCAAAAAGATTCATATTTATTTTACCAAAGGCTTTCATTCGTATCTAATTAGCTCGCCAGGAGCCAAGGTTGTTCAAGTATTTACAAGAATCAAAAGTTGTCCTTCAAGGGCCTTCTAGTTGTTTGATGGACTTCAAAACTCTCTCTTTCAATAATTCTCTCTCTATCTCTTTTCTGTACTCATCGTCAGGACAAGAATCGGTCAGCGACACTTCTCTTCAGCAAGGTCCCTGCCGGAGCCGATTTAGAGCGCCTCTAGTCCAGTACACGTGACTGGTCACGATGGATTGGCGGAGATCTTCCAAGTTACACGAAACGCTGCCACACCGTTTTGGCGGGTGGGACAGCTGTCATGCCACGTGCGATACAAGGCGGTGCCATTGGCGCTCTAATAACTACGAGTTTGAAACGACACAAAACAGGCATCACGATTCATCAACACTTTACATCATACCATTGTCGTCCAAGATCAATCCCTCGCTTCCTCATGACTCACATGGCTACCAAGATGACAGCGGTGTGGCCTGCCTTCTGCTTCCTTGCTTCCGGTAAGTTTCAGCCCGCTCCAAAAGGAAATGTCAGCTACAAAGCTGAAGAAAGACTACAGTTCCATTCATCTCAGGCTACTGCCCTCCTCTCACACCAGGCTGGAATGACTTAGAAACCTCTAATTCCGACTATTTCATCGTTTCTTCTCAAGCCGACGCCGACCAGCTCAAAACATGCCACACTTTCAAAGGCGAACTTATCATTTCCGGTCGCAATGCAACTGCACCACTTATAATCGATGGACCTCGACGCATCGAAGGAGAACTGACCATGCGATTATATAGCGGCCCTGAGAATCCACTATTTACTTCCGTTTCGATGAAGAGCCTAAGTACTGTCGTTGGCACAATAGACATTCGCACGCTGGTCTGGATCCTTCAACGCCCTGCCACCAAAGCCCCCAGTATGGAATCTAGGCGTATTAGATTTCCCCGCTTTGAGGTCCGTTGCACCTACATTCATGGCCATATCTCTCGACTCAGTACATACCCTCAATTTCCCTAGCCTGGAACATGCGGGCTTCTTCTGGTTCAACGTTATCCCAGAATTGCACACCATCCACGCGCCGAAGCTCACAGAGCTCGGGTGGCTACAGCTCCGGAGCGTTCCATCATTGACAACAACTCCATCTTTTTTCGCCGCCAGGTTCAATGGCGCTGTGGGAAAAATCGATATCTCAGGGACAGGCTTAACAGATATATCCTTCCCTAACATAGAAGTGCTGTCTGACCTCATCGTCGGACATAACAAGGACCTCACTACTGTCAGCCTCCCAGCCGTCACTCTCGTAACAGAATTCGTTGGCCGCGGAGGGGGGTACATCACAATAACAGACGATTACCCTAATTTTCATCTCTCCCTCCCAAAACTCAAGACCGTCACAGGAACAGTGTCCCTTTCCAGCCTCCGCGAAGTTGAAATACCCGAACTGAGAACCATTGGCAGGAATCCAAATTACGCTCGACTGCTCGGCTCTCTCCTCGTTGGTGTAGGGGCTGACTTTTGGACCCCCCGATGCGCCAATTGTCATCCTACTTATCTCACCACTTTCGACGCGCCAAAATTGAGAACTGTGGAGGGGAGGATCCAGTTTGATACTAGTCCAGAATTAACAAGCATCAGCTTTCCCATTTTGAAGTCAGCGAAGGAATTTATAACGAATAACACTGCTGCAATGGAGCTGGAAAATGGGATTTCAATGCCAAGCTTTAGACATGTCGAGCATGTCCAGATTCTGGGGACTGAATCACGCTGTGACTTTTTTGAGAACTTGTATTGTGGTGGTGGGGTGGTAGGGAATTATTCTTGTGGTACGATCGAGGTTTGGGATCCGAGTCAATCTAAGCAGTTCAAGAAATGGCCGTCATTCCCTCCGGATTGTGCGGGGGAGGTCCATCCTCTCCCAAAAGAAGATGTCGATATGACAGATCGGCTTGACTGGATGAGTGGGTTCATCTTTGAGGATTGTCGTTTGAATTATAGGCAGTATTGTGTACCGAGGCGCACGCTCAGGACGGGATTCCTGGTCACGTTGGTATTTTTCGTGGTTACGACAGCGATATTGTGGTGTATTGCGAAAAGGTGGTTGAAGAGAAAGCGCTAGCAGAGTGCAGAGAACGGAGGGAAGAACAAAGAGGTGACGGAATAGACTGTTGAAGAGTCTAGCGATTCTCCCACGAAGCCCCACTAATCAACCCATGACCAACGAGAAGGAAAACATGAATCCTTCAATAATCTAGCCTAGAGCTGAAAGAGGCCAGAGACACAAGTTGCAATTCCTCTTTCTAGACTAGAGAATTCCATGCCTCGAGTTCAATGCAGATGTCAGGAATCAGGATTTGAGGGCTCATAAGACTGCGAAATAGGGAGCTCATGATAGATGCACAGAAGGATACATCATACGTCAAAATACATACATGAATGCCGACATCACCGGAGATGATAAGGTCCTGGGTTCATTTATTCGTGATTCGTCGAGCAGATGGGCTCATATTCTCATTAGCTTCGGTCCCCCGCGCTCTCTTCTGGTTGTTCTGGAGAACCCCCACTTTAGAAGGCTGTCCTCTACCTTTTTCCAAGGGTGAAACCCTAGGCTGAAGCTCCAGCAGGCTGAACCATCCCGTTCACGGCGGGCTGTTGTTCTCCGCTTCACTTCCCAAGGGGACGAAGCACAGAGACCTCGAAATACCAGTCACCTGTGAAGCGGACTAAGGAGAACAGGCCTACGCATGTCGAATCTACAAAAGCCAGTCAATGTGCGTCGTAACCACCAGAGATTTCATGGCTCAAGGACGGAAGCATAGACGCTGCATTTTAAGCGAAGACCTTCCAGCGTTCTACACATAGTTCGCCATCAAACAAAGTACGTACTTGCACGTCTAAACTTAACCACAGCCAAAAAATTAAGCTTCCAAGAGATTTAGAAGTACAAATAATAGAGCAAACATTTACACATTCTACGCACAATCGTAATAACAATCACAACATATTTCAAAAAGATTCATATATGTTTTTTTGCTAAAGGCTTTTCATTCGTATCTGACTAGCTCACTAAGAGCTGCGGTTAATCAAGTACGTACAAGAATCGAACTATCTCTTCTCTTCTATACTTGGTCAATATCTTTCAATCTATCATTCTCACTCATACACTCTTCTCTTCTCTACTCATCATCAGAACCAGTGTGACAAATTCAATTCATTGAATAGAATATAAGGTCTTATTCATATTCTATTTAACCTTAAATGGCTATACTTATATTCTATTCTATTTTAGTCAACGTATTTAGAATATATTTAAATAAATTGAATAGCACGTGATAATATATAGGCTTAATCGGAAATGTCGGCGCTACGCTACTCGAGTGCTAAGCGAGAATAATCGAACTTCTTAGAAGATTCGAGACTTTTGCTACTTTGCTTAAAAATTTAATAACTTTATAAATTAATTACTTAAAAATAAAATAATTAATTAATCTTCGAATATTCTAGTTTATAATTGATTTATAATTATTAGAAATCTTAGAAATATTTAGAATAATATAATTCTCTTCGATTTTTATTATTTTTATTTATATAATTAAATTAATAATAAATCAACTATTTATTCTACGCTTTAATTTTCTATTAAAAATATTTTTATTTATATTCGATATACTTCAATTATTATTAATAAAGATTAATCTTAAATAAAATCGTGAAAATTTTGTATTTGATTTTATTAAAAATTAATTTTTTTGTTTTAAGTATAAATTATTCGAAAAAATACTTAATTTAATTAAAGAAAATAAAGATTATTCTTTAATTCTACGTATTGTAACGATTAAATGTTTATATGATAATTGCAAGTAAATTATTTAATAAATTATAAATATTTAAAACTTATTAATATATTTTAATAAAAAATTTAATAATTAACGAGTTAATTAATTTACGTCTAATTATTTGATTTTAAAAATTTTTAAATAGATTTAATTAATAGTATATAATTTTTTAAAGAAATAATATTTTATTTAAATAAATATATATATTTTCTATTAAAATCTATTTTATAAATTAAATATATTAATAATTTTATTTAGCAATATATCGTTAATTTATTAAAAAGTTTTAATAAATAAATTAAAATTTTTTTACTTTTTTAAAAAATTAAATATTAAAAAAAAAAAAAAAAAAAATTTAAAACTTATAGTAGTTTTTTTTTCGATTTTAAACGCTTGAATTGTAATTAATTAAAATGTTTATTTTAGTATTATAATATAAATTATTTTTTTTTTAAAAAAAGAATTTACTAATTAATTTTTAGTTATTTTATTAATAAAAATTTCGAATTAAGATCTTTTTTTTTAGTAATAAAAGATTTTAAAAAGAAATATTTTAGAGTATATATAAATGAAGTATTAAAAGAAACTTTAAAAGAATACGAAATTGATTCGAATATTATAAAGTAATTTTAATAAATTTATAATTAAAAATTAATTACTAATTATTTTATTTATAGTATTACTCGAGATAATACTAGTTTAAACGATACTTTTATAGTAGTTTTTAAACGGTATTATTCTTTTGATTATATTATTTTTTTAAAGAGAGATATATTTTATTTAGTTTACGTATTTAATTTTGTAGTTTAAAATATTTTATAAGTTATTATAAAGAACGATTATAATTTTTTTGACGATCGAAACGTTTATAATGCCGACGATAATAATATAAATTAAATAATTAAAGAAGTTTTAAGTAAATTTTATTTAGTTTAAATTTTAAAGAATTTATTAATAATGTTTTTAAATTTTTTTTATTTAAAAAAAAATTCGAAAGATTATTATTAATATTCGATATTTTTAAGAAAATAGAAAAATATTAAATGACTATAATTAAATAAATATTTTAATATTTTAATATTTTTTTAATTAAATTATTAATTTTTTTTAAATTAAAAAACTCGATAGTTTTTTATTGTTTTAATACTAGAAAACTTTATATATTTATTCGATACTATTATAGCAATTATACGTTAATCGAAAATAAAAGCTTTTAAAAATAATAAATTATTATTATTTAAAAAAGAAATCGATTATATTCGAAAATATTTTAAGATTTTTTTTATTTTTATTAAAATTACGATTAAATTATAAATCGGAAAATATTCGACTATATATTATTTTATACTAGAAGTATATAAAGTTTATAATAAACTTAATAAAATTAAAAAAAAAGTAAATATAAATATTTTTAATAGATTTCTTTTTTTTGTATTCTCGTTTCGTTTAATTTCGTTTAAATTTTGAGAATACTCTATTTTTTAAAAATTATAATATAATCGTTTATTAATAGTTTTATTAACTTTTTTATAGAATTTAGTATTTTCTAATATTATTAATTTTAATATAGTTAAATTAAGAAAATACTTTTCTAAAATCGATCAAATTAGCTAATTAAATAAAGTTTTATATATTTTTTTAATTTTTAATCCTCGAATAAAAAAAGAAAATTTAGAAGTTATTAGATTAATTAGAACTCAAGTAATTAATATTAATACTAAATTGGATATTATATATTAAAAAAAAATTATTTATTTTTAATATTTATTTAATTATTAATTTTTTAAAATTTTATTAATTTAAATTTTAAATATGAAAAAAATTATTATTTTATTTTGCTTTTTATTTAAGAAACTAAAAATATTACTTTAAAATAAAAAGAAAAAAATGATAATATTTATATAAATAGAGAAAACGAAGAAATTGAAAATAAATATCCAGTTTTATTTTTAATAATTCGAAATTATTTACAAATTTTAATTATTTCGACTTTTTTTAAACGTTTTTTTTATAAGGAGCTTTAATTATTAATAAGACTCGAAATAGACTTTCAAAAAAAACTTTTGAAATGATTTTATGTCTTAAAAATTAAAGAGTTATTAAAGAAAATATTATAAAAAATAAGAAAGAAATCGAAATAAATATAGAAAATCAATTTATAATTTAATTTGTAATAATTTTCTAGTTTTTTTGTATATAGAATAATAAAAAATAATATGTTTTTATATTATTAAATTATAAAGATTATATAATTTCGATAAATATTTTAATTTTAATTTTTTATTTTTTAATATATAAAATTCACGTGATATTCTGAATATTTTCAAAATCATATATTCATATTCTATTCTATTCTATTCAAAATATTCAGAGTATATTTAAATAATTGGAATATTTTTGGTCACGCTGATCAGAACAAGAATCGTCCAGCGACACTTCTCTTCAATGAGAGGAACGTACTATTGTCAAGCTTGGAGCAGTCTCCGAAGCCGATCTCACAAGTGAAATTACCGCAGTAATCAGCACCCGCGCCACAGTTCCCGTACATAGAGCAGCAGAGTCCAGTTGGACATTTGGTTCCCACCTTAGCACCACAGGTTCCGTCAGTTGAGACTGGGAGGATGGGCATTGTGGCTGGCTCTGTTGGGTGGGGATGCGAGCCTGGGGTATGGGTTGTGTATCTAGGGGTGCCCGTGCCTGTGGGGTAGATCGTGTGCGAAGCGCGAGTTGTCATAGTCGCGTTTCTTGTATAGGTGAAGTTGTAGCTACCCGGGAATCCAAACGCGTGGCGCTTGTATCCCGACGAATTTGGTCCTGGGCCTGCAGTTGCAATTGCGGATGGGAAAGGGGAAGAGATAATGGTATTTGACGAGTTATCTTTCGCTCCGTTTCCGAGTCCGTTGACGGGTTGACAGTTGCCGAAGATGGTGTCGATCTCAGAGGCCATAGGCACGGTGTGCATCATGGTCGTATCCGGACCGGCGTTGGGGAACATGACTTCCTTGCTAGGGTCGCGAGTACACGAGTTGTTCAAGTCAGAGACGAAAACATCTGGGCGGGAGGCGAAGGGGATTCTGGGGGCGACAGCCTCAGAAGCAGCTGAGAGAATCTCGACAGCGGCGCAGGACTGGTACACCTCATTACTGCCTAGAGGGAAGTATGTGAAGGACAGTACGACTGGGCTGGTGGGAGCGTCGGATGGGATGGTGAAGTTGAGTCGTTGCTGGTCTTTGATGCCCACGCTACCTTCGTAGGAGTGGATGACGGTAAGAGAGCCGTTGTTGCCTGACATGGATATCTGGGCGCTTCCCGAGATGGATTCACCGGTGAGGATGATCCATGCTGGTTTGCCGGCCTGGTATGTCGTGACAGTCCTGCCGACGCCCGAGGGATCGGTGAACATGTCGGACATGTAGCCTTTGCAGGGGAATTGAGAGGTAGTCAGGGGCTCCGTGTAGTTGTCGCTGGTGGAGTTTCCGACGAATGCGTTGAAGGTGTAGCGGAGGGGGGTTGGGATACGCATAGTCTGGTATGCGAGAGTGGAGGGAGTCATCGCCACCAGGGCGATGAGGAGCATCATGAACCGCGTGGTGTAAGACATTGTGTGTCTTGGGAGAAGTGAGGAGGTAGGCGTAGATTGCTGAAGCTTTGTATGCAGGGTGTGAAGTTGCAAGAAGGTCGTGGGTCGAGGATGTTGTTGTGTTAGTTGTGAAGGCAGTTGAAAGTAATGAAGTGAAAAATGTAAGATGTATTGGAGAGGAGTATATATGTAAGGCTCGAACTTGCTGTCTAGGAGAATGGCATTGTTCATTAATAAAGACGGCGATGGGGCTGTGATTGTTCAGTGGGGAATCATCTTCTGCGGACAACACTTGACAACCGGGACCTTCCACAACCAATGAAATTATGCGAAGAACAATAGCTTTGTACTCGCTTTCGAAAAGGCATATACTTGATGAAAGAGCAAGAGCAGTCAGAAGGATGTATGACGACATCAGAGAAAGAATACTCGGGCCCTAGTCAGAGGCTCAAATCTTCAACAAAGGCATAAATGGAAAATTACTGTCCCATTCACTAGAGTGAGATTGCTGCGGTCGTATCATCTCTTTGGAACCTAAGAAGCATAATGAATCCAAGAATGCAGCATTTAATGCGAGGAAAGATTTCCACGAGAAGCGCGTGAGAGGTGCTGGAGGAAGAAGAAAGAAAAGAGAGGATGATCTAAGTGGCCGACGCTTCGGTGGCTCTTTGTCACAGAAAATTCATCCTTGCACAGAAACTGCCCACAAGGCTTTGTCTTCGCGACTTTACACGAGACAACCAGATCTTCCTCATCCTTTGTGCTCAGTCAGAGCCTTAAACGAAGTCGTCACAACGCTGATGGCACCCCCGGGTTAGTGGACGCACTTGCTTTGCCGTAGCGCATTTAGCAGCGAGCCTCGCTAATAAGCTCGCCTACCAAATTATAGGGGAGAGGCTTGATAAGACACGTTACGGTGAAATTAGCCCCATAGCAGGTCATGAGAATTTGATTTATTGCACATGATATAGATGGTACTCCTATGGACTCCCTATAGCTTTCTCGAACATCTCTGAATATTTCCAAGGAAAACTCAATTCGAGTGCGGGTGCGGTAGATGAGGGGCAAAAGAGTCACGTGCTGTGATTCAACCTAGATATTGAAATCTAGAAGCTTGTGGGAGTCCCTTGTAGATCATGAGTGGCATCGTTGCTCTATGAAGCAATTATTTGTACATAGACAGAGTGCGTCCTTAATGAAACTCTGATAGCGAAGGTGGGCAAAATATGTCTCGGTGAGCAGGATGGGATGAAGCGCATATGCGCAACCACAAAGTCTGGCCCAATTAATCAGCCAATCAATAGGACGTGAAACGCCTCGTTTGGGTCACAGATTAGGTTTCCTCAAGCGATTGTCCTTCTTATCCTCCCTTCTCATATTCCCTCCATCTCCACAGTCTGACGACTGTCATGATCATTTCCCCACGAGTTTTCAACGACACGGCGGCCGTTCACCTTTACTTCGAACTCTAGGAAAGTAAGAGCCGTGCCTTAACTTAAGTGGACTCATGTAAAATGGAGACCTCTACAGCTGAAGGTTTGCGGTTTTCCAAGCTGTGTCCCATGTGCCGCAACATTTTTAATCATGGCGAAGAGATAAGGAAGAAGATGAGAATTCTCACTGGGTACTTGGAACTGCCCTATCATACGCACGTGTCTTTATTGAATGCATTAGCAACTGGCGGATGCGTGATCTGTTTGCGCTTTTTGGAGAGTGCACAACTTTTTCGAGACTTTCAAGACGGCAAATTTGTTGAATTGCGGCAGAGTGTTATGCGCATTGTAGCTGATTGGTCTCCGTCGCCTGGTATTAGCATCAACGAAAGCAAAAACCTTCAATTGTCTGTATTTCTTCAGGGTCCAGAAGGTGCCGGACCTGTGCAAAGTCCCCATGTTGTATTGCAAGTCGCTGAACAATCTGTGGGTAGGAAGACAAACGACCACAATATCACATAAGTAAGCAAAAGCTAACCCTCAATGAATGTAGGTTCTAGTCCGATACTAGCTCCTCAAACTGCTTCAGATGCCACTCTTGAGTTTGCAAGAAAATGGATTGAAGACTGCCAAACCTCGCATCCAAGATGTCCTCTAGCGATGGGATTTAAACCTCCTACTCGACTGGTAGACATTAGTAGCGAAAATATTCAACTTTGTACTACCAAGGAAAGGGGCATACACCTACCGTACGCGACTTTAAGCCATTGCTGGGGAACAGTTCCATTCTTCACCCTTACTCGAAGTAATCTTGTATCTCTACTCCAAGGGATTCCGTTCCAAAGTCCCACGAAAACATTTCAAGATGCAATCGCGGTGTCTCGCCGTCTAGGGTTCTTTTTCATCTAGATAGATTCCTTATGCATCATCTAAGATGACGAGGATGATTAGCGCCGGGAGTCTGCTTTGATGAGTCGAGTCTATGTTAACACTGTAGTCAATATTGCAGCAAGCCAGGCCGAAAATGGATCGTTCGGGCTCTTCGCGGAACGAAACCCGCGGAAAGTGGATCGCCAGTTCATTCGGTCAAGTACGTCTGATGTTTACGAAGTTCTGGGTAACGATTCATACAATCGTTGTGTAGTTAAAGCACCTCTTTCGGTCCGGGGATGGGCGTTCCAAGAACGATTCCTATCAGCGCGTACCCTTCATTTCACGGGCGAGCAGCTCTTTTGAGAGTGCCGGTCAGGGATCATCAACGAATTGTTGCCGAATGGGATCCCAAGAGCTCAAATGATTCGCTTTAAATTCCCTCACGATCGCGAGAACATCAAGTCTTGGTTTGAAGCCGTGGTTCTTTACTCTCGTACCAGTCTCACATATTTAACGGATAAGCTGGTAGCACTCTCCGGAATTGCTCGCCACTTCCAGTAGATCTGCAAAGATAAATACATTGGGGGTCTATGGCGAAAGGATATCGGACGACAACTCTGTTGGGCAGTCGTCAACTACTGCACAAGGAACGAGCCTACCACTTATCAGGCAAAGACTTTCTCTTGGGCAAGCACGAACCAACCTATAAGTTGGGATTTTGGCAGGCTCGATGACATTACGGGTCATGGGAGATATCGTGCCCTCATTTCCATAAAAAGCGTTACAACCGTTCCTGTCGGGAAGGATCCTCTGGGTCAGCTTAGAGATGCAACACTATAGATTAATACTGGTTCTTTCATTCATGGCCGCATATTCTTCAACAAGCCGGAATATAGAAAAGTGACCTTCGAGCTTCAAATGAGTGATGATGTGGCTCCCATAGAGACCTTTGTTCAGACCTTTTACGACATTAAAATTGTCGATTCGAGAGCGGAGAAAAACGTGTATATCCTCCCAGTTCTGGAATCCTTGACATCAGGAGGATTGCGTTTTCTTCTGAAACCGCCTCCACAATAAAATGAGACGCATATTTTGATTCGAGGACTGATAGTGGCTACCGGGGACGGACCTGGACTAAGGCTCACGTCAACCTCGAGAATGCATGGTCACTTTACTCGATTAGGAGTTGTAGACCTCGAGTTCGTTTTCACAAGCTACGAGGAGCTAATGAAGACGCTGCAGAAGGATCCAACATCCTTGATGGACAGAAACATGTACCAAAAAGTCCTCGGTCCCAATAAGGATGGTGTACAGTACTATGCTGTCACGCTCGTCTGAACCAGTTCGCCGCTTGCTCGGCGGACCTTCGAAGAGCAAGGACCATGCTGGTCACTTGAATTTTAAAGTCTTACAAAGATTTGGGCAGCATGTCATTACATATAGTCGTGTGATCTACCAGTTCAAAGTATGTAAACACAACAGTGAAGAAAGATGGTGAAAAGAGCGGGGGTGCGGGGTAAGTTTAGCATTAGTGAGGGGCTCGCCTAGGGCTCAGGGTGGGGTTTCTAGCAATTTTGGCCCTTAGGCCTCGATCACAACTTCCTTCAATATCTTGACAGATCCTCAAAGCAGAGCAAATTTCTTGATAATTATATATTCAAGGTATCATCTCTATTTAGACAAAATCATATTGCATAGATACTCGTTCGATTCCATACCTCGTCTCAACCTCAAATTATCGTATGGACAAGTCAGCACACCCGGAAACCTTCTGCTCCCAAAACAAATAACGATAGGTGCATAAATATAAGTGCAGAATCCCATACATAACAATCAGTAAGTCAACGGATACGCAGCCGAATCCTTGATCGGATATGGCGCCGACTCCCCAGCCATCTCATGATTCGTCCCACCCACTGGGTATGTATGATCACTCGGCTCTCCCGACATCTCCATCCTTCCACCTGGATACGTATTATTATGTTCTCCGGAAAGCTCCTGAACGGCTGGAACCATGTTCACATAAGGTGGTGCCGGACTCCTAGGTGTGGAAACTGCTGACACCACTGAGCCAGGACGAACTTCTTGTTGAACTAGTGTGGGAGGAGTTTGGACTTGGAGGTTTGGCGCTCCTGCGGGTGCGGAGTAGTATGTGTTTTGTTGCGCGGGCTGCATTGGTTGAGTTGCTTGCCGCTGCGGCTGTGACTGTGGCTGTTGGTATGGGACGTATGAGGGTTGAACGGCAGCAGCGGCTTGAGGTGGAGGAGAGCTGTATCGCTGCTCGGGGCTTGCAGACGTCGCCGCATATCCGTTGGAAGCGAAAGCTCCACCTGCTACAGCAGTTGTGTACTTCTCATTTCGGTATTGGGGTTGAGGAGGAGGAGCTTGCTGGTATTGAACTTGTTGTTGAGGGTTTTGTGGAGGAGGGTCGACTTTTGGGGGGACATAGACTGCAGCCACTTGAGCGGGGTATTTATCGGATGCGTATTGTGGTTGAGAGGGAGCGTCAGAAATTTCTCGTACTGGTTCTTTCTGTGGACCTTGACGTTGCTTGCGGAGGCAGAAGAAGATGCCAACTGCGATTGCAGCGAGTAGCGCTAATCCGCCAATCACACCTCCTACTATGGGTCCAACTGGAGTCGGCTTGGATGTGTTGGTTGCAGTGGGAGAGATTGTCGGAGTAGGTGATAGAGAAGTTGTAGTTGTTGGGCTTGGGCTGGGTGAAGCCGATTTTGAGGCTTTCGAAGAGGAGCTTGTGAGGATAGGAGAAGATACCGGCGTTGATTGTGACGATGTAATTGGTGCATCAACGACCGTATACGCTCGACCCCTCTCTCCATCGTAGGTCGTGTAAACAGGAACCAGTGCACCTGAGTATGATGTGCTGTCGCACCAGAGAGCTTCGACTTGCATCCCTACCCACGTTCCGACATTACAATAGGATTCGATTGAATCAGTGCTAGTTTTCTAGTCAGCAATGGCCTTTTGCCTTAAACCTCCTGGACTCACCATTTCATGATCCGAAGGTTGGAACTGCACGAGGGATTTGCGAGGCAGCTTGTAGCACCAGTACCACCAATACAAGAGGTCCAACCATATCTGTAGTTCGAAGTAGTAGCATCAAAGCAAACTATGCTTCCATCCAATCCAGATGCTGTAGCAAAGCCACATGTTGAAGTATCACACAGTCCCAGATCCAAGCCTCGAAAAATCTTAGCAGAGCAATAGGCCAAGAATTAGAGTCTTACTAGAAGATCCGAATTGATAACCACAATTGTCATCGGGCCCCTCGATCAAGGTAAGTTGGGATGATTGCCGTCGAAGAAGGTCTCTGAAGCTTGGTGCTTTTGTTGGTCGTGGACTCCAGCCTTGCGCATGGATTTCGATGGCATTGTCCACTGGCGTGGCTTTTGGACCTGCGAATGCCAAGGCTGAAATCAACGGACAGAACAGAAGAACTGTGAATGAGCGCATCGTAAAGTTCTCAGGGTATCCTGTACTGCATTTCAGATCGTGAACAATGCGTTCTGAGTTCCAGCAGGGAAAGGCAAGGATATAAGGCCATTGCACACACCACCCATGAAAGGGTGATGCCTGCATCTTAGAGTGTGGAACGAGGACGAGATCAACTGTTTTTCGGGAGACAAACTGACCATCAATAACATGGGTGAAACCTTACAAGTGTTGATAGACTTTTGCAAGCCCATTATCATTTTCGGAACGCCATGTGGCGGAGGTGGGACCCGATCGCGGTGTGATTTGTTCCCGATGGCAGGTCAGGTGCTCGTAATATTGAAGGCTGAATCTAGAGCCCAACGACCACTCAGCCTCTCCAAATCTGGAGACAACAAAAAATGAGGCTTGAGTGCGGCATGGGTAGATCAGAGCAGGAGGACTTGGATGATTGGTTGCGAGCAAGGCTCATCTGTGCTGGAGAGTTCGCAAGCTGATATGGAAAAGCTTGACCCCGCACTTCCATGCCCTTCATCGCAATAAGTCTGCGCGTTAAAAAAGAGCCTTAGCATCTCCCGTGATCTCGTTTGACGAGCTTTCATGGACCTTCTCACCCATTGCCTGGCGGAGAAGAAGCTTTCGAATGTGGGGTAAATGGGTTCGCGTGTTCGCTAAGCTCAGGGGCTCGCTTCAGGGAGCTTAGAGGGGTAACATCTTGCGAAATGCCCAAATTATACATTAGATTGTGTGGGGAGTTGCGATTTTTAAATCCTGAAAATATACGGTATACAGGAACTTCAATGGTCTCTTTCTCAAGTTCTCGGCCGATCTCATACATTCGCCGAATACTATCGTCCTCTTATTTTCATTGCGGGGCACTTTGCGCAAGCGGCGAGTTTCCCTGGACGCGTATGACGGACAAATTTACCTCCGTATTACTAACTGCATTTTATTTGACTGCAATTGAAATCTTTGTGGTCTTTTATCCACCAGTTTTTAAATCTTTTAAACTCTGAAGTTCTCACGAGAAGCCAAGAACTCTGGAAGCGAACTTGCACCATCACCACTGGTGACTTTCAAGCATTCTCGTCAGTCCTTCCCTTCATTACCGAGCGTCAACTGATATCGTAGAGGGAACCCGTATTCCAGGACATAAATCCAGTACCATCGCGATGTCAACCCCCACTCCGCCCACCGAGAAGACCTTCACTTCCTTCAACAAGTCCCAAGGCGCCAACTATGCCCAAAACCGCCGCGGATATCACCCCAACCTCTACAAATCCATCATCGACCATCATACCTCCACTGGAGGTCAACAGACCTCTGTCCTCGACGTTGGGTGCGGTCCGGGTATTGCGACACGAGCCCTCGCACCCCAATTCAAACATGCCATCGGTCTCGACCCTTCCGAGGGCATGATCGTCAACGCTCGCTCTTTGGGTGGCGTAACATCCACATCTGAATCAATTCGATTCGAGATCTCAACGGCTGAAGATCTCGGATCGCATTTGTCGCCTCCGATCGAGAATTCGAGCATTGATATGATCACGGCCGCGACGGCAGCGCATTGGTTCGATATGAAGCACTTCTGGCCCTCGGCTGCTCGAGTGCTGAAGCCGGGTGGGACCGTCGCTTTTTGGGGTACTGGCGACGTCGCCATGCATCCTTCAATGCCGAACGCGGCTGCTATTCAGGCCTCTATGGATGAAATTGAGGAGCGCGAGTTGAAGCCATTCTTTGTGCCTGGCAACTTGATAACGCGGGGCTTATACCGTGATCTACCCTTGCCATGGACTTTGCCTTCACCTGTGACGGATTTCGATGAGGCTACGTTCTTTCGCAAGGATTTCGGCCCTGAAAATAATAAGGAGTTCTTCGAGGGAGGTCCTACTGAGATTGATTTGGATACGATGGAGAAGATGTTGGGTACTACGAGTCCCGTTCAACGTTGGAGAGATGCGCATCCGGAGACTGCTGGGACTAATCGTGATATTATAAAAATCGTCAGGAACGAGGTTGAACGGTTGCTGCACGAGGCCGGGGTGGAGAAGGGAAAGGAGGTTGTCAGGGGAAGTTTCAAGGGGGTGTTGATGATTGTGAAGAAGAAGGTATAGTTGGTTCTTTGGATTAAAGGCCAGCTTAATCAGTAGGAACCGATTTGTCTTCCTATATTCGAGAATCTAGAAGATTTACCCCGTATTACCACGAATGTCTATGTTCAATCCTAGTTATTTGTACATTCGTAAGATAGCATCTTGCACTTCTCGAACGTATCCGTAAAATTGCAAACGCTCATACTACACGTCAAGTGAAATTTTTGGGGAGATTCGCTAAGATCAGGGGCCATAGGGAGTGGGTGGAGCCTTTCTAGCGTTACGCCTTTTGTCAGCCTGCAGCCTTGGCAAACCAGCCTTTTCAAAGCACAACAGAGATCAACTTCAAAATTGCTACTCATGACCGAAATGGACCCTCTTATGCCCAGTACCACTATGCAAGACACCTGTAAATAGTGCAACCGCAAAATCTCCACGGTCGTGTTCGAGAACGCAAACATGTGCACTGAATGCCATCAGATAGCCATCCAGGCTGCGCAGAATCCCACCCTTTGCAAGAGATGTTCTTCGATACTCACAGACCCAGAGGCGATCAAGGGTCTTTTCTCTGAATATGGTTTCCAGCACTTAGTTCAAGATGATCTAAGATTGCATGCTGAGAGAGGCTGCGAGCTCTGTCGCATGTTCCTGTTGCAGGATCCAAATACGGATCCTAGGAGGCTCCAATTCGTCCCATTGTTCCTGGTGGGCAAGAGGTCGGAAGGAGCGGAATTCAAAGATCGCCCGGAATCCGCATCGGCTGGGGATATCAATTCTTTCTATTTCTCTTCTGAGACGGATCAGTTCAGTCTTGAGCTATCAGTCTCTGCGTATGAAGGTAAACAGAGACACGTGATTCAGAACATGTTACTAAGCATTCTTCATTTTTAGGCGATCCAGCATCCACGTACATAAGGCAAAGACCGCCGGAAGTGGATCTTGCTAGTGAACATACGAACTGGCAGATTCGAACTTGGCTGGATGAGTGCATTCAAAAGCATCCCGAATCTCTCCTCGACGTGGAGCTCCCTCATTTACCAACCCGAGTTCTTGACGTAGGAATACCAGAAAACAAATGCGTGAAGCTGTTCGAGCCACCATCAGATATGAGACAGCATTATCTTACTCTAAGCTACTGTTGGGGAACCCAGCGATTTCTCACCACGACCACAGCGAATATCGAGGCCCACAAGGTGAAACTTGATTTTCCTACCCTACCCCAAACTTTCCAAGACGCCATCATCACCACAAGAAACCTCGGTTTCCGCTACATCTGGATCGATGCTCTCTGCATAATTCAAGACAGCAACGAAGACAAAGCAAAGGAGATAAATAGGATGGGCGATATTTACAACGACTCCTTCCTCACAATCGGAGTTGTTGCTGCCACACGTGTTGCAGATGGCTTCCTCAAACCCAAACCTCAAAAAGCTGTGATGCTTCCTTACCGATGTCCAGATGGGACAATGGGTTCAGTCAGAGTTGCACCACAGAAAGTGGTCGATCTTTGGCAAGAGTCGCTTTACACTCGAGGATGGTGTTTGCAAGAGAATCTACTCTCGCGTCGACTTCTCCTATACACGGATACCGAAGTCATTTGGCAATGTGAATCAGCTCCTATGAGAAGGGTAGACACTGCTCATGTCAGCTATCTATATGATCTCCCCAAGCTGCGTCAGTCACCATTTCGACGCTTACCAGCAGACGTTCTGCGTACCGCACCTGAAAACAAGGGAGGAGAGGTCGACCCTGCCATGGAAGTCGAGCACTACAACATCTGGACATCGATCGTGGCGAACTACACCCGCCGTCGGCTCACTGTGGGAGCAGATCGTTTACCTGCTCTCGGTGGTATAGCACAAAAGTTCAGCAAGGCATGGTCGGATGAGTATTTCGCTGGCCACTGGAAACGACAGTTCATTGCGTCGCTGTCTTGGAGGAGGTCAAGACAGATTTCGGATGAGCGTTTCCCTCCAGTGCTTGAATATCGAGCTCCGTCCTGGTCATGGGCCTCCATCGACGGACCTGTTGAGTTTGACTTTGAATCCAATACCGTTAGCAAGAAAGGCCTCAATGCTAAGCTGATATCAGTTGCTTTCGATCTGGATTTGCATTCGAAGAAAGAGGATGCAGCTATATTAGAAGCCTCGCTGATTCCAGCGGAAAAGATCCCGCATCCGAATGGTCTGAGTGGCCCGGGGCATTCTTGGTATATGGATCATGATGCGAGGATTACTTACTTGAATGAAGAGTCATTGAAGGACACTTGGTGTATGCTGCTAACGGAAGGACGAGTCGGATCGGGGAAGCTGATTCGGGCGACTGCTTTAATGCTTCGTGCCGAGCCTGACAAGCCTGATTGTTTCTATAGAGCTGGGCTCTTCAGGTCGGATATGAAAGGTATTTCGAAGCTATGGGCTGATCTAAAGACTAGAAGACAGGTGAAGATTGTTTGATTGTGGTCAAGCTCCTTCAGCCCTCGGCCTTGCAAACTCCATAAATACAAGGGCTGGAGGCAAGGTGGGGGGGGGGGCTTAGCATTTGCTCTAGTATGACGATGGTGTTGGGTCACTGACATGCGGGCAGCCAGAGCCTGGCACGTGAAATGTTGGTGTTGGTTTTGGGCTCGCAATGTGGCGGTAGCTTTCAGCTGGCATAGTGCCACCCTTGACAACCCAACTCGATTAGGTGCAAGCAGAGCCAATCGATTTTTCGACAACATGGATAGAAAAACTGCCAACAATCAGAAGTCTGCCTAGGCACTCTTCGCGAACAAATATCTTCGAGCCTCGTTCCATGATACCTTTGCATCCATTTCTCTCTATCACTAAAATTTTGTTTTCAACTTCCAAAATCTCGAAAAGGAGCGAAGAACACAAAACGGCAAGCAGGAATGTCTCGAACTCAAGACGAGGCTAAGGAGAGAACGGAGGTCTGCTTGAAGGCCATAAAGGAGTAAGTCAAAGACTAAATATCATGATCGCTCTATTGAGAATACAATAGGACGTTGGAACGCTCTTCGGTTGTTCTTGTACTTGGCAAAACGGGGGCAGGGAAGTCATCGTTGGTCGAGTCTATCACCGGCGCGACTGGGATGTCGGGTAATTCTACCTCTCCAGGTATGGACTGCTGTTTCTTCGTCTTGAAATTCTGCGCTGTCATAAAGTCAATTATGGCTGACTCGAAATCATTTAGTTACCGCCGAGTGCCAGATTGCAGAATACGACCAAGACGGGCACTCCATCTACTTCATCGACACTCCTGGCTTCGAAGATGACAAGAGCGCTTGCGACACGTTCTCAAAAATCATAATTTTCCTTGACAAAATCCGCTCCTATATCACTCTGGTAGGAGTTTGGTATGTGGTCGACAACAGCGTGACGCGCGACGTAGAGTTTGATTTGAAGCTCGTCGAATGGCTCGCTGCCCTGTGCGGGGTAGACTACTATCCACATATCACCCTCGTCACGACACACTGGGGCTGTACTCATCCCCAGGAATTCAAAGAGCTAGAAGGAAAGTTCAGGAAACGCAAATCAAAATGGACAACGGCTATGTCCGAGCAAATCCATACATATCAACATGGCAAAATATATGCTGACGGGGTAGAAACCTCTGAGGCCCCAACGCTGTCGTGGTATGATCAAGACGCATTGAGAGATAATGTTCGAGACTTGGTGCATCGACGCTGCCAAGCTGTGCCTCAAGTACAACCTCGCATTATTCAAGAGCTGGAAAATGGTACCTCATTCGAGGATATCTCCGCAGCGAAGATCCTCAGGCCTCCCACTCGAATGCCGGAGCCATCACCACCAGAGGAGACAGCTGATATCTCGCCTCACGGCCCACCCGAGTCTGAACAACACTGGGCCGTCCGTGTTTTCAGCGGATTGTTCACATGGGCCGCCAACAACGTTCAGATTGATCTCAACCAAGGGAGCCATGGTCTCAGTGGCGGAGTTGGATTCGGAGGTATCAGGTCTAACTTCGATTTTGGGCAAGGTTCTCAGCCCAGGGGTACGACCAGAGTCCCTGGGAATTGGGACCGAAACTCAGTTGTTGACGATTTCAAATCTCATGGAATGGATTCAAGTCTGGCTGGGCGCACTGCTTGGGCGCAAAGGAATGGCGTTACTAGCTCCTTCCCTCCTGGCAGTGCTGAGTTCAACATGGCGACGCAGAAGAGGTTCCGCGAGGTTAACTCAAAAAGATGAATTGGAGTGTGAAAAGAGGGTTTGAGCACGACGTTTCTCAAGATTCCTTAGCTGTCTTTTGCTTGCAGTTGCTTAATTTCTTCAAGTTTTGTTGTCTAGGAAGATGCGCCGCTTGGCGGAGTAATGCTGGAGATTCCAAAGTTGGGAAGATTTTCACTTCCACTCATTTTTTGTCTTGGGCTTGATTGTTTTCTACATTTTTGTATTTTGTTTCGTCGTTTTCTTAAAACTCATTTTCTAGTTCGCTATGACTGGCCTGTCCATCACTTAAGTAATAACAATAGCATTACTAATTCTCTCTTTCATGCATCTATCCAATATCTGCTCTCATCCTAAACGCCACGCCATGCAGAAAGCGAACATCCTCCTCTCACTCACTTTAAAAGAGTATAATACAACGTCCCAACCATCGCCCCGGCACTAACCAACATCAATGGCACCATGAAATCAGGCGCCAGCCTCCAAGCAATAAACCTCGCAGCAGCAGCAGCCACAAATCCCATCCAAACAACCACCGCCGTCGTACTCCATAGATTCTCTAATCCGGCCCACCTCTCCTTCCTCTGCTCCGCTTGATTTCTCATTCTGGTTCCCCATCCACCTTCTAATACTGTCACCACGGACCAAAACATAATCCCCGGAAGAGGCAGTTGATAGAATATCTGACTCAATACGAGGTACTTCAAACTGTTGGCGTTCTTTCCGTTAACCAAATAATTGTAGCTTGTGCAAAGGATGATTCGACTAACAAGATCGATCAAAGAGTAAGTATGGACGGTATATCCCGTCAATACATAACGAATGATAAATATTCCAATAATCAAAGGGCCGTAGAAACGTCGCATAGCAGTGACGAACAAGATAGGGCCGTGAATAGAGTACACTTGTGGGTATTGAAATGTTTCGATGTGTGTTGCTCTCGCCCATCTGATTTGCTGAAGCAGCCAGCGGAGAAGAGTTGTGGGTGTGTCGGTGCTTGCTAGAGCGGAGGTGTTGAATGTTACTTTCCAGCCGTTGAGAAGGAGGTTTGTGGTAAGATGTCTGTCTTCGTTGACGACGGTTTTGATCCCGATTGAGGTTTGTGTGTACCATTTCAACAGAAAGGGTTCGAGGGCGATAAGACGGAATGCTGCGCAGGGTCCAGGTTGGCAGTCTACAGAATCAACGGCACCGGTTTGGCCTCTCGTGATGGCGAGTTCCGTCCAGTAGGCTGCTGATCCTAACTGTGCGATCACACTCTCGTGTCCGTTATGAATTGAGAGAGCAGAACAAGAGCCCCCAATCAAAGGATCCGCAGACATACACCCGATGACCTGATACAACGTCTCGGGATACACCCACGTATCACTATCGCTCGTCCACAAATACTCAATATCATTCGCCTGTCCCAACGCCAACGTAAAAATCATATTCGTAAACATGATATCTTTCTTGCATTTATGCGGTTGGTATAAACAGATTGCTCGGAGGTCAGAACCGGGGACTGAGAGGACGTTGTGGGATTTTAGGACAGAGACGGCTTTTTCGAAAACCATGCGGGAGGCGTAAGAGTAGGCTTCGGAGAGGAGTTCCGAGGGGAGGGTATTGGCGTCGTCAATGCGGGTGGTGGAGGGGTCAGCGAAGGACTTCTCGTCGTGCAGTTTGCGGTCGATGTAGGATTGGGCGAGGCGGACTGCGAGGGGGCCGTAGGGCTCTTCGATATGGATTTTGACCATGGTTTTGGGAAATACCTGCACTTCTGTTAGCAGAAGTTTTGGACTTTGTTGCGTGAGGGTGGGCATACCTCTCCAGCAATCCGGACCATCTCCATATCCTCAGCTTGGTCTCCATCAATACCCACGAGCATGATTTCCAACCCAGGGGATCCGCGATAGCTCTGCAGACATTTCTTGAACAGTGTCGGCTCTTCTCGATATCCCACTACCGAAGCCATATGTCTCACCACGCTCCTCTTCTCTCCAATCCCACGCTCCTCATCCATCTGCAGTTCAATCCTCTGTATCCTCTTGATATTCTTCCTTCTGTTCACCTCAGCCAACGAAATCTGCCATATACTCTCAATCGTGATGGGAAACGCAGCCATATATCTGCGAAGATACAAAAAAATAATCGAGAAAGTCACGACGCAAAGCGCGGCATTCAGGAACTGATGAGTCCACGACGGACGAGATGGAATAACAGCCATCTTGCACACTAGAAACGAATGACAGAGAGCAAAACGAGCGACTGAAGATAGAAAATTGAAGTATCACCTACGTAAAAGGCATGTATGACGGACTCAGGGAATCTTATAAAGCAAGGTCAAACCCACGCCAAAGGTCTCCTAAGGTTGAGAAAGTAGACTCCATCCCGCTGTCACTTGTTCTATATTCCGATTCGTCTAAAGACTAGGCAGTCTAGCCTCTCAAGCCGTACGAGAAATCGCATGAGTACTTCGTACAGGCCCAAATTATCCAAGGTTTTTTGTCTGTGCTTTTCAAGCCCTTCCAAACTAAAAGGCAGTCATGATTTGCAGATTCTTTATGTATCATTGGTTAGAATCCCTATACTAAAGTAAAATTTCTCGAGAAGAGATGAGAATATTTCCGGGTTTCGCTCGGTGGGCTGTGATTAGTGGTCGGGATTCGGGAGATCTAGGATTCACTGTAGCGAGAACTCTAACCCTGGGCTGCTGCATAATAAGCTTTTGTCAACCCAAACTCCAACTCGTATTTCTTCGAGTCATGAGCAAGTGTCATTTGAAGCTGCATTTATGACTCCTCTTCTTCACCTTTGTATCCATCCGGTTTTCAAATACGATCGTTCTAAAAATATCCGGGTACGAGTCCGAATGTTGTGCTGCATCGCATCTTAGTTTTTTCTGCGTGGAAGTTTTAGCGACTACCCCTGAGCAAGGCCATCTCTCGGTAGAATTTCGATCCCAAATTCTATTGGCCTCCCTGCAAATTGATGTCAATCCTCATCAACCGGTAGTACCCAACTAACCGGTCGTGCCGCTAAAGATAGGGAAAGCCCTTGTCGGAACGGTTGACGTTTACCAGCGACGCCGTTGAAAAGTGTCTAGACCGGTATGCAAGATATTTTCTCGCGTCGAGGAGCACATCGCATCAAGTGAAGCGCGAGAGATCCGAGTGTTGAGATCAGGTTCATGATTTTGAGTTTGTTTTATGTTTGATTTGTGGGAACGACTAACTTGTTGTAGATGCCCTCCCCAAGGAGGCTTTTCTTGACTGGTCTGATTTTGGGTGTGTTGGTTTTGCGGTACCATTTCTTCGGCGTTCTTTTTGGGAAGGATGGGAAGTTCGAGATCACCCTGCATGACTCTGTAAAGCATGCGGGTCATGGTCTGTTGCAGAATGGCGACTTGGGATCTGATGTATCGACCTCATTGAAGTCGTCAGATGCTTCGTACACTCGATCGACATCGTCGCTAACTTCCGAGGTGGTTCCACAAGCCACATCGTCAGTACCAGAATTGGTGCTACAAACATCGTCGACGCTGGAAGTCGCACTAACACCCACATCTACTCACCCCGCACCACTGCATCCTCAGAATGTTTCAGTATCACCAGAGGACATACTCCTCATCATCAAAACTGGCGCCGACACAATCTGGCGTCGCATGCCACTCCACCTGACCACCCTCCTCAACAACCGAATCCCAAACACCGTGATTTACTCCGATCTCAACGAACAACTCTCCAGCACCATCTCTGCCATCGACGCACTCGCAAACGTCTCGTCGATCATCCAAGAATTCGACCCCTCAGCCTACGACGTCTATATCGACCAGCAAAGCGAGAGGCGAGTCAACACCTACCGCGAACAGGCCAGACTTCCAGGTGATGAACCACCTGATGAGAAACCAGAGAACCAACCTGGGTGGCTTCTCGACAAATACAAATTCCTCCCCATGCTAGCTCATGCTCAAAAGAACTGGCCTGGTTTGAAATGGTACATCTACATTGAGGATGATACCTACATTTTCACGGACAATGTTCTCAAATACCTCACCACGCTGGAATCTGATGACGAGCCGTCTTATTATGGTGCCTACTCAGGTGAAGGCAACGCCACCTTCGCCCAAGGAGGATCGGGACTCGTCTTCTCCCGCTCCCTTATGAGCTCCATCTTCTCCGGCGACTCCGTACCAACGCTCGAGAAGTATGGCAATGAAACGAGTCAAGCCTGTTGCGGCGACACCATGCTCGGCAAGATCCTTCGAGATTATGGCGTTTATGTCAACAGAAGGACATACGGAACAGCCAGTTTTCGTCCCGAACCGCCGTGGAAAACGGGCTTTAATGATTTGATTTGGTGTACGCCTGTTTTTACTTTCCATCATTTGCATCAACGGGACATGGTTCAGCTTTCTGAAATCGAACGAAAGCAGAAAGAACTTGGTGTATGTCTCCCCCTCCACCCCCCTTTCCTACTCCGACAATACTGATGATAGAGCAGCGTCCCGTGGTTTTTAGAGATGTGTATATGGCTCTCATTGATCCTTACTTGAAGGATCCTATGATTAGTGATTGGGATAACTTCGCGTCTCGCTACATCCTAATCAGGAATTTCTCCGCCCCTTTCCATGACGATTTAAGAGATATCGATTTCACGGTTCTGAACACTGGACCCTTATCTCCGCAGTATTGTCGGAAAGCTTGTCAAGCGGTGGAGAGCTGTATGGGGTGGAGACATGATTCTGGGAAGGGTACTTGTGGGCTGGATACTGTAGTTAAGTTTGGGAGGGAGCAGGAAGAGTGGGAGGTGAGGACTACGGTTACGAGTGGGTGGATGGTGGAGAGGATTGAGAGGTTGTTGTTGAGGGAGAGGTGTGAAGTTGTGAGAGATCCGTATACTTGAGTAATTTATATGTTTTATACGATTCTAGTCTGTATGTGTATCTCATCTATTCTCGTGAGAGGTATTTAAATTCCGACTTCAACGCCAACCAATGCAAACCATATTACCCACTGAATGCAAACAAATCCCTCATCCCCTACAACCTCTTCAAAAGTCCAAAGGGACACACCCACCCTTCTCTAACTTCTCAATCCTCTCCAACATCCACCCGCTAACCATTCTAATCCCTGCATCAATCCTCTGCCCCATCGCAGCTGTATGATCCAATGCACAATTATCATCCGCATACTTCCAACTCAAACACAGCTCCCACTCCACACAAGCTTTCTTACAAGCCTCCTTACTATACCACGGCTTCTTCTTCATCTCCTCTCCACTCAACTCCTTCGTCCCTCCGCTCGTATCAGGATCATAAGACGACGCAAAGGTTTCAGCTGTGGCGTAGTTATCCCATTCGGATTTTTCGGCTGCGTTGATGTTGGGTTTTGCGAGCGAGAGGAAGATATCTTTGTAACGAAGTCTGGCGGAGGAGCCTTCGCGAGATTTGAAGTCTTTCTCGAAGACATGCAGGCGAGAGATGTCGGATTGGTGCACTTTGTGAATGTTCATTATTGGTGAACACCAGTTCCAGGTCCCGAAGCCGATTCTCCAGTATGGAAGGGATTGGAGAGCTACCCATCCACCACCATCCAACTCCTTGAACCTCTCAACACCCTTCTCATGCAACACGTGACTCAAAACTTGATCACCACAGCACTGTTCCCGCGCATAATCTTCGAACCGACCCGCGAGTCCCTTTTCTGCTCCAAAAGAGATCTCGATTGCTTTGCCACTGATCGCAAACCCGCTTCCTCCATGAGCGAAGTCCTCCCCAAGCCTGAAAGCTGGAGAGCCTACGAGAAGTGGTTTCGTATGATCCAAAGTCCCCAACCAAGAATAGAGCATCTCCCAGAAAAAATAATTATCGTCCTCCATATATACATACCATTTCTTCCCCGGCATATATTCGCTCACATGCTGAAACATAGGTACGAATTTATACTTGTCCAAACGCCAGCCGCCTGGGAGATAGAAATCGCCTTCCATGGAGCCGGATTCGAGGTAGAGGTTGTTGGAGGCTACTTCTTTGGATTTGGTGTAGAGCTCGAAATCTGGGGTGGATTTTAGGGTGCTAGAGACGTTGGCTAGGACGTCGATTACGGGGTTTCCGTTGATGTTGTCTGGTGAGTCGGAGTAGTAGACTACGTTTGGTGTGAGGGATGGGTTCCCAAGGGTGGTGGACATGTGAGCTGGCATGCGGCGCCAGATTGATGTTGCTCCGGTCTTGACCAAAATCACCACATCCTTAGGATCGAGGGCGTTGAACGTCTTCTGAGATGGTTTAGATCCCGATTTTAGTTCTTCCGAGGCTGAATTCGGGCTGTTTTTTGAAGTCTCAGGAACTGTGGTGTGCTCCAAAAACGGTGCTGTTGATGCTGCTTGCTCCTTGTATCCCATCGAGACGTTGACATCGTTGTACCGTGATTCGGTTTCTATCGGTTTCTGATGTGCCCTTGCAAGAGCAGATCCTGGATTAGGAAGTATCGAATCGCGAGAGAAGACTCCATTCTCACTTAAAGCCATGAGCATAAAGATTCCGACGAGGAAGGCGATCCAGAGGTAGCCTCTTGTGTGCCGTGGCAAAACATCGCGGACTGCCATCTTAACTCCTTCAAACTGTTCTCCAATAACTGAAAGGAGACGAGAAATTAAATGAACATGGAGAGAGAACTAGAACGCAGAAACGACAGTATGGTAGAGCGACTTAGAGTTGGGATGAAAATGACATCAAAATCTCTCCGTCCATCAGGAGAAGATCAGCCTTGCTTATCCATGCTCAGCGGGGCCCATCAACTTCCCTGGAAAATTGCCGAGCCCACCAATTTAAGGGGGCGGAAGATTGTGCCTCTCGTAACCACCGAGCCTAGAACTGGCCCTTGCTCGAGTCAGGCAGGGAAAGTTCCAGCGGCGTGATTGCATTGCACCAATTTGCTGGGCAAGGGAGTACAAATTAAGGGTCAGGCGAGAAGATGAGTGGGGGGAGATACGAGCGGAGCGACGAAACACCCGTACCGATGAGCACCAAGGCTGAAGATCATGCGATGACTCGATGAGTAAGACGGCGAATACTTTTGGATGTCGTCACGTGGATTCGGAGGGCTGCAGACTTAGCCTCGAGATGAGATCGTATCTGCGAGATCTAGACGGCGAGATGCATGCAGGAACGGAGTCAGGCATTTTCCGCCGCGATTCAGGGGATGCATCGCTAAGTGAGTGATGAATCAGGCGGGTTAATAATGGGCATCGGTTAGTGGTTGAACACTGGGAGCTCGGTGCAGTGAGCGCTAGAGACTTAAGCTTTTTCAGTGAGGTGCAGGTCCTGCCAGCATTTTCAACGGTTTTAGTCGTCTCGGCTTACTTCCGAATGTTGTTTGCCACTTGGTCCCCACTAGAGAGTCACCGACGGCGCTCAGAGCCGTATTCTGACATTTGAAGGAGCTGCCACTGTCATTGTATTCTGCTTGAGTTGAAGCTATCAAGTGAACGCTCTCGAATGCCGACATTCCTTTCATGTTGAGGGAAGGCTTTGCATTCATTTTTTAACTGCTTGATTTCGAATCTCCGCGATTTCAAGACCTTGTCAGACAAAGCTATTCAAGAGATGCTCTCTGTTTGTACGGTTGTACCGATCAGCGCTCGTATCCAAGCCGCCCCCTTTCATCGTCCCAGTCAACATCCATCCACCCCAACGCCGAAGTTGTGTCTCGGTGTCAGAGCCTTCAAGAGGAGGTACTGCATGGGATGCCACCCATGACTTTTTGAAAGAACAATGTTTCCGGAATCATCACAGTATTTGTGGATGATGTCGCTCAGTGTACTATACATCACTAATGCAGCGTCGTTTATCCGACCGGGTCCTTTAGCATGGCCGCTATACTCCTTGTATAATTCTGCCAATTGTGGCAGCTCTGCCTCGAGGTTCCCCTTGTTTTTCTTCACTTCCTTCTTTACGTTTTTCCATAGCTCCTTCCAAAAAATTTGCCAGTTAGGACCGAGATATCCTCCGTCTATAAGAGAGAGATTCTCAAGTAGATGCCGAAAGAACAAAGCCGCGATAAGCTTCCGTTGCCCCTTCGTATCTTTCAACTTCTGGATTTCGTCGTGAAGGGGCATTGTGTTGAACAATTGCTGTCCCAAGACATGGTTGCGAAGGCGGGCGACGTTGTCAAGAGGATCGTTGACGGGCTGTAGAGACCCAATATGTAGACAAAAGGCCCGGACATTGCTTGTCAGCGTGAACCAATTGCAACCGCTGGCCGAGTCATATGACCTATTGCTAATTTCGACAAGCCCTTCGTTGTAGACTTGCCAGACACGGCCTCTGAATATTTTTCCCTCGCCGACCGCATGTCTTGGTTGAAGCGTGACAGTGCCAATATCTCTTCCCAACGTGTGAAGTCGCACATTTTTTGCGCTCAGATTAGATTGAATTTTTGCGTAATCTCTACGCATACTAAAGAAAGTGGGCAGGACGGAGGGCATCTTGTAGAATATGGCGTCTTCAGAAGAAATCCATCCGGAGTCCTCGTGATCGACATTCTGAGCTTTAGCAAGGCCACTGTTTCTTGTTTAGCTTTTGAAATGTAGCATAAGTTAAGGGCCGCTCATGCGACATCATCGGCACTACTAAGATCGCAACATACCCGTACTCATCGATGTTGTTCAGCTCGGCTTGGAAGGCTGCTACGAGCTCAGCGGTAACCAATTCGCTTTCTTGACATCATTTTAGAGCATTGAGGACGTTGTCCTTAGTAACTGTTGAAATTAACGAGGTATGCTGTGCTGTACTTTGTACAGCGCGATATTTAAGGGCTAACAAACATAATTCAGCGCAATTTGCCCACAACTTCTGACACATTGCCTTTGCACGTGCCAAAACGATGAAGTCATGAAGTTCAGCTAAAAAGCCCAAGAGATTCTTCTCATGAATCGACCTCGCTTTCTCTGCGTTGAAATCCGATTGAAGAAACCCTTCGTGCCACGGTTTCGCCACGATCTCCAGTGGTGGACAGATGACGGGGTAGGGATAAGGCGCATGGATTCTCAAGCCTAAGATTGGCTCGAGACTGCGAAAGAACACGTCGGGCTGCTCTTCTTTAGGAAATTCGTGCAGCCATGATGGATCGAGAATTATGAGGTGTTTGGCATCTAAGGCTTTCTGCTTCGCCTGGTCCAGAGGCTTGGGGTCAGGTCCTTTGACAGCATCTTTCAGTGAAACACGAGTAGCCATGATGAAAAGATAGATTCCAAGAGCGATGCGCTTAAGGAAAAAGAGATGAAGGGGGGAAAGATTAAGTATTGAAAGTAAGGGAGGTCCTGAGTGCAGCTGAGCCAGAAAATGACGCACTTACAAATGAGATAGAGCCGCGACGACTGCACACCAAATATATGAACAAGTACAGTCAGAAGTAAATCGAGATGACAGCAGATTGAGTCATCTGTACAATATATTGAAAAGAGCAATCTGATAATTTCTTTCTCAAGAATGATTTCGCGCAAACAATTCCCTCGGACGGTATTCAACGTTCAGACGAAACTGCGCGGTATTGTGACGGGACAGGAGAGCACCAAATTTCAAAACAAACCCCACATGCTAAGAAGTAAACAAGAACGCCGTAGAAAATAAAAAGTATTGTTCGTAGGCTTTTCCCAATGAACCTACATACTTCCTCGTGACAGATTCCGTATCCTATCATATTCCAAGATCTCGCCTTACACGGTCCCAGTCAAGGTCGCTGTTGATTCCACCTTCAGGCATCAACGCGTCCCAGAGATCGAGCTCAATATTGTTCCACGAGTCCCGATCCAAGACCAATTCCCCGTACATGGCACTTGCACAGTGAAAGATACTCATTGCACCTCTGTCGTATCTAGCTCTCAGCTTTGCGAGAGGATGATCAAAGGGTGGTTTTGTATTCTCCCATATCTTGTTCCAGGTAGTGTGCCATTTTTCAGTATTGGTGCCCTTGGTCTTGGGGTCCGGTAAGTCCTCTAGAAAGTGCCGGAGTGAAAGAGAAGCGATAACACGACGCTGCGATTTCTGCTGTTCGTCCAGAGCATGCTTCTCCTGTTGCAGGATCTGGTTCTCTACTTGTAAAGTCTCGATCGTTACACGTAGAGTCTCAGATTGGCGGCGTGAGTACTCTGGTGTGACGTATGGGCTAGCAGGCTGGCAAGATTCTTTAGTGGATCATAGTAGCGGTTCGTGCTTCCAGCTTGGAAACAGAAAGACTTGATGTTGGAGGCGAGTGTAGCCCACCGTGCCGAACTTTTCAGGTGAGGATCGATGCAGACCTCGGATGGCCCTTGACTATAAAAGTTCCACACTTCATGTCTGACTGCTTCGCCTTTCCATTTCGAGCTGTCCTTGCCTTTCCACCACGAACTGTCTGTCGATGTTTGGCCAAGAATGGTGATCTGGAGCACTCGAGAAGAGCATCTTAAACTAGCGGGATGTTTAGAGTCTAGTCGTTCTTCGAATTCGGCTTTCATGTTCAAGAAAATGGGCATGTTTTGCCGAACATGCTCGACTAGCCACAGATCTTTGGGTATGTGACCCGTCGGCGCCAAGCGCTGGAGCCAATTCTCAATATCTCTCGGTATACTGCAAACGTCAGAACAAGTCTATGAGTGCTTAACTTGGGGGCGGCTCTGTTTTGGACTCACTGGGGCACATTTAGCACAGCTTTAGCTTCCATTTCGCAACTTGTCAGGAATTGGATGCTGCCTGAGACCTGGCATAGCCGAAGAGCGTCTATGCATTCGGCCGTCTCCCGCGATTCCTCTTCAATGGAGCGTTGGCGATTGTCTTCTATGCAGATATACGACAGCCCAAGCAGACAGAACTCCGCACGCCTCATCCACATTCTCTCGTACATGATCTTTGCTCGTTCTAGTACCACATATCTTGTTAGAGCCTCGTGACAGGCCAAAGGTGCAGTATTGTATGTCCGCAGAGCTAGCTGCAGGTTGAATCTCTTCTGCTCAAAAAGTTGTATCCAAGTATCCTTAGGAAGCCTAATAGGCCCCAACGTAGTGCGATCCCAAGTTGGACGAATGTCATCGACCCTGGTGACGAGGACAGGTAGAATGCTTCGGAAAAAGACTTCTTCTTGTTTGTCTTCTGGGTATTGCTGCAGCCAGGTAGGGTCGAGAATAGAAAGGTGTAGTGTATCACGAGAATTGGCCTGCGCTGAACTCCAGCCGTCGTCGGTTTGTCCTAGGAAATGAGATTCTGCATTGTCGTTGCTGAAGCTTGCGGTACTCGCGTTGGAGAAAGTGGCAGAAGCCATCTGTCAGGCGAAGGTCTAGAGAGTGTGCAGGTAAGAAGGCCTGATTGGGTCTGATGGTAATATATTCTCGATATCAACAAAACTTAAGACTATTTGTACCTTTAAAAGTCCTTGGAGGAAATTTGATGAGTGTTTCGCGATCATAAATGATCACAACGCTATGAGGACGTGCGGTCTCGTCTTTGGCACTGCTCGTCGACCTCAGTAAGGCTTGAGCATAGCTGATGCCGTTCCATGCTTTGTTCTTGAAAACTTCAACGCCGCGATAGCCCACTGCGGAGGTGTTTCATGGTGTAATTGACGTCGATGGATCGCAATACATCGACCAAGACCTTGTCTTCGCTATAAATACAGTGATACATTTGAAAAACGACCTGAGAACGGCTAAACATGTAGCTTTACTTCGAAAAGCGGTATGAGATAGAATCTTGAGATCTTTATTGATGTTGTTTTGCAGCTCGCGAGGGATGTCGTGAAGAATTTCATCCCAAGCCACAAATCTCCGCCCCACTTCTCACCAGCCACAACCTCAAATCATCACATCGCCACCACTATCCTTTTTCCAAGCTCCCCTCTACCCATACTCCCATCCTTCCATTACCACCCTCACTCCAATTTCCTCCGCAATGGGGTCCTCGACCTCCAAAGCCGCTCAAAAAGCCAGCGCACTCTCCGCCACAAACACAGCACGAAAATACCCCACAAGAACACCTCCCCCAAGCAGCAACAGAACGAACGTACAAGCTCCGCGACCAAGTCCCGATGCAAGGTTAAGTCCTACTGTGTATCCTGAGGTAAGGACTAGCGAGGGAAGGGATGAGTGTACGTTTTGCTGTCTATTTGCGATTGTCAATTCCTCCTTCCCCAAGCTCTCCAACCTCATAGGGAGTTGTAGCTACTGGAGCTCAATACAACCCCAATGGATAGGCAGAGAATATTAAAGCTAACACGCAATCTGTAGCAATAAACCTAGATTCTGCAGACCCAGACATAGGCCTCAACGCACGCCTCCGCACCCTCGGCCCAGTCCAACCAAACCCCACACTCTCCAACTCGTCAACCTACAACTTCACCCGCTCACCACCCCTCTCCCACAACGACCCTTTCCCTGGCCAATCACCTTCTTCAACCTCCCAGTCCTCTCCCACCACCCAAAAATCTCAAACCTCTTCGCCGCAATCTCAACAATCCTCCTACGACCCCTCGTTAAGCCATACGCAATTCCAACCCTCCGCCTCGAATCCCGCACAATCGATATTTCCAGACGCAAGACAGAACCCAGCTGTGTCCTTATTAACAGCCCGCTACCGCCTGGCAGAAGAAGCAGAATCCGAATTTGCGAATATAGGGAGGAAAGGAGCAAAAGGGAGGAGGTTTATTGATGTTCACACTTTGAGACAGGTGTTGGTGCTTAGAGGGGAGGGAATGGGAAGTGGAGAGATTGAGGAGAGGTTGGGGTTGGCGAACGGTGTGGTGGGACGGTTGGGGAGGGAGGGGATTGTTGGTGTTGGTAGCTGATTAAATTGTTAGTAGGGATCAGGAAGGAATAGCTTGGAGTATAATTATTGTTGGCAAGATCTCGACAGAGTTGGCAGAGAGGGAGGCTGCGTCAACACCCACCCAAGCAATGGGAGGGATGAAGGAATAGCATAAGATGTACAATACGACAGTCTGCTTGGAGGAGCTAAGGAACACGATGTAGGATATGAGGAATGGAAGGAAAGCGGCATCACGTCTGTCATACTACACTCCAGTCGAAGAATAATACGAATGCAATGTACAATCAAGACAAATCACGCATTGGACACCTTGTCAACCTGGAATTGTTAAGAGCAACAAGTTTTGAAGAGTCTTGTAAGGACATAGTAGACCCCTCTCACAATAACAAAGAGACAGAATCCAGCAGCTATGGCCTCCTGAGAACGAGTCAAATAGTCGTCACTCTCTCCTAGCCGAACCCCTATCACAAAGCGAGAACCCGTACCAGCATCCTCGTCTCTACCCCCTTTCACGGATAAGCCCCTGACACCAAGCGAACAAGATATAAAAAACAACGAAGTTTTTGGTATTAGTTATCTATCTGCAAGCAATGCACGCTCTGAAGTACGCTCAAAGAAAATCAACGCATTTTTCAAGTCTCGTATCAACTACATCAAGCCCATGACATAGAGCTGGTGGCTTGAATCTTGCAAATACCTCGCTTCCCCTATTTTGTGCAGCAGAAGCACCGCCACATTTACCCCATTGTTACCCCTTCTCTTTATCACCTTTCTATACCACTCTTCTTCAGATCTTCAGATCATCTACCAAGCAGCATGCCCCCCATCCATCCTCAAATCACTACCAGTCATGAAACTACTCGCATCACTAATCAAGAAAGCTGCCGCACCCCTATACTCCTCGGGCTTGCTCAATCTTCCCAACATATTCTGCTTTGGCCACTCCTCTCTTCTCTCTGGGTATTCCTTGAATAGCTCTTCGACCATAGCGGTAACGATGTAGCCAGGCGAGATGGTGTTCACTCTGATACCGTATTGACCCCATTCTGAGGCGAGATTTCGACCGAGTTGGATGACGGCAGCTTTGGAGGCGTTGTAGGCGGGGCAGATGAGTCCCTGGAGGTACTCTTGTTAGTAGCACTCTCTAAGCTCTCGTCTTTCGAATAATCTAGAGAGGGGAGAATGTATCTTAGGGGAGGGAAAACTCGCCCTGTTGGCAATAGTCCCGCTCATACTAGCAATCATAACAATACTCCCTCCATTCCCAAACCTAACCATCTGCTTCGCCACCGCCTGCGCCGTCATAAAACACCCCGTAACATTGACACTCATCATATTATCACTATCCTTCGCCGTATACTCCAAAGCAGGCATCTCCTTCTGGATACCAGCCGCAGCGATCAGGCCATCAAGTCTTTGATGCTTGTCTGCGATCTCTTGAACGATGGCGTTCATTTGCTCGACATCTCGGACATCAATTCGGCGGTAGGAAAGGGAGGTGCCGAGCTCGTTTTCGGCGCGAGCTTGGATGCGGGAGAAGTTTGGGGAGGGGGATTCGAGGCGGTCGAGTGCGTAGACTTTTGTCTTACGTGATCAGCTTCTGCGTGGTTTTGGGGAGGGGCTGCCCGCAGGACTCATTCCCATAGAAGTTAAGGAATTCATGCCTGGAGAAACAATGAGAGGGGGGGGAAATACCAATGGCACCAGCCTCCAACAGTGCCTCAGCTTGCACCAAACCCAACCCTCTAGCAGCGCCAGAAACCAAAACGACCTTGTCAACCAAGTTGAACTCAGGTAAGCGTTTGGTGGTACCTAGATACGTTGGTACCTGACCCTTCAGGAGCGCTGCGCCTTCAGCTTCGGGAGCTTCGGGGGGACTGCGAGTGGGAGTTGCGTTGAGGGGACGGATGGCTGAGAGTAAGCGGGAGATGATTGGGGTGGATTGTGATCTGGGAAGTGAACGACGTGCTGCTCGAGGCAGGGCTCTAAAGATTGAGGTGTTCATTGTGATTTGTGGGTTGGAGGTGTATGTGAGAGGGAAGAAGAGTTGTGAGGGAAGGAATATATATGAGAAAAAGTTGAAGTGGAGAGAAGGCTAGAATATATCTGACAGCGTTGATCATTCAATTTCCTGGACCGTACCTTCCAGATCAACGAACCTAGAATCTCTCGAGGCAAGCAGACGCGACCGTAACCACGGGCTCTCGACGGTTCGGATTCCCCTTTAAGTTGCTGTTGCTTGATGTGGATAGCTCTTTCCTTGGGCAAGTTGGCCTAGACCTCTGATATGCGGGGCAAGGAAGGTTCTCCGAGCTCGTGGTATGACTCTCCTGTTTATTAATGTAGTAAGCTCCACTCTCTCTGTTCCGTGTAACTTTTTCTTTCTGTTTCGGTGCTGCGATGAGACGTTGAGACGTGCTCGATTTCCCTGTTGGCGCACGGCTTACAATGTGGCGTTTTCATTGCGGGGTAAATTTTGAGGCTTGCAGGACGCCACCACTCATTCAACTTTTGCCTTTGTTATTTCCTCTCACTTCAACCTCTCGAATGTATATTTACATATCTTCGCCATCCCTGATCAGTTTCGAGAACGAAGAACAAGATCTTTATAAGACCGTTGTCCCAGAAAATGCCACGTACAAACCTCATATTTCCAGACAAGGGGAGCTGCAGAAGGGAAAGCTTGGAATTGTGGGGGCTGAAGAGCTGTTCGGATTACCCTTTCGAGCACCCCGCTCCGGGTCGATCCCTTTGCAGAATGCCGCTGCAGTGCACACGTGAGTGTCACACGAAGAGGGGCAAATATTGACATGAAGAACTCATATAATTGTTGAGAGGAAATTCAATGCGAATAGGCGGATTACATGTGAAGGTTGTATGAAGGTTCACTGGGGCTTGGTTGTGCGTATCGCGCTTAAAGGTGCTTGAAGGGTACAAGGGCAGAAGTTCGGCACTGTAATGCTGGTAACGGCAGTTTAATGTTCTCTTTTGGGAGTCTGTGGTGATGCTTTGGGTCAGTTGCATGGCTTTTTGAGTTGGCTTCGAAAGGTGTGTGTGGCATTGCATGTCGGAGTACTTTAAACCGAAATGGCGTTGCGTTGCCAGCGGAGGAAGACTCCTCCTGAGCGGCATAATCGTTGCCTCATTATATCATATCGCACTGTATCGAACCTCGTAGCAAATACGAATTATACAGTCACGTTTAATATACCCCTCGTTCTTCCTATCTCAGCTTGTTTCGAGTTGCTTTCACTTCCTGCGACTCCTCATCGAATCTCTAGAGGCTATCAAGACTCTTCTGGGGTATCAGTTGGTACTATACTTTAACCAACGCAAAACCACTTCCTCGAGACCCCGAATTCTCAACACCACCCACCCGACAGGAGGACTCCTTTCTCCTCAACCTCAAGATCCACCTGCATCGGACTTACTACGGCCCGCAGATAATTCCTTCAGAATTTCCACCACGTCTGTATAGATGTACATAACAAAAACCCTGATGTAATCAACAAAAACCGGCCTGCTGGCCCAATGGCAAGGCGCTTGACTACGAATCAAGAGATTGCAGGTTCGATCCCTGCGTAGGTCGTTTACTACTGTTGATTATTATTATTATTTTGCATTTCTTTTGAATAAAGAGCAAGAGGAAACTGGAAGGAAAATTTTGATTTGGACTTTTTTGTTGGCCTCTCCCCTGTTCCTCAAGCGAGAGCGAGCGTGCCAAAGAGAGGCAGTTACAGTGCGGCCGAGATTTTGCCATGCTTGAGGCAGGTGGGGTACTTAGTGGCTTGACCTCGACTTCTTATAAAAGTCGGTGTCAATGTTCTTTTCACCCGAGAACGAGGCACGGAGCTAGGCTCCGCAAAGCTTTCTTATAGGCCTTTAGGTCTTTATCTGAGACTTCCTAAAGTCAGTATCAATCTTTTGTACCACCCTTTCCACTCACTCCAGATACCAAACCTTGGCTACTTTGCCATTTCAACAAGTTCGTGCTGCTCCATCTCATTGAAACCATTTCATTCAGGTCCTGTAATCTAACATCGATAAAATGTCTCTAATGAGAAAGGTTTAAACTCCCGTTCTGAAAATAATCCCCTATGTACGTAACATTCCGACCTCTCCTTCATCGTTCACTAAGAAATCTCGAAACTTCGTATTAACACCTATTCGTCAACTTGAGAATGACAAACCCTCGAAAGCCGGATTGTTACCGACGCGAAGAAACTATGATCATCCTGTCCCTCGTTTTGAATATCCGAAGCTTTGACTTTATACCATCTTCCTTGCTATATGATGTTCGCCTCTAGCATGGACGTATTGTTAAAACCCCAGACCATGACTCGAAGCACGAGAATGTGGACTGAAAGAAGTGTAATTCATTTTAGTGGCAACGAGTGGAGACGGTCGTGCAAGATACTCAAGTGTCAGCTATTCTGTCCCTCGCTGCATTCACATTTCAAAGGCTCGAAGACTGACTCTTTTCCAAGTTGTCCTCGAGACATGTATTCGGAGAGCAGCCCTTTTCTATGATTCATCCTGTTCACTTACGGTAGTACAAAACCTTTCGGGTGTCGAGGGGCATGGATTCAAAGTTCGGAGAAGCAACACCAACCCAGCTGCGATACCACAAGAAACCCTAAAGCGGAATACCCGAGGTATGAAATACCATTGCCAATTCTAGAAATGCTATATTGTTCTCCATGTTAATATTCGATCCATAAATGCTGTTTGCAAGGAATGGGGCTTCTTATTGCTAAGTGTGGATGACGAGCACGAGGCTGCGGGGTAGATGACGTCGAGGTCGGACAAGATGGGACTTTGAGCAGTGGATAACGATGCTGACGAGGGTAAGCTAGCGTCAATTTACGCAAGTTTCGAGATTGAATACTGGTAGAAGATGGAAGTGTTTGCGGATCTCGAGGGAATTGGACTTCAAAACACTCATAAGGGTAAGGGGAAAAGGCTGTACTTTACTCAACATTAAATCCTCAGGGGGAAAAAGAACTGGGCTACAAAAGCACACCAGGTTCCATATGCAGATGGGGTCCAGACACTTGCGACTCATGATCATGTTCTCTTGCGGGCCGATAATCGGAGTGACAGGAAGGGGGAACATCGGGTCTGGGGACAACAATGAACTACGGCTCGGTAAACACTCACACCACTAGCCTTTTCACGTGAAAAAGATGGAACAGGTACCTAGGTATTATTAGATGATATCCAAGTGTCAAGTTCGAATACTAAATAAAGAATGGAAATAATTCTGGATTATGCAAAGCTCTTTGGCAAGAGGAGCAAAAAGGGAAATCCCCCCGATCCCATTGAAAGTTTACGTTGTGAAACAGAAATTCCCAATGGGACCGTGATGGAAACCTGCTTACTTAAATTTATATACTCTACGACTAGAAGTCGATCCACAGTGTGGCGACGATGCTCGGTTGCGGAGAAGTGGGGAGCTTGCAAACAATTTAGTGACAGCACTTCAAAATATCGACGCACCTCGAATCCTCTTCGTTGGAATCTATCACAAGATGGAATCTATCATAAGAAGTTTGCTTTCTATGTGGAAATCCCCAAAAACTAACTCCCAAGGAAAGGAAGTCTTTTCAATTGTGCAAAGAAAACCTTTGCTCATGAAGTACAAATCAAATGTTGGGATAATTATCCAAAAATGCAAAAGGTCCATGAGCAAAGGTATCGCTTTAGCAATGCCTAACCTCACGGGCCTGCGAAAATATTGCATATTTAAATACATAGATACATTTCGGCGTTGTGGATTCGATCCTTGCCCGGGGTGGTTGCTTTGATTGAGGTTGAAGAGATTCGATGCACGGCCGCTGCCAGCACTTCCAAGCACCAAAAAAAAGCCTTCTTAGCAAAAAATATATGATGTCCCATCGCGCGAGGGAAATTGAAAAGAAAAAGAAAGATCAACGCAACTCAGCCAAGTTTTACGAAAACAGATCGTGAAATCTACCCCTAGAATTGAAGCTAAGTGTCTATTAGAATTGGTAAAAACGGTAAAAGAGTGAGCGGAAAGCGCGATCTGGGGTTGAGTCCTAATCGTCTCTCATCACTCTGGAAGCAAAAAGTCATTATTTAAATCTATACGGCCCTCCTTTCATCAAAGTGGAGCTAGTGCTTTGCCGAGAAAGGCGCGCTTCTTCTATCTACGAAAGCAAAACCAGTAGCCAGAAAATTACAACACATCGCAAAACCAAGCATCAGCAGTAATAAATCATCATTCAATCACAATTGATTTTTCAGGATAGAGAAAGCCGCAAAGAAAAACCATGGTTGGCTCCTTGAATATATTGCGCATGACCCTCTTAAGCTCTTTTCAGGTTAGGGAGATGTTAGAATTGGTAAAAAAAAAAAAAAAAAAAAAGTAAAAGAGTGGAGAGGTCGGCTCAGGGGTTCATTCCTTGCCGCCTCTCATCACTCCTGAAACAAAAAGTTATTATTTAAATCTATACTCCGTACGACTATCTTTCGCTCGAAGTGGGGCAAGTGTTTTGCCGAGAAGTGCTCCGTCCCTTCCTTGCGAAGCAAAAGCCAACAATCCAAAAAGTTTGAAGTGCATCGGAAGAATACGCATTAGCAATAATGAACCATTCCATGACGATCTCTTTAAGAAGGGAATAGGAAGCAAAAAGAGCGCCCTGGTCGGCTTCCTGACGAGGTTACGCATGATTTCTCTTCTCAGGCTGGAAAGTCTGTTAGAATCACTAAAAAGAAAAGGAATGAGAGGATACTCGGGCCTAGGTTTTAGCCTTAGCCGTTTCTCATCATTCCTGAAACAAAAAAGTTTTATTTAAATATATACGACTATATCACGAGCGAAGAGGGAGGAGTTATTTGCAAGTCTCCGAGAAGCTCTCGCTTCCTACACTTCAAAAAGCCAGAACCAAAAAAGATAACTATGCATCGGTATCACGCAGTTATAGCGTACAATTATCCCATTCAGCGAACATGTAGTCTCGTTTCAACTCTATCCAGTAAAATGATTGTGAAGAATATCGCACTCCAAACGACCCTTGCTTGTTAGAATCTGCAAAAAAGGCACCATGCGATGGTAAAGACAAGATGTTAATCCGATCAATGCCAAGGCCTGCAACAAAAAATGTCTAATTTAAATACATACGCATCAGAGCCCTGGCTTCGATACATGACTTGGAAATACGAAGGCGTGGAAGTGCGTTGAGGCCTTCGATCTAGTACAATATCTAATGGAATCTAGATCATAAGAACAATTGGATCACGCAGCTCAAGACCCTACTGGCTGTCGAAAAGTCAAATTTACAAGTATAATTCCTCGGGAGGTCAAGGGTCTGGCCCCCTCGCTTGCATCCTCACTGTGACCTCTCCCGAGCCTCTTCAACCCACCTCCAACCCTTTATTTACTAACAGACAAGCCCTATACTATATCTGTCTTCTGAGTCTCTTTCTGGGCCAAAGCTATGTACAAGCCAGCGATTGACGAGAAGAGTGGGCAATGGATGGGTGTGGGAATTTTTTTTAGAAGGGTGCATATGAGCAAGGCATATGAGATATAACATTACAATCGCAACATTGCGAAACTACTGGTTGCAGCGGAGCAATAATAGACGAGCAAGATCAATATTAAAGTCAGACAGATAACAAGGTTCTTCGTACCTTGGATTCTTCACTGGTGTGTGCGCTTGCTGCAGGTGAGAGCACTTAGGAAGGGCCTTGATCAAGTCCATTCGTTTCTTCAACCCAGCCCTCAAGGATTCCACCGAGAAGAGATCTACTACCGGGAAGTGAAGATTCTAGTAGGAGCAAGTGATGCTACCCTGAGCATGCCCATAACTCCATTGCTATGCCCAAATCCACGCAGAAGATGATAACTTTTGTGTTCCTAACCCTTATACTGCTGGCGCGATGTATGCTCTCAATGCCTTCGCTGCATCTCCATCGTGTGCCTTCAGTAGATCTGTAGCCCTCATCTTTGTGAGCTCGAGTTCCTCAACCTGGAAAGAGTTTTGTTAGCAAGGTCTTCAGTGCTTGAGCACAGCGGCCAAGGACTCAGAAATACATTGCGGGGTAATGTGGGGCAGTAACAGCAATAAGCACTCAATACCCATCGCCAAAGAAAGGGGCACTGTGCGAAGAGCACGCAAGCAGTAATCCGCAAGACACAAACATACCAGCAGCGTAACATCAGCAGGATCAACCTTAACCGCCTTCTTCACAACCTTCGTCTCATCCTTCTTCGCAACCGTCCCATTCGTCTCTGTCGCCCCTCCCAGCCTCTCCATCGCCTTCCTCACAGCTTCCTGATCAACATCCTTTGTCCCTGCACTGTCATCATCCCGATTGTCAAGCGTTGAGAGAGCTGCTGCGGCTTTCCTATCTTCTGCAGATTTTGCTGCGATTGGAACTTCTTCGTCGATGTCTCCAGTTGTGGCGCCTTCTACTGCATTTGGCGGTTGAGGGTCTGCCATTGTGAAGGTGTTTGGCAGGACACAGGGAGGTATGGATGTGGGAGTGAAGAGCTTGACACCGCAGGATGCTTGAAGCTCAAAAAAGTGTCGTCAGTTGGGCGGTGGCAGTATGGTGGACGATAAGCACAATCGAAAAGGAGGCGATACCTGAATAGGATATTTAGCCGAGCCATGACAGCCTCTTGAAAATTATTACCCCACAACGCGTGAATCATTCCATAGTTTAAGACCGCGACTTTACAATTACAACTTCTTGCTTTGGATCCTTGCGTATTGCAAGATTCGAGATGTCGAGAAATGAGGAACTTGCTTCGTCAGGGGTAGATGAGAACGACCTTGGTTTGGATGGCACCAAGGGACGTCGTGCAGCAGCCCCAGCATGGAAACCAGATTCCTGGACAAGCAAACCCATCAAGCAAAGTCCAGAGTATGGTAACCAAGCCGAGGTCGACACTGCTCTTGCCAAGCTTCGACGCCTGCCACCAATTGTCACTCCCTACGAGATTGAGAAGTTGAAAGCATCTCTCCGGGATTGTGCTGAAAGCAAAGCTTTTCTCCTCCAAGGAGGCGACTGCGCCGAGCTATTCGACTACTGCGAACCCGAAGCTATCGAGTCCAAGATCAAGTTGCTCTTGCAAATGAGTTTAGTCTTGATTTCTGGCCTCAATAAGCCTGTTGTCCGTATTGCGAGAATGGCGGGTCAGTATGCCAAACCACGATCAAGCCCCAATGAAATCATCGATGGCAAGCAAGTTCCTTCTTTCAGAGGTGACATCTTGAACGGCTACCCAGTCGATGAACGAGATTTAGATCCGTCAAGATTGGTCAGGTGAGTTTCCCTCCTCTCCAAGATGAAATCTTTCTAACATATCCAGCGCCTACTTCCATTCCGCAGCAACTTTGAACTATGTCCGAGCATCCATCTCCTCTGGCATCGCTGACTTGCACCGTCCATTAAATTGGGGACTCGGTCACGTCCGAGATCCCGAGCTGCAAATAAAATACTCCCAAATCGTCTCCTCAATCACAGAATCCCTCAACTTCATGCGAACCGTAGGAGCCGACACAGCCGGCCAACTTCAAACCGTTGATCTCTACACCAGCCACGAAGGTCTCCTCCTCCAATACGAGCAAGCACTCACTCGAACACTTGGGCCTTTGGCTGCTCCCGCCAACAGACCCCCATCCGTCCATCCCATATACAGTAGGTTAGACCTGAATTACGACACCTCCGCCCACTTCCTCTGGATCGGTGACCGCACACGACAAATCGATGGCGCACACGTCGAATTCTTCCGCGGCCTCGCAAACCCAATCGGCATCAAAATCGGTCCCACCACCGCCACATCCGACGTCCTCACTCTCCTCCGTCGTCTTAACCCTACTGAAGAAGTAGGGAAAGTAACGCTCATCACCCGCTTCGGCTCATCCAAAGTCGCTGACCTCTTGCCACCCCACATCAAAGAGGTGCAAAACAGCGAATATAGAGGAAAAGTGGTCTGGCAGTGCGATCCTATGCATGGAAATACCCGCAGCACTGCGACTGGGATCAAGACTCGGCAATTTGAAGATATTTTGTCGGAGTTGAGACAGACGTTGGCTATTCATCGGGAGTTGAATAGCTATCTTGGCGGTGTTCATTTGGAGATGACTGGAGATGCTGTTACGGAGTGTACGGGTGGGAGTGAGGGGCTTGATGATGATGATTTGAGCCTTAACTATACGAGTTATTGTGACCCGAGGTTGAACGAAAAGCAGTCGCTTGAGTTGGCTTTCTTGATTGCTGGGTTCTACAAGAAGTAGCCTTTTTGTGTTTGGTAGTCAGCTGCTTTCTAGCTGGGCGTATATCGATCGCAATACTGACTGGAAGTCGCAAGATTGATGTATGCGGCGTCGAAAAATGCTGGGAGTTCATAGCGTTGATTTGTAAGTCTCCCCTCCTCGTGTACTTGACCCAGACGCTGACTTGAAAGTCTCTTAGTTTTGCATCACCACGGGCGTCTAAAATGACAGCATAGAGATCAACTTCGACGAAATGATGATCTCCCTTCCTCTGCAACAGCCTTTCACTCTTTCATACAGTGCAGTGCTGAATCATGCTCACACTTCGAAACGTTTACCTCCCGTCCGAAGCTCTCTCATCTACCTTTATATATATACCGACACTACTATCAATGACCGTCATCTTGGCAGACTTCAAAAATAACACGATAAGTATGCCCAAATTGAATTAAATTTAACTGAATCAAGACAATTCTGACAGTTTTACATGATCCAAGGAAAGGAGGGTTCCCACGTTTATACAAAGTCGTGAAGTCTACCAGCAGTTCTCAAAGCTGGTCTTGAGCTCAACAATTTGATAGGAGGGAACAAGGAAGAATTAAAATTCTTGGGCTAGTTGATCACTGGCTCAAACTCAATTTACAATGTATATATAGCACATTCCACAAAGGAAAATGGTCACCGTGGATAATCACCCCACCGACCGGTCAATCAACGTTAAGAAGCTAGGCAAAGACTGTATTACTCCAAAGACGTAACCTAACATTCCCTCCCTACACATCTTGAGCATTGCTAACACAAGACTTCAGGACGAATTTTAGACACAAATTGTTCCGACACCTTGACCAAGACCCAATGAAGGCCTCACAATTACGAATCCTCCCCACACCTCCCTCTCTCCTTCAACCGCCTTTCACCGAACCTCGTTCCCATACCCCATTCAGCTTCCTCACACCTCAACATCCTACTTCGTCAAATGGATTATTTCGCATCGTTGGAACTCAGTGGCTTTCTAGACAAGGAAAACACTGGAATCTTGACTTCTCGAAATCAGCATCGCAGCGGACGATTTGAGGAGAATCTTGGAACCGGTAGCTACTACATGGTTGCCAGCTTGTCGCTCGTATCGCCTGTTTAACAGTACGCATAACCACTCACGCTACTGTACGAATGAGAATTGGCAAAAGTAGCTGTTGTCTTCTCGTCCGCAATCCTCCATTTTTTCTTGCTCTTCACAACCAGTCTGTTCGTCTCCAAGTACATCGGCGAGGCTCAGCAAAGGCTCCGAGCGAATTGCAAGAGGGACAGATCTCGAATCTGTATGGATAGTTTCTGCCTCTGGAATTCCTACTCCGTTTGACTGCATAAACGAAAATCAAGAAAAGCGACATCCGATCCGAGACTCCATGCACGATGAACGCTAGTGTTGTTTCTCCGCAAATGTACTGCAGCTTGAGGAATAGGCCGCAGGTATCGTAGAGAACTTCACCAATACATCACGAAGGAAACAATCCACCAAATCGCCAGCAAAGCTGAATGTGCCCATGCATATCCGCCGAAGAGGCTGTTGATCATATTTGCGGAACATTCTTCGATTACGCTCTTTGCGTATACGGTAGCACCACCGTGGTCGAGTTCTAGCTCGCGTAGAGCTAGACCATGTCCATCGATAGCTATCCTCGCTGGAGCAGGATCTGGCATATTCTCACGATCAGGATTTGGCCGCTGGCAAGTCCGGGTTGTCATATGGAAGTCAATCAAGTCCGACTTCATCTTGGTTCGACCAGACTTGTATTCGTCACCACTGATGAAAGCATTGTGCTTCTCAGCAATTTCAATTGCTCCGGGAACAAAGGTGCACCGTCGCACCGGACTTGGGACTTGATTGGCCGACGTCTTTTTCCCTGGTTTGTCTCCCACTCAGGTCGTTTCTCGATGTAGATGCAGTCATTCAAATGCCGTCGCACAATGCCCAGCATTCCAACTTGTTCCCCACCAATATTCCCACAATTTTCATATACCACAAGTAAGCAAATTGCCTCGCCTGTCTCTTCGTTGCACTCATGAACGACATTCGCGAAACCTTATCTGAGAACCTCTCCCATGGTTATTCGGTGGAACGAGGTCGTAGGAGCTTGAGGTTGGACAGGAAATGATACTGTTGTTTGGTGGTGTTATTGGTGCTGAAGTTGGCGCAGGTCTCCGATTGGCTTGCCTAAGCTCCCTCCCCTTCCTCCCTCATCACCATCGCACTAACCCTTTCCGAGGACCAAAGACCAAGGACCATCTAGTCACGTACCAGCATCCTCGCCAGTGTTCTCTTCTTGGAGATGATACGGTGGAAGGCTGGATGCGGACGTGGGCTCTACCGGCACGTCTTCGGATGGGTTGGAGGCTGGACGTGGACACAAGCTTGCTGCGAAAGCACTGGGACTCAAGCTTGCCTCTTCGACCGGAAGCATGTTATTTTAGAAATTTAAGGCGGTGTTGACGCTGAGGAGTTGCAGTACGAGACTGTTGATGTTAGGGGTAGGGGCTTCCAGTTCATGAGTTCGCATACTCCGAGGGAATGCGCTGGCGAACATACTCAGGTGTCTCCTGCTTTAGGCATTTCCACTCGGGGCAGGACAACCAATAAATATGAGTAGTCGATTTCTTCGGGACCTCTACAGCAGAGAAGGCTCGGGTCGGCGAGCCCGTAGGTGCTTATGGCGAAAGACTTTTGTCAGACCTTTCGGCTGGTTTGCGACTTTGAGATATCAACGGAAGTGGTTTCGTTGCTATCTGGTTGACAGCATTCGGTATTTTCTGGTCATTGATTGTTAGCTACTTGCGAGATCGAGACACGCTTTGCTGGATGCAAAGTCCTTGCACCTCCCCAAAAAAGTTGGCGCCCTTTTGCCTGCGCTCTAATGGAAAGCTTCTCTCTCTATTGCCTTATCCTCGAGGATGGACACTTCTGCGGGAATCCTCGCGACGGCAGACAGTTTGAGGGGAATCTTTGAACTGATCTCGATATGGGGTAGCCGCACGCCGTTGTCCTTGGAAGAGTGGTAAGGGAGGAGCAAACCCATGCTACAGCGGATGCAGTTGAAGGCGTTCACCAGCCTCTCGTCCTAATCACCATCAACTCCGCCTACAACATTATCTGTTGACTAGCCGTGACGGGCTACGAAGTCAATTCCAGCTCATCACCCGCTTCTAGACCTTGTCATTCTCCCTGAGCTCATGGTCCCACCACGCTGAGTTGTCTTTGTCTGGTCGAGGTTTTCCCATCTCCGTCTTTTCTTGGACGCAGGGTGAAACCGACGGTGATCATCATGTAGTGTCTAAACACCTCGGACACGTGTTTGCTCATTGGTCGTCGCGATCGGGGATTGGCTTTTATGTGTCTTTGGAGAGGTATAAGTGAGCCCAGAAGAAGGAAGCAGCGAAGAGAATTGCACAAACTTCCAGGTGGCACTGCCAACGGGTGTGTAGCCACCATTGGTGTCCCACTAACTGGGGAAGCAAACTGGCCAGCGGTCGCTTTGCTTTTGGTCAGTCTCCCGTTCAACTCGCCTCTGCGGGGTAAACTCGCAGACTTGTACACACTGCGCACCTTCCTGGCATGCAGTCCAGCTTCTGTAGGGTTGAATCGCTGTCAATCTTGCCAAGGGTGATTTCCATAGGCTGGCCATGGCGGCAAATTGCGAGGTCGAAGAGGCACCCCAAATGTCTGAGCGGAAGCGTCTGCGCAAGGTCGACGGCAGATCTCTCCCCTGTCGCCTGGCATGGATTCCTGATTTTCCGAAGAAATCATTGCCCACTTCTTGCGTTTGGATCGCTGATCCTCTGTCGAATGGACTCGGCTTTGGAGGGGATATTTTTGTCGAGGAAGGAGATTACAGGAAAAGAGGATGGCGATTCTGGGATTCGGCCTGGTAAGCACTGGTCTTCACCAAACCCTCATGAGCCTCCTTGCTGGCCTCTATGGTTGCCAGGTAGCTCCGGAGATGGTCATTTGATGGGTGCCGTTTGGAAGGACAATCTCGATGAAGTGCAGCAAGCGACATGGAAGGACGTAGCCGAAGATCTTGATGCGAAGCTCAACTGGAAGAGCAGAGAAGAGTACGAACTCGCTAGTATGGCCTTGGGCCCCGAGGAATGCCGCACTTAGGACATGATGCTATAAAACACCAAGCTGTTTTCAGCCCGTTGTTGGACCTTGCGATCCTAGTCGAAGTCCAATGGAGACGTCGATCTTAGAGGGCCAAAGCATCCCTGCCCCTCCGATGCAAACTCGCAAAGCAACGATCAGTATTCCCAATGCCAGAGCCTAGTCAGCAGCACCTTGCATGCATGCATAATTCAGTCATGCCCCGCTCTGTCCTAACAATTGAGTTGACATCGCCAACACCCGCAAAACGTCAGCCCGAAAACAAGTCCCGTTATCCTCAACGCTCAAATGAGTTTAACCAATCATCAGCCATCACAACTCCATAAGCGATACGGAAACTCCTTTTCAAAGTGCGATTCAACACACCTCCTTCCAAAGATCCTAGCTCTTCAAAACTCGGGTTCGCGAAGCTCTGTCCAGGGCCGCTATTGAGACTGGCTCGATTGATTAAAGACCAACTACTGCTAAAGAATTTGCCAAGGACGTTTTCATTAATCGGTGGGGAATGCCATTGGTGTGTAAATTCGAGGAAGAAATGTTGAGTGGAAGGTGGCTGGAAGTCGCAGGTATTGGATTGCCCATGGTCAGTCGCTCGTAGGATAGCATCATTGAAGGGATCGAAGACGATCAGATACCGTCGTAGTCTTAACCATGAACTATGTCGACTAGGGATCGCCCGCGGAGCATGCCACATGCTGAAGTGGCTGGGAGCTTTCACGGTCCTTGGCCATCGTCGCCATGACTGAGGTTTCTCATTTTTGTATCGCAGCGGCCAGAACGAGTTGAGTTCGACCTGTTGGATCATATCGTAGGCCGAGGCGACTTCGGCTTGGGAACAGGTCTTGAAACGATTTTATCGCGTCGCTAGAGTTGCGTCGTCGAGGTGGTGCAATTCTGGCAGGTGGGCTGTGTGGTTTCACGGTCATTAGCCACGGTCGCATGACTAAGAAGCGATCTTGACGGATCAGCGACCGCCAGTTTGTTTCATTGTTTCTTGCTCCAACTCGGAAAGTCAAATCTTTGCTAGTCTTCTAGGCTATCTCGTCACTATCAGCATGGTGCTAGGTGAAGTCTCTACCCTCAGGGTCGATTATCTTCCCGACAGTCGAGCAGACGCCCGTATACTCGGTAGAGGGACTCTCGAGCGCGTTGGGTGTTGTCGTCGGGCCCATCGATGGATACCTATCGTATTGGACCCGAAGATTAGCATCTCAGGCTATTGGAACCGCGTCTGTTGTGGAATGGGGCAAGGGCTCGTAGGCGAAGAACCTTGTTGTCATCGAGGCCATTGTAATGCCGCATGCTGTCAAGAGGGACCAGACGGCGAGCGATCTCGGGGCGTCTCTGAGACATGGTCGAAGGTTGGGTTGGCTGAGGCTGAGGCTGATCCCATTTAGTCTCTGGACCGGCCCGTAGCCGTTTCGGCGGAGTGCCTAGTAACATCTCTGGTACCCCACCATGATCACGTTCTGAAAGCAACTCTTCCGAGAGTCTGGATATGGCTTTGTTCAGTCCATGGGTCAATATCCTTGGCTTCTCTGTGCTGTATATCCTGCTGCACACCCGCGTAGCCGAAAGGAAACAAGCCAACCGAGTCAGTGCTGGGCTGCTTCCCAGGCCCCATGAATTTTCGTAATCCTTGCCTTAGGCAAAAATATCGCAGGTAAATTTGCCACAACTCGATTTTCGCATATTTAAGCACCGGGCCGATCCGCACGCTTTCCCGGACTTCATATTACCCGAATTTTCCCCCGCCGCATGTCCGGTGGCCCGAGCTCATGGGGCCCCATGAAGCAGCTTACTCGGAGTCACCATGGTTCTTCAGGCTACTTATATCGTTCGGATGCGAAGAAAGGAGAAGGAAGAGAGAAAAACTTCCAACTCCGCCCTCGAAACCATCGTCTATTGTGAGTACACAATTGAACGATCTGGACGACACCCAGACGATGGACGCTCTTGACGACGCAATAGTCCGACTTCGTCCTCTCGTCAACACGTTCCGACTCTTCTCGTCTGTAGCGCCACAAAAGAAGGCATGAGGTCTTTCGCCACGCCATTCGACACTACTCAGCCTACGAAACACAGGCCTAGGAACTTTTTTGCCAGAAGCTCCAACAACCAGAGCTTCAGCTCTCGAGTCACCAGAATCTTGTATTTTAAATGTCAATTGGACGAGACTATTACTGATGGCCTAAGAATGCTCGTATTCTCCACTCTCCTACAATCGGAATGTCCTTGATTGACAGCAGACATGGAGTGGAGTGGAAAGATGAAAAATTCTTGAGAGGGAGCTATCAGTTGAGAAGGCAAAAGGAGTGGTATTGTGATGTCTAATCTGCTCGTCTAACTAAGTGGGAATGTTCCCTTCATAAAGTAAATTCACAGGTGCATCCAGACTAGCCTAGAGCGCCCATATGAGCCAAGCTCGATCAAGCGTGCGGCTTCATTTCAACATCAAACGATGTCTCAGTGCATTGGCCCCCAATACCACCTAATTACGAGATCTCAACTGACAGGAGCGGATGTGGAGTAGAAAGGGCGAATAGGAAAGCAGGCCAGAGGGGAGAGTCCTTTTACTGATTGGATAGATGCCGCCGCGGCAGCGGCACCTGCTGGATATTGAGACAAGTTAGATTAAAGGCAGAGGGCTCAATATCCAAGACAACCAAACCGACTTTCTAGATCATGACCTTGTGAAAAGACCTGCCTCCTGAAATCTGCATGAAGGCACAGTACTTCAGTAGATTCTGGGCGGCGACTGCTTCCGTTGATGGGCCCATGCAACCAAATCAAGACGTGATTCTCCATTTGTCGGACAGCCTCGACCTGACAAAACCAAGAATGAAAAAAAGCTTCAGCCTTGATACACCTGCCCGTATTCCATGGTGTCTGGTTTCTTGAGCTGGGGAATTGAGCACGTATTGGCAAGAGCCTTGCCCGCCTGTCCGACCTAGATCAGATGCAACGCACAAACTTGCACCAGCACTCTCCCATATTCGATGTTAAAGCCTACATACTATTGTTGCTTTGGCGGGCCGTGGTTCTCCGCCACGGAGATGGCGAAACATGTGGCCTTCCGTCATGAGGACTTCTCGCATCTTGCACAAGATCTGGACAGCAGAAGAGCCGTTCGAGCCAGGTTCTACCCAACTTCCGCGTTAATGGTACTTGCCTCCGAATCATCGTGGTCCTTGGTGGCATCGTCTTCCTCATCATCCTCATTCTCAAAGCCGCCTCTCCTGCTCCACCGCTATAAATCGCACCGATAACCGAGCCCAAGTCAGCTTCGCGCACAGCCTCCCAGTTAATGCTTCCCTTGCCAACACCTGAGGCCGGAGTCCGGATGTGTCTTTCAGTCCCCGAAGAGCCATGTTGGAGTTCTTGCTTGTGGCGGATACACTCCCTATCCTCGTCCGATTCCTCGGACTGCAAGGCCGCGCGCCATGATCTTGGTTAGATCCAGCAATAATGGTGCTAGCCTCAAAATCAAGCAACTCTCTGTTTTCAACTTCGGGGAAAGGATTGGCTCTAAGGGTTGGGTACGTTGGGCCTTGGTTGGAAGTTCCTGGAGTAGGTTGGCAGTAGTCTCACGGCCAGCGCCTTCCGGCATCCGGTGTCCGACGGCCTTAGGAGGAATCGCCCGTCCAGCATACAATTGACAGCGAATTGGAACTATTATAATGAGGGCTTGAGGGAGATTGCACAACATCTGAATAGGAAATAGATCACTGGAACTAGGACCATGCTTAGCCTACGCTTCCCCTTGGCCTTCTCTTCAGCAGAAAATTCCTTCGTACCATTGTTTGCCTTTGTGGTAGGCTTGGTATCCTCCAGATCCAGCACCGCCGATGTTTTTCTACACATCGTAGTCGGGGTACGAATGGGCTTCAGCCTTACATCTCAGCGTTGGGGATGTGGTGGCGTTCCGCAGTCCTAACTAAGGTTTTGCAATGCTACCATGCGTGGAGATAAAGCCTTTTGCGCATGACACAGAATTTGCCCCAGCTATGGCCTCGTTGGTCGTGGCTGCAGATTTGCCTTTCTCCAACCTAAGATGTTACATTTTTAATATATATTTTTATAAATATTTTAATATTTTTTGTTTTATTATTTATTTATAAATATAATATTTATATAGTAATTACGCGCAATACTAGGCCGGATTAAGACTAGCTCCGTTTGCGCTAAAATTGAAATTATATATTTTTAATTTTTATACATTTTTAAAATTAAAATTTATTTTATATAAAAATTCGGAAATTTATTATATAAGCTTTTTTCGGTCGAATATTTGCTTGCGGATTTGCGGCTGCCAATCGGGTTAATAAAACGCCAAAAGTTTCAAGGGTCCTAGTACAGGGACACTTTAATTATGCACGTGACATTGACCTGGAAAAGGCTCGAGTATAGCAAGGCTGGATTGCCACGTATATGTGTTTTGATGAATTCTCTGACGAAAGATCCTGGTTATGGAAGCTGAAGCAAGAAAAGCCTAGGTCGCGATAGGAGATTGAAAAATCCTGGGAACTGACTAGCTAGGCTTCCCCTGCTTGACATTCGTTCGCATTGGAAATTCTATTTAGAATGAAAACTTCGCAGTTCGCGGAAAGAATACAGAGCAAAGTTCGCCGATATACCAATGAAGAGAAGGGTGCCTAAATTAAAGTGAGTCAAGTGACTAGTGTCCTTCTTGTCCGCATTCCTCACATTAACAGCGTTACATATGCCCTGTATTGTCTGAACACATGCATTAATAATAGATTTAATGTTCCGCAGAATCAGCAAGTTGAAGATAATTCGCCAGATCGTACATCTCGACAAGGTGTCGTTGGAACAAGACATGCCACACAATCTTGAGAAACCGCCCCCAACTGCACATAGCCCCACTGAGGCGGCTTAATGATTGGTACCCAGGCAAATGCTACCTTCGTATTCTCTTGACCACTCATCTCTGCAGATTCTCAGCCATTCCTGCAATCCTTGCTCCTGTTCTGAAAGGTGTGGGGGCGACTTTTTATATTTATAGCCTGTATTCCACTTTCAAATTATGTTCTGAATACAATCAACTCTATAATGCAAAATGGCGCCTCGAAAGTCACGATCAATATTGGGAGACACATGGCTTCCAGAAACCTTGGCGATCGTCCTATCACTAGTTTCTTTCTTGATGATCCTCGTTCTGCTCAAAGTCTACGATAACAGACCCATTTTCGTTTGGCATGGTGCTACTCTGAATACATTCGTGTCGACCATTGCCACACTTGGGAAAGCTATGTTGCTTTTCACTGTCTCCGCCTGTATGAGCCAGTGGAAGTACATTTGGTTCTCCCAAGCTCGACGGAAGCTCATCGATTTCGAGGTATTTGATAGTGCTAGTCGAGGGCCAAGTGGAAGTCTCAGTCTGCTCTGGAGTGTGAATTTCAGGCAAGCGCTTTCTTAGGAACTCGTATTAAAGCTAATTGTACAAAGATCACTGGTATCAATTGGCGCCGGAATCACGATCTTATCGCTCGCTATTGATCCGTTTGTGCAACAAATCGTTGGTGTTGGAGAACGCCAAGTAGATGCAACTAATTCTACCACTATTGCTCGAGCACTTCGATATTCTCGAGGAACCTTCTTACCTGCCCCAGAGGTTTCACTGTGTATGCACACTCTCTTTAGACAAGTTTGAACAAATCTAACTAGGAGAAGCTGGTCCAGATGGCCGTCCATTTGACCCGATTACCATAAACACAGACTTCTCGATGCAGTCGGCCATACTCTTTGGGCTCTCTAATTTGCCGAGCGCAATATCTCAACAGATGACAGTACATTGCCCTGGCGCACATTGTATATGGCCACCGTATCTATCTCTCGGGATTTGCAGCACTTGCGTGGATGTCACCAATTTGTTGACTAAGTATACGATCAACAACACCGCGGAGACTCAATCAACTCAATATAACTCGTTGTTATTTACTCTTCCGGGTAATGGTGGTGCCGCGCCGGATCTTGCTGCGGCTGAGTTCTTTACCTACAATTTGTCTAACGGTCTCTATATGGACGACAATGGCCCCAGCGGCCCTAATGTTCCTCTTGTGTCCTACTCTACAACCAACAGATCAAATACTACTGCATTCAAAGACAACGAGCTCCTGTTATATTCATTGACGGTTATAAAGTACTTGACGGAAGGGGGACCTATCCCGGGTGTTCCCATGATTGCCATTGAATGCAGCCTCGCGTATTGTGTGAATAACTACACATCGGAAATGAGCAATGGCACACTTTCCGAGACGGCCAAACCACTACCGTCGATTGTAATACCACCCTCATGGGAACAGCAGGAGGAGTCTTGGGGTCCTTTGGGTACACTGGGGTCACTGGAAACAAGCTACGTTGAGATATTACCGAACGCCAGCACTGCCACTTTGCCTGATCTTCAGCTTGGTAATCAATTCAATATCTCACAGGCAGCTATCAATAGCATTGCAAGTGGCTTGACTAGCGTATTAACAGGAACCTTGCAGTATGGGTGCACGGGCTTCTATCTGTCGAACGCTGAGTTCACACCGCAGTCCACGCAACTAATTTACGAGTCTCCGGATCTTAACTCGACATTTACTGGGCTTGCGATGAGTATGAACAATATCATTCGCTTGAACGACGACAATGGGACCCTCGTTGAGGGCACAGTGGGCATTACAGTCTACAATGCCCATCTGAAATGGTTGTCGCTTCCTATGATCGCTGTTTTTGGGGGTTTCTTACTCCTCGGACTCACCGTCTTCTACACTCGTATGAGGCATCTTTCTATCTGGAAATCGAGCGCACTCTCAGTATTGAAAGTTGGTGCAACAACAACGAATCATCTCGACTCCGAAACTATGGTTGGTGGGATGGAGAAGAAAGCAGAGAAGACATACATTGTATTGTTCGACGCAGTTTCGGACAATGTCCGTGAGTTAAACTCAGTCTATTTTGAAAGGAATTTTCTAACCCAAGAGAAGAAGACGAGGACTCTACGCAAGGATTGGGGTCTTCGGAGCGTTTGAAAATGATGATACCCCGCAAAGCGCTCAGTGTGAGCTCAGGAGAGGGACCAAGTCCAAGCATTCCTCCTCTGAGCTTTGACGGTCTCGATTTATCACCACGTCGTTAATGCGACTAGCAAAAACAAATTCCTGAGTCAAAATACAAAATCTGATCTGCATGAACACGAGAGCACCTGCAATTTAATTATGGGAACCTTTTTGGGCCCCCTTTCTTATTAGAGCGCAAATATGCCCTCCTTTGTTGTCAATCCCTTTTATATATATCTGATCTGCGTGCAGTACCATGATCGAAACTATTCGTTGACCCCATGGTTCCCATATTTTGGACCAAGTATTTGAACAAAGTAGCAATGAAAGTATCACAGGAAGAGAGACATTTCTAAATCAAGAGCTGACTTTCGTTGTGAAGTTGAGACTCCAGGAACGGTAGCGAAGTTTATCGGGTGCCCTCTGTGATGTGCAACAAGACTGAGACGACGGGGTTTCATCTGGTGGTACGGATCGAGGACCCAGTTGGCTTTCCCTTGAAGCACAAGACCCGACCGGTTGGTGCGACCTACAACGAAGCCGTTGCTTCTCATAAAAGCCAAGCACCCGAATGGGTCTTCCTAGTGACCCTACTGGATAGGGTGCGATCTGCAACAAAAAATTCTTATTAAATGCTCGTGGTAGATTAGGACTTTGACTGCAGATCATTTCCGTCCATATTCTTTGCAAGTTTTTCTTGTATGTATCGACTTTTCCTCCAGACCGATCCCCTCCTTATCCGAATCCCGAACTCTTCTCAAAGAGGTACCAAGTCAAGCGAGGTTCGGTGGCCATGTCCGGGACACCGTACTCTTATCACACCAAATGTAATAACTTCCTCCAATTCAACCTCCACAGCAGTCCCCAACCACCGCATATGGTGCTCAAGCCCGTGAAAAGTATCAAAGGTCCATAACTCGTCCCATATCCAAACCCACCCAACTCCACCCCCGCTCCGGCCTTCAACAACGGCAATCCCGCCAACCCACCACTCACATACCCAACCCCCCTTGCCCCATTTAACATCCCATACACCATCCCCGCATCAATCGCCTCATTACTATCCCTGGCCTCTTTCTCCAACTCATTGATCATACCTCCCCATGTTGCTGAGTAGCCACCGGCGAAGAAACCGAAGGTGATAGAGAAGAGGACGAGGAGGGCCATGGAGCCGGGAGAGGTGAGGCCCCAGAGGAGGAAGGCGGAGAGGGAGGCGGAGATGGCAGAGATGCACGTTACGGTTGTGGTGGAGAGGTTGAAGTGTTTGTTGTCTAAGAGCCAGCCGAAGAAAGAGGACGAGGCGATGCCGGGGATGTTGAATAATGTCAATAACAATGTTGCTGAGCTTTGCGAAAGGAGAGTGATGTCATGAGCGTAGGTGTTGAGGTATGTTTGTGGGATGCCATATCCGGCGGACTGAAGAATGATGGCGACACTGTAGATATAGAAGGTTTGGTGTCTAAGGAAATTCCATGGAACTTTTGGTGCACAGTGAGAGCTCTGGGCTAGGCTGGAAGGGTGAGTCGAGACGAGGAAGGCTCCGAGGACGCTGCTTCCAGCTGCGATTGCTGTCCAGATTCGTAGGGCTATGCGGAAATCATATTGGTTGATGAGACCTCGGAATAAGAATGGACAGGTTGATCCAACGACATTCTTGCACGAGAAAATGATCCCATACGCCAAAGCCCGATTGCTGGTGTTGAACCATTCTCCAAGAGAGAGCGTTGTCGGGCTGTAGATGAGAGCGCAGCCGAAGGCCGACATGACTCCTTGGGTAGCGACTAGATGCCAGACTTGTGTGCTGAAGGAGGACAAAAGGAAGCTGAGGCATGTGAGCACTGCTCCACAGAGAACCGCAGACTGACGCCAACGAGCCCATCGTTTGGTGAAGAGCACGAAGAGGAACGGCATGCTTATGTACATGACTCCATTGGATGTTGTTCCAATGATACCGGTCGTTGATTGACTTCCTTTGAGAGTCCAGTTACTGGAATAGTATTCTTGGAAGACGCCATAGCTCATGGCGAAACCTGCATTTGTGAGTATACATCAATGAGAGGCATAGCAACTGGTATACCCCAGATCGGCAGCTGCAAAATTCCGTTTCCGATGAGAACGCATACTCTCCTCTTGTTTGATTCTACCAGCCTTGACTCTGCTTGCTCAAGAGTGGATGCATCTTGTTCGGTATTGTTGAGGCCTTGCTCGCTGGCCCCTGAGGGTAGCGACTCGCGTTCGCGTAGAGAAATGCTCTGAGTTTGAGACATTATGAGTGAACTGGATTTGTGCTGAGGCTCTCAGCAAACCACTGGGCGACGTGGTAATTATGAAGTCGACAAAAATGACCCAAATGCAAGATATGAATCTGTGGTCCGTTTGCGGAGAGTAAGCATCAACGACCTTTACCGAGTTGGGAAGCTGCTCGCGCGCTCCTGCTCTAGGGGCCGATTGACGGTGGCAAATATCGCGCATCTCGCACTTCCCTCCGAAATCTTAACCCAGTCAACCTCTAGACTGCAAAATATTTCCAGCCATGCCAGCACTATTGGACAATTGCAACTGGGATCAGTCTTCCCTGACTGAAGTGATTTTGGACTTGCGAAGACATCGTGAAAAATCCTTTCGTTAGATTATTGCTATTTCCGTATTCGCCACCAAGGACTCAAGATCGGAATGACGAGAACGAAAGAGAGAGAAACATCGAGCATTAAAGTGTGTGTGTCGTGACTCCAACCACCCCTCCAATAATCTCGAACACGACATCTCCCCCTCAGAGCGCTCAATCCGTCTCCTCAACCTTCCCAGCACTCGGAGCGGTAACCTTAATCCCCGCCTCCAACCTCGCCAAATTCATCTCAAAATCCTTACAAACACACCAAGTCCTCACCGTCTTAATCGCATTCTTGATTTCTCTCCCATTCAACTCCCACTTCGCCAACTCCTCCATATCGCCCCCCTTAAGCGCAGCAACGACATCCTCTCCCGGCAACCTGCTCAAGAACTTCCTCCAAAGAAGCAACCTGGAAGATGCAGGAAGGGACTTGAACACCAGGTGAATGTTGACACGAGATCGGAATGCTGCATCGATGGTGGAGTACAGATTTGTGGTAAGGAAGATGATGCCTTTGAAGTACTCCAGTTCACGGAGGAAGATTGAGACAAGCTCATTGCGTGCGATATCGCCGGGATCGCGCTGAGCCATGAAGACGTCAGCTTCGTCAAGGAGGATTACCGCATCCCATTCTGTGGCCATCTCGAAGACCTTTTTAATCTTTGGTCCAAGACGAGCGGCATCTGTTCCGAGATCCTCGGCTTGAAGGTAGTAGAGTGGTCGTCGAGTCTTGTCGGCTACTGCTTCCGCGGTAAGTGTTTTGCCAGTTCCGGGTGGGCCAGACAAGAGAAGGATGAGACCTTGGCCTTTGCCCATGATAACATCGTCGACGCGAGCCTTCAAGCGTTGGTGGTTGTCGACGAAGGTGAGGACGAGGTCTTTCTGCTCCTCAGGATAGACCAGATGATCATATGCCTCGTCGTTCCAGACGACGGGTTTAATGTCGTCGACATAGAAGTTCACTTTGGTTTTATCAGCATGATTTTGAGTGTCAGAGGAGAAGACCTACGCCATTGTTTGTTCTTCAAAGCGAAACCTTCAAGGAGGGGCGAGACGAAGACAAGGTCATCGTATCGCTTTCCCAACATTTCTTTCTTGTTTTCCTCCTGTTTCTCCACAGGCAACGTCTCCACGTATATGTTTTCTCTTGGAGCTGCCTCTCCATTAGGTAGGTTCTGGGCATTGTTGTTGCTGTTTCCGCGGCCTCGACCGCGTCGCGCGGTGTTGTCGTTCCTCGCAAGACCTTCGAAATGCTTCTTGTACCCGAAGTAGTCGATCAAGATGCGACTGTTGACCTTTGGCATAATCGTGAGCGAGGGTGGCAAAGCTCTGAGTGGAGGTCAACACTTACATTGTGTCTCTGAAATCCACATTGTGTCTTCAAAAGACCAACACCAGTGTACTCACAGTACGTGAGCTCCTGATACTCCAAAGCTTTCTTAGCTCGGATAGTTAACCTCTCCTTCACAGCCTCAGGATCCTCATGAAAGCTCAGTGGATACACTGGCAACTCAGTGACAGGAAGATTGCCACCAAACATCGGAATCTGCTGCGAAGTCGGCTTCCAAGCAAAAGTCTCTCCATCAAACGCAATCTCTTCGCAATTGATCAACAAATGTGGACTCGGCTGACACTGATAACTCGTAGCCACAACCCTAAAAATCCTCTCCGCATCCTTACTCGGACAAAAAAGCATCGTATCCTTGCGAAAATACGTCCAAGCCAACTTATACGAGATGAGTCCACTCGCATTCAAATGCTTCAAATGCGTCATGAAACTCCCAAACATCTCATCCATGACTTCGACTAAAAGCGTCATATGCTGCTTCAAAACCCCCCCTGATTTCATCTTCCCATACAACCCCATAATCTTATCATAACAAAAAAACAACGGCTTAAACGGTTCCTGAAACTTCGCCGGCTCGGTAGTCTCAAGATACATACCCTCATCCTTCACAATATCCTTGAGAGCAGCAACCAGCATCGCGCTCTGAATCTCAATAGAATGGATCTTCAACGGCGTTTTGCCGGAGATGGTAGGTTGTTCATGATCCTTGATCTTGAAGATCTTGATCGCGACTCGGTTGTTTGCTCGTGCGATTTTTTCGTTGAGTTGTTTGGGGGGTGTTTCGACCCAATTGTAGTGGCCTGGATGGCTGTTCTTTCCTTCGTAGAAGACTTTCACGTTGGCGCTGGTGCCAAATTCGGGGTCTTTGCCGGAGAATGCGGCGGCGAGGATTTCAGAGGCGCTGTCAGTGGTCGAGTCGGGAGGAGTGGGCAGATCAATGTCTTTCGCTGGAGTTTTGGTGGCAGCTACGCTGCGGGTGCGTTTGAAGAGGTTCATTTTGTCTGGTGTGCTTGCTTCTGGCTCTGCTTCGGCCTTTCTCTTGCGGAGAGTCTTCTATTTCTTGTAAGTATGTGGAAAAAGGAGGACTGAAGCCTAGACAAATCACCTTCTTTGTGGAGGACATGGTGGCTGGTATTGGTCTGAGACAAGTCGTATTCGAAAAGTCCTACAGAAAGCCTGCTTCAAAATACGGGATTAAGTATCGTTTCCTGGACGAAAGTGGAGCAGTGGATGCCTGAAGGACTGGAGTCATTGGTGGGTAGCGGCACAACAAGATGTAGGCTCCCGAGTCTGCCTAGACTATTCGCCTTGGTTTCATGCAATGTGTGACTCTTTCATGGCCCTGTTGGGCGTTGGAGATATCAAATGTATGATTCGTGGGGTTTCCGCTTCATCCTCCGGGGACACTTTCCGGTGCAGGCGGGGTAGCACTTGGGCGAGGCTGTCGCTGCCTGTAGCGACAATCACATGATTGATCACATGATATGACATATCTTCGTGGTATTCGTTCAAAGACGTACTTGAATCGTTAAACTTCAGAAGGGGAAGACACCCTAGTAGTGAGATAGTACCGAGGCCGCACATACAGCTGCTCTTTGAGCACTTTCTTTTATACGTTCCACGAACCACGTGCTGGGCCTGCCTGAAGTACAAGAGGCAGCAGGCCAGAGGAGACGACCGAGTTCCTGATACCTGCTATTGGATATCTTTGCAATATTGAGTCAATGCAAAGGACAAATTCAGAACGTGTCAAACCAAAGAGAATTGTACGTTCGGACTGGGCGAGCTCCCAAACCGAGACCCGTCCACCCATCCTTGAAGATAGCACTCCCAGATCGAATGATGATCCTCAGAGAAAGGGACTGGGCGAAGAACAAGCAGTACCTGGGCGCTTGCGAAGATACAAATTTTATCTCCAACTTGAGCATCAGCGGGCACTAAACCCGAAAACCCTTGCAATTGCTCCGTGACTGCAATTCTCCTTCCCGGGCAAGCAGCCCCCATCAATTTGCTAGAAATATCGCTTCTAGAGTTCAATATACTCATCTCAGCAACCTGTTTCTAGCCTTGATTCGATGTAGCTGTGTTGCGTTCCCATGAGTTTCGGAATGCTTCGTAGAATTCCTGTCGGGCGTAATCTGAGTCCTTCCCTCCGAGTTCTGGCGTCTGCGAAAAAAAAAAGTTGCCAAAATATCGTGGGACACATTTCCTTGTAATGTATAGAGTGGAAGAATGGGCGTCCTGCTCTTATTCCAGAAGGACTTCGTATTGCTCGTCCATTCGCCCGTCTTTGGTAAGTATTAATCTCCAAACACTCCGGATATTGTGAACAAGTTTGCCATTCGCAAATAATGTGCGTTGGTCGCCCGAGAGATGGGAGCTTAGTATTATTAATATCTTCCCCGCTATGCAATATTGAAAACCTAAAGCCAAGATTTTCGCAAAAAAGTAAAAAAAAAAAAATTTATATAAAATATAAATATCAATTAAAATTTTAATAATTTTTTAATTATTTATATAAAAAATCCAGATTTTAATTTTAAGTATTTATAATAATTATTCGTAAAAATAATAAAAGCTAAAAATCGGTGTTTTTAATATAAAAAATGGTCCAAAGCAGGAGGTGGCCAAGGTCAGGGGTATTGACTTATCGTTTATGAAAGCTAATTACAAACAACCAATTATGGCAAAGAAACTATCCCTTCGAGTCCATATTATCGAAGCGAGTTAATAATATTTAGGACTTGCCGCTTATTATTTCAAAGCGTGTCAATAAATGACATTGAAATAAGAATATATTGTTTGCTAATTAAAGTTAACTCAAGTGTGGCCATCGAATTTTGTAGCTCGAGTGAGCAGAAAGACGGCTATAGGAGGGAATTCAACGAGGGGCGGCATGCCGACTGAATGACTTTGGAAAGTGGGAAAGGCCTTATTCAGTACAGATCATCTATGAGATTGATCGAGTAAAATCAAAGACTTCAAAAAGGCACAATTTTAGGGAAGGATGATAAAGGTGAATGAGCATTCGGAGTATATTAAGGGGACACATTGTTCAGAGCTTCCAGATAGATCCACGTTATTTTTACCCAACTATTCATGCAAATGAGTTGTCATTTCGACCATTGCAGTAGAGCTTTGATTTGTTAAGGATCATGCTAGTGACAGTTGGGGACTCTAAGATGAGGCGGGGATGCTTGCTATCTTGGCCCACTCATCACCCTTCGGTCTCTTGAGGTCAAAAGTACAACATGAAATCGATCGGCGAAATCGATCAAGGTAGTACTGTATTACACGTGCTTTGCATTTCTTTTCGCGTCGCACAAGTCAATCTCATGATCGTTCCAAATGCAATTCCTAGCTCCTCACAGCTCCATCCAAGCCCTATCCTATCTCCTCATATGAAAACTCACTCCAGTCAACGCTATCGAGATCAAACCGCCGTTTGAGCGGGATACTATATAACATTTAATAGAATACTCGAATACTAATGTAAAAGTTAGACACAACCAATCCGACCGCCTAGACCTTCGCGTTTACCCCTAGCCACCGAGTAATTAATGCTAGTTCAAACTTTAGGAACGAGAGGCTATACATTAATTTATGCAGCAGACCATTAAGGTATAAACTGGTCCGAAATCCAAACTTGCGCCTAGTACCTCTAAAACCCAAATCGGAACTGAAGAAATTGCAGAACGGAAGTGAGTTTTGAATCTTAAGATGAGAGCAAGGTGATCAACCCGAAGAGCGAGCCGCGTAGTACACTTGAATGCCTCCTTCTACACTCTGCACCAAGCCAAAGAAAACAGTCAGCCCTAGAACCATTGCCGCCACCCAGAACGTGTACCATTGTACTCTCTTTCGCCGATCATGCCACCACTGATGCATGCCGCTCGGCTCAGCTTCATCAAAAGCTTGCTTCAAAATGACAAGACGATCATGCCAGTACGAAAATTCACTGATCTGCCTCTCCTCAACTTTCAACTGGCCACATTCTCTGGCTCTCGGATCGAGAGGCACCTTTCCCCGCTTTTGGATTTTCTGTTGCTGCTTCGCGAACCAGTTCTTCACATCCTTGTCGTGCTCTGGGAGCAGAAGAGCAAGTGTTCGAAGTGTCTCCTCAATTAGACCCGAGGGATATACTGGCCTGGCTTTAAATTAGTTCGTTCCTCGAGAAAGTCCTCGCCAACCTTACCGCGTGTGTGTTCGTAGAGTGCCCATTTGCTAGTCAAGTAGTGTAATGTGACTCGTCTCTGTTAAAATATCGTTCCGCGATAGTGTGTTGTCAGACTTACTAATGTTGGTGCATCTTCAAAAAAGAAGCGTAGTGAAAGATCTCCACTGCAGCATCGTCGTCTCTGATTCGCAAATGATCGTAGAGATTACTTGTCCACCTGGTCTCAATACCAGCTATACGCTCAAGATTTCTCGCGTTGAAAATCTTCTCTAGCTTGACATGCTGCTCCATGATTCTTTGCGGTGACAGTCCACTGGCAATCAAGTCTGTGATGCCTCCGTTCTTCCAGCTCATATTCGTTTCGCCGGACGCGGTGATGCTACCTTCTGTGGCAAGGAATGGACCAATCGAATCATCAGCAGGAGTCGAACTGCAAGATTAATCGAATCCTGGATGGCATCATGGATATCATCCCCATCATTATTTAACAATCTCTCCTCCAAGTCGAGATCTTTATTATGGCCCGACAACCATTCTTGAAGAGCAACCTGGACAGAACTCTGGGTGGCTCCTGGTCTCTTCGGAAGCCCCACAAGTTTTATGATATCTCGATGAGTCTTTGTTGTACTATGGACTCTGCGTCCCTGAAGTTCCCTTTGATAATAATTGAAGTAAGTTTCACCTAGTGTAGAATGATTCTCGAATGGTTCTTCCGGAGCCTGGTAGTCGAAAAAGGCTTGCAATATTGATCTTTTCGTTGCCAAGGAAAGAGGAAACTCGCGGGTATTCATATTGCGCTGGATAAATTTTGATTTCGCAGTTGAAAGATCTTGATTCTGAAGTTTTGTTAAACTGTTTGATGCAGGTTTGTGAGCCACCAATTGGGGCTGTGGAGGCATAAGCACAGGACGATGTACATCGACCCTCTCCTATATAAAGTCAAGGCCTAAAACTAATAGGCTAGTATACCCCGACTAAATGGTGATCATAAGCTAATCGTCGGTCTCGTTTAAGTGCCCGACTTTAATCTCTTACAATGCCGCGTTATAAGTTTGAGCCAATTAAACGAAAACGCGTAAAAACGCGTTATACGTTTTTTTTTTTTTTTTTTTTTACATATTAAAATACTTTTTGAACGTATTTTTTTAAGCAATTTCTTTGGAAATAAATAATTTAATTATAAATTTATTTTATATTAATATAGTATTATTATTAATATATAATTTAAAAACGTTAAAATTTTTAAAATTATAATTATTTTAAATTATTCTTGTAAAATTATTCGAAGTATTTTTTTTCTCGTTTATTTATATAATAACGAAAAATTATAATCTCGAATCGACGAATTTAAATATTATATTAAAATTAATAAATAATTATTATTTCGATATATATAAATATATTTAAAAAACAATTATTTAATTTTAAATAAATAAATTTATTATTAATCGAGTTTTTAAAAAATATAATATATATAATTAAAAAATTAATTTAATATTGAAATTATAAAAAAATATATATATATAAAATAATAAATATTTTATTAAATTTTATTTAAAAGTTTTAAACGTAAAAATTAAATTCGTAATTTAATTTTTAAATTTTAAATATATTTTTATTTATTAAAAAAATAAAATCGAATAAATTAAAAATTTTTTTTTTTAATTTTTTAATTTAAATTTAATTAAATATTATAAATAAATAAAAAATATTTTATTATTTTATTATAATATATTTAATAAAAATTTAAAAAAATATTTAAAATAACAATTTAAAAATATTTTATAAATAATATAAAATATAATTAATTTATATAAAAAGTTTTATTAAAAAAACGAATTAAAAAATAAATATAATAAATATAATTTATTAAAATTTAAAAAAAAAGAAATAAAATAAAATTAATATTTAATTTTTATAATCTCGATTAACGATATCGAATTAAAAACGTACGTATAATACGTAATAACGTTTTATAATACTATTTTTTTTTTTTAAAAAATTCTCGAGAACGTTCGAAATTATTATTAAATATAAATCGTTAAATATAATAAAAATAATAATAATAATTTTATATTTAATTATTTTTAATTTACGTATTTATTATTATCGTTATTATTATTCTCGTTTTTATTATTATCGTTTTTATTATTATCGTTTTTATTATTATCGTTTTTATTATTATTATTTACGATTATAATAATATTTTTTATTTTTAATTTATTTTATTTTCATATTCGAATATCGATATTTACGAACGATTAATTTAAAATTATTACGTTAAATTTATAAATTCTATTAAATATATTAAATTAAAATTATAATACGAAATTATTTATTATACGAATATTTATATTTAAAACAAAATTAAATATTTGTTTTGCGATATATAACGATTATAATAATATAAATTTTATTTTATAAATTAACGTATAATATATTATTTTTTTAATAATTATTTTAAATTTTTAATCGAAATATTAAATATAAAAACGCGTTTAAAATATTTAAATTAATCGTTCGAAATTAGTTCGTTTATAATTTATCGTGTTTTTTTTATTATAATTAAATAAAATCGTTAAAAAATAATTATTATAAATTTTATTTCTATTAAAAACAATATTTTTTTCGTACGTTTATATTTATTTTACGTAAATGAATTTAATTTTTGTTTTTAGTATTATGAAATTTTTTTTAAAATAAACGAATCGATTAATTTTATAAATAAATAATATAATAAATTTTAAAATCGTTAAAATTTTTATTTTTTTTTTATTTTTTTTTATTATATTTTATTAAAAAAATCTCGAATAAAAAAATTATAAATAATAATCGAATTTAAAATTAATTATAATAAACTTTTTAATATTAAGTTTATAATAATAATTATCGTTTAATTATTTTCGAAAATAACGCGAAAATTTTTTTTTTCGTTTAAATTAATTTATTTTAAAAAAAATTCGAATAATCGATTATTTTTAATATTTAAAATTATAATATTTTTTTTCGTTAATTTTTTTTTACGTTTTAAAACGAAATAATTTTAAATTTAATTATAAAATTTATTTATAACGAGTTTAATTTTAAACGTAAAATTTTTATTTACGTCGATTATATTTTAATCGAAATTATTATTTTTATTTATTTTTATACTTTTAATAATTTTTTTCTCGTTTTTAATAATTTTTTTTCTCGTTTTTAATAATTTTTTTTCTCGTTTTTAATAATTTTTTTTTAAATTTCGTTTAATTAATTTTCGAATTGTATAAATTTTAATTTAATTATTAAATTTAATAATTTTTTATAATTTTTAATTATTTTTAGTATTTTTTATTTTTTTTAATATTAACGTAAAAACGAAAAAGTTTTTTTTCGTTAAAAATAATTATATTTTTATAATAATCGTTTTCGATTTTAATTTATTATTCGTTTTTTTTCGATTTGATCATTTTATTTTTTATAAATAAAAACGAGATTTAAAAAAAATATATTATAATTATAATTTTTTTTTCTCGTAAAAATAAACGATTATTTTTTATTAATTTAAAAATATTTTTAAAAAATATTTTATTCGATTTAATATATTATTTAATATTTATTTAAAAATATTTAAAATTCGTAATAATTTTTAAAAAAATTACTTCGATATTAATTTTAAAAATATTAAAATATTTAAATTTATTTTTTTAGAAAATATATATCGAATTATAAATTGAAATATTCGAATTTACGATTATTATAAAAATAAATAATAATACGTTTATAATTTTTTTTTTCGACGTTAATATAAATAAAAAATTTTTTTTCGTCGATTTTTAAAATTTATATATTAATAGCGATTATTTTTTCGTTTATTATTAAATTTAAATTTAAATTTTCGAATACATTTATTATTTAAATTTTTATTAATAATAATAATTAAATCGACGATTTTATTATTTTCGTATATTATAAAATAATATAAAATTCGTATAAATTATAATTTAATATATAAAAATATAATATACGTTATTATAAATCGAAATTAATTAAATATTAAAATAAAATCAAAAATTTATATTATAATTCTTTTTAGTTTTATTTATTTAAAATAATAACGTAAAATAAAAAATTAATAATTTTACGATCAAAAAATTAAATATATTTAAAAAAAAATCTTTTTTTTATATTATATTTTAATCGATATATTTTATTATATAATATAAATAAATATTTATTATTATTATTTATATATAAAAATATTATTATAATAATTTATTTTTTTATTATTTTAATAAAAATATTTTAATTTTCGACGTTAAATTTTAATTTAAATAAATATTTTTTATAGAATTTAATAATTATTTTTATAATATATTTGAAATTTTTCGTTTTATATTAATTATTATAATTTACATTTTAATTTTTTTTATTTTATTAAATAATATAATTTATATTAATAAAATTTTTTTTATTTTTTATTTTTTTTCGTTATTTAAATCGTTTATAATTAATTTCAAATTCGATTTAATTTCAAAATCGTTTTTTAATTATTTTCGAAAACGTTTTCAAAAAATTAAAAATAAATTTACGTAAAAAACGTTATAATAATTTTATGTATTTAATAATTTTATTTTATATATTTAAAAATCGATTCGTTTTTCGACTCGAAAAAATTTAACGTATTTAAAATCGAGTTTTTTATAAAACTAATTAAAAACGAAATTTTTTATATTAAATATTATATAATTTTGTATTTTAAATTTTATTTTTTTGTATTTCGCGTTATAATATTTTATTTAAACGTTTTAAATATAAATTAAAATATTTTAAAGTTTTTATTAAATTTTTTTTAATCGATTTATTAATTCGTATATTAATTTCGATTTATAATATAATAAAAATCGAATATAATATAATTTAATAATTTTTTCGTTTATTTCGAATATTTTATTAAATCGAATTAATCGATTTAATCGTTTTATTCGAAATTAATAAATATTCGAAAATAATATTTTAAAATAAAATTTATTTTCTCGATAAATTTATCGATTTATAAATAAAATAATATTAAAACTTTTTTTAATATATTAATTAATTTAATAAAAATTAATTAAAAATTTAAAATAAATAATTTAATACGATTTATAATAATATTATCGAGCATTTTATATTTTAAAAATACGTATTTCAAAAAAACGTATATAAATTATTTTAATATTATATTTTTTTGAATTAATACGAATTTTATTTTTTTCGTAAATTTATTTATAATAATAAATTTCGTATTATATATCGATATATTTTCGTTTTTTTTATTTACGAAATTAATTAATTTTTTAAAACGAAATAAATTTATTATAAAATTTAATATAATTAAATTTTAAAAACATTTTAAAATAAAAATAAATATTAATTTTTTTAAAATTATATTTTATTTCGATTTATTTTTTTTAATACGCGATATAAAAACGAATATAATTTTTAATATTTACGTTTATATTTTTTTAATATAATAATTTTTTTACTATTAAAATTTTTTTATTTTTATCGAAATAATCGACGATTAAATTATTATAAAATTTTTATATAATTTTACGTTTAAAAAATTCGTTTAATAAAATTTAAAATTATATATTATTAAATATTTAAATACTATTTTCAAGTAAATAATTTTTCTCGTTAAAATTATTATATTATATTTAAATAATATAAATTTTTTAAATTAAATCGTATTTTATTATTATTATTTCGAATTATATAAAATCGTTCGATTTAATTTAATTTATATCGATTAATATACTATTTAATTTTATAGTTATATAATTTAAACTCGTCGTTAATTTTTTTTTAATTATTATTATAATTAAATATAAATTTTTTTTTTTTTTTCGAATATTAATAAAAAATTTAAATCGATTTTATTTAATTTAAATAATAATTATTATATTTCGACGAATTTTCGAGCGTAATTTAATCGTTTTAAAAAATTATTAATTAAGTTTTTATTTTTTATTCGATAAACGATTTCGAAATCGATAATTAAAAATATAATTATTTATCGAATTTAACGTCGTATTAATATTTTTATCGTTATAAAATATTTAAAATTAATAATTTTTAATTAAACGTAAAATAATTAATTTTTATTAATATAAATTTTCGAGAATAAAATATAATAAAATATAAATATATATTTTATTATTTTTACGAAATAATATCGATTAATATTTTTATCGAAATATCGTATTTTAATTATATTTTAAAAATCGAATTAAAATACATTAATAAAATAATTTTATTATAAATAAAATTATTTAATTATATTTATAAATAAATTTTTAATAAAAATTATAAAACTTTAAAAACTTAAAAATTTTTCGAGTTTTATTAAATATCGATTAAATTATAATCGTAATAACGTAATATTAATTTATTTTAATATTTATAAATAATATAACGAATTTTAAAAACTCGATTTTATTAATATTAAATTCGTATTTTTTTAATTTAATATATAAATTTTATTTTTCGAATTATTTTAATATTTTATTAACGTATATATTATATTTTTTTAAAGTATTAAAATAAATTAAAATATCGTCGAAATAAATAATAACGAATTTATTAACGAATTTTTTTAAATATTAATTTATATATATTTAAAAAATTATTAAAATATTATATAAATTAAAAATTATTATTTATTTATATTTTTATTTTATTTTAATAAAATAATATATATTACGTAAATTTAATTTCGTAATTATTCGAATATTTTTTAAACGATTTAAAATTTCAAAAATTAATAATATAAAATAACGATTTAAAATAATTATATTATTAATTTCGTGATAATTAATATAAAAATATAATAATTCGTTTTTTTTTTAAAATAAAAAATATTAATATTATTATAAATAATTTCGATCGTTTAATTAATTTTAATATTAATATTTTATTAATATATTCTTGAAATATTTATAATTTTTTTTTAATAAATTATAAATTAATTCGAATAATAATTTATTATTTAATTTTAATAAAATCTTATAATCGAATTTAAATTAATAAAAAACCAAATTTATTTTTTATTTTTTATTAAAAACTTTTATATTTTTAATATATTTTTTTAATAAAATTGCTTTTTTTAATAATAAATTTTCGACGTTTTTTAAAATAAATCGAAATATATAATATTTTTAATATTATTATTAATTATTTTTTCGAATATTTTATTATTCGATTCGAATATATAAAATATTATTAACGCGTTATAAAAAATTTTTACGTTATAATTATTGTCGTTTTAAATTAAATATTTAATACGTTAATCGATTTTAAAATTATATTTTTATAATTAAAATATATTGAAAATTATATTATAAAAAATAATAATTTTTTTTTATTTATATATAATTAATTTTTATAAAAAATAATATAAATATTTATTTAAAAAAATATTTTTTATTAATCGTTTTATCGAAAAATACGTGTATTAATAGCGCTATTAACGAATTAATAATAATTTAATCGATTATTAATACTATCGATTATTTTAATCTAGTATCAATAGCGTTAATCCGATACTAATAATATTCAAATATTGCTAATTATACTAATTTAAAATTAAATATTTAAATATTTGAAATTTATAATTTATAGTATTTATTTAATTTATTATAAGAATTTCAAATAAATTTATCGAGCGCGTATTAATATATTAAACTATAAAATTAGAATTTATTAAGTTTTAATATTTTTCGTTAAAATTTATATATAGACTAGTAATCGCATTTTATTCGATTAATAGATTTTTATTGTCTTATAAATTATATAAATAAATAAGAATAAAAATTGAAAATATTAATATTATTTAAAATTTGATCGTAGAATCGATCGATTTAAACAAAGTTTACGCGCGTAAAAATGCCGATTAAATATGCGAGTAATTGCATTGCGTTATACTACGCTATATTATTTAATATTAAAAGTTTAAATTGAAACATTTAAAGATTGAACGATTTAATTGATTAAGTGTAATTGTATAAAAATTGCGCGTAGTCGTTTGTAATCGTCGAAAGTCGAAAATTTTAATATTTTTATTAATTTAAATCTATTTATTAATCGATTATTATTAAGCGTTAAAATTTTAAATATGCAATTACTACGTAACGTATACTATTAGTAAACCGCTAATACTATTAGCAATTAATTAGTATATAAATTTTTTTTTTAATATTGAAATCGAAATTAATATTTTATTTTAAACGTTTTTTATTATTAATAAAAAAACGTTTTTATTTTTAATTTAAATACGAAAAATTAAATTATTATTAATAAAATTAAAAATTACTTTATAATCGATTATTATAATTAAATTAAAATCGTTATTATTTTTATTTTTTAATTTTAATCGTATAATATAAAATATTAAAATTATTTTAATAAATTGTTCGAATTTTAATTTTTTTAAATAAATAAATATATAAAAATATTCGAGAATTATAATAATATTATTAACGAATAATATTAAACGTATAATAATTTTTATTTTTATTTTTTATAAAATTATTAAAAAACGTTCAAAATCGTTATAATATTATATTTAAATTCGTCGTTAAATTATCGAATTTAACGATTTTTTTATTCGTTTATAAAGAGCGATTTTTTTATATAAAATACGAATTGAATAATTTAATTATAATACGAATAAAATTTTTTATAAAACGAATTACGTTTTTTAATTCGATATAAATTTATAATAAAAATTCGTTAAACGTTATATATATTTATTTTAAAATCGATTTTATTAATTTTAATTAATAATTCGATTAAATTAATTTATTTTCGTATTTTTAAAATATATTTTATAAATATAATTTAAAATAATTTATAAAATTTTATATTAATTAATTTTCGAATATTTTATATTTAATTATTTTAATATTCGTTTTTATTAACGTTATTTATAAATCGTTTATTTATATTTTTTTCGTTATTTCAATTTATAATTTTAATTTTATATTTTTTTCACGTATAATTTATAATTTTAATTATTATTATAATTAAATATTTTATTCGTAAATATTTTGTAAAAATTTTTTTATCGTCGAATAATATATTAAAATTTAATCGAAATATAAAAATTTTAATAAAAATATATTAAACGTTAAAATAATAATTTTTAAAAATATTTAAAAAACTTTTTATTATAATTTTAAAATTATTAAAATCGTTTAAAAAAATTAGAAAAATTATTTTTTTCGTATTTTTTTAATAATAATATTTTTTAAATACGTAATATTTTTATCGTGTATATTATATAAATTTAATTATTATTTAATATATCGAAATTTAAATTTTTCGTTTTTTTTCGTTTTATTTAAAAAAATTTTATTTTCGTTTTTTTAAATATATTAAATTCGAGTTTTATTATTTTAATACGTTAATAAATTAATATTTGATATAATTCTTTGTATTTTATCGATAAACGAGTCTCGTTTAAAAAAAACTCGAAATTTACAAAATATTAAACGTATTAATACAATTGAATTCGAGTATAATAAATATAATTTTTTTTTCGATTATAAATCGTTTGAAAATAAATATATTACTCGTTATATCGATTTAAAAAAAAGTTTTAAATTGTATAAAGTTTTATTAAAAAAACGAATTAAAAAACGAATATAATAAATATAATTTATTAAAACTTAATAAAAAAAATTAAATTAATATTTAATTTTTATAATTTCAATTAACGATATTAAATTAAAAATATACGTATAATACGTAATAACATTTTATAATAATTTATATATTAATTAATAAAATTAATTTATTAATAAATTGTTAATTAATTTTAATATAATATAAATTTAATTAATAAATAATAATTATATTATTTTAATTTATTATTTTTATATATTTAACGAATTATATATTTAATATTTATATAATAATATTTTTACCGTTTTTAAAATCTCGAGTAAATAAAAATAATTCGTTTAAATACGAGAATTTTTCTCGATTCGATTATTTTAATATTAATATCGTATTTATAATTAAACGTAATATAATTTTATTGATTTTATAAGAATTTTAATATTGTAATTTTATGGAAATTTATTTAAAATTATTAATTTAAGAAATAATTTAAATGCGAAAACGATAAATCGTAAATTTAATTAAAATTTAATTTTTTATAAAATAAATTTTTATTATAATCGATAAAAATCGAAATATTTAAATCGTAACGTAAAAATTAATTCGTAGTTATATAATTTAATAATTTTAAATATTGAATTAAATATTAAACTAAGTATTAAATTAAATTAATAATGTTTTCATTTTAATAAAAATATTAAAATTTTATTTAATTTTCGAATTTTTTATATTTCGATAATTAATAACGTCGTAATATTATAATTAGTATTATTCGATTTTACGTCGAAAGTTTAATTTAAAAACGTTTATATTACGTTATATAGCGTATTTATATAATACGTAATATAAAAATAATATACGATTTAAATTAATATTTAATACGTAAAATAAAAAGTAATTATTTTAAAATATATAACGTATTTAAATAAACTCGTATTAAAATATACTTCGTATTATAATATTTTCGTATTACAATATTCGCGTATTATAATATTCGCGTATTATAATATTTGCGTATTAATAATTATTTAATATTACGATATTTTTTTTTGTATTACGATATATAATTTGCTTATTATAAATTACTTTAAATCGATATATAATTCGTTTATTACTTATTATTTTAAATATATTTAATTTAATAAATTTTTTTATTTTAAATAATATTAAAATTTATAATTAAATAATTAATTTATATTTTAAAAAATTATTTAATTAATTTTAATTTTAATTATATTTTAAATAATAAAATTTTATTATTATATTAATATTTTTATTAATTATTAAATAATTATATTTTTATTATTATTTAATATATTATTATTTATTTATTATTATTATTAAAATAAATATTATATAATATTTATACGCGATTTGAAATTATATATAATTAATATTATATTATTTTTATTTTTAAAATAAAATTTTTATATATATTTAATTATATAATTACATATTATTAAAAGAAATTAAATATAATAAATTCAAAATATTATTAAATTAATTATTAAAAAATATTAAAATATTTTTAAAATTTTTTTTTAAATATTATTAAATTATAAAAAAATTTAATTATTTATTTTATAAAAATAAAATTTTAATATATTAATAATATAAAAATTGGAATTTTTTATTATATTTAAAAAATTAATATTAATATTAATTAAATAATTTTAATAATAATTTTTTTAAAATAAAATAAAAAAATAAAAAACGTTTATATTTAATATTATAAATTATTATTTAAAATAAAAAATTAAAAAACAAAAAATTTAATATTATTAATAATATTAAAATATTTAAATATATTAATATATTATATTTAATAATTATTAATTATTTAAAAAATTAAATTTAAAATTAAAAATATAAATAAATTTTTAAATTTTATATTAATTTTTTTTAATTAAAATATATAATAAATACGTATATATATTTTAATATTAATAATAATTATAAAAAATTTTTATAATTATATTAATAATTAAAATTAAAAAAAAATTAAAAAAATTATTTAATTTTATATAATAAATTTTTATTTATAATATTAATCGTATTATATAATTATTAAAAATATTAATAATTTAATATATTTGAATTAATTTAAAATTTAATTAATAAAATTAAAATTTGTTAAAATAATTTTTTTTTAAAATTAATTTATTATAATTAAAAGATTATATTTAATATTATTATTAATAAAATTAAAAAATCGTTAATAAAATAAATAATTTAAATAAATAAATTATAAAATTAATAATTAAATATTTTTAATTTATAATTTATATAATTAATTAATTATATTTTTATTTTTTTATTTTAATTATAAATTTATTTATATTAATAAACGTTTATAAAATTTTATTTAAATTAAATTTTTTTATAACGTTTATTAAATTATTATTTTTGTAAATTGATTATAATTTTTATAATTATTTTATAATTATATTATAAATTTTAAATATTAAAATATTTTTTATTTTAAAATCGATTTTTATATAAATTTTATTAATTATTATAATTATATATTTAATTTATAATTTTAAATTAATATTATTAATATATAAATTATTTAGAAATATTAATATTTTATTATATAATAATTAATAAATTCGATTTTTTTATTTTAATTTTTTATTTATATTATAATTTTTTTTTAAATAATTATATAATTTTATAATTAAATCTATATTTTTTTTAATAAATTAATAAATATTATTTATTAAATTAAAATTTATAATTATATTATAAAATTAAAATTAAAAAAATTTATAAAAGAAAAAACTTTTAATTTTACAAATTAATTTAAATTTAAAAATTGAAATATTTTTATATATAATTAAATCGTATTATATAAATTTAAAAACGTTTTTTATTATAAAATTTTAAATAAAATTTTAAATATAATAATAAATATTTTATTTATATAATATTAATTAAAATTTTTATTATTTATATATATAAATTTAAAATAAATTATATATTTAAATTTATTTTTTATATTTTATAATCGTTTATAATATTTAAATTAAATAATAATAATTATTATTATTTTAATTTTTTATAATATTTTTATTATTTTTCGTTTTTCGTTTTTTTAAATAATTTTTTATATTTTTAAAAATTTAAATATTAAAATTATTAAAATATTATTAATTTATTATTTAATTTATATATAATATTTTATTATTTTTATTATTATTAATATAAAAATATTTATATTAAAATTTTTAAAATATATTTTGAATATTAATAAAATTAATATAAATTTATTTAAATTTTATAAATATAAACTTTTTTTAATATTATAAAATCGTATTATTATTTAATTATATAATATTAATAATTATTTTAATAATAATAATAAAAAATTTATAATTAATTTTATAAATATTTTTATTTTTAAACGATTAATATTATAATTTTATTATTTTATTATTTTATATTATTAAATTAAATTTTAAATTTATTTATATTTTTTAATAAAAATATTTTTTTTATTTTATTATTAAATTTTTTAATTTTTTTTTATAAATTAAAAAAGTTTAATAATTTATTATAAAAACGTATTTTTTATAAAAAAAAAAAATTATTTTTAAATATTTTATATATTTTTTATTTTTATTTAAAAAATATTTTATAAATATAATATTTTTTTAAATAATTATTTTAATTATATTTATTTTATATTTATTATATTTATAATTAATAAAATTAATATTAAATATATATAATATTTTTTAATATTATTATAAATATATAAAATATAATTTTTTATAATTTTTAAATTATATTTTATAAAAAAAAAAATTCTTTTTTTTAATATATTATTAAAATATATAATATTTCGAATTTAATTTTTATATATTTAACAATTTTTTTAATAATTTTATTTTTTAATATATATACTTTTTTTAAATTATTATTTTTTATTTAATTATTTAAAAAATATATATACGTTATTTTTTTTTTAAAATTATTTTTACAAAAATTTAATAAAATTATATTTATAATTTTTCGTATTTATTATTAAATAATAAATATAATATTTTTTAAAAAAAATTTATTTTTATTTTAAATAATATAAAAAACTATTATTTTTTTAAAAAAAAAACGTAATATATAACGTTTATTATTATTTTAATTATTAATTTAAAAAAAAAATCTTTTATAATTAATTTTTTTAAATTTTTAATTTTAATTTTAATTTTATTATTTTATATTTAATTAATAAAATAAAATATAAATTTATATTAATAATATTTAAATATTTAAATATATTAATATATTAAATTTAATAATCGTATTTTATTTTATTTTATTTTATTTTATTTTATTTTATTTTATTTTATTTTATTTTATTTTATTTTATTTTATTTTATTTTATTTTATTTTATTTTATTTTATTTTATTTTATTTTATTTTATTTTATTTTATTTTATTTTATTTTATTTTATTTTATTTTATTTTATTTTATTTTATTTTATTTTATTTTATTTAAAATTAATTTTTTTTTAATTTTATAATTTAAATTATTTTATTATAATTAAAAAAATATATTTATAAATATTTTAAACGAATTTTTTTTAATTTAATAATAATAATTTTTATTTATTTAAATATATATAATTAATATTCTTTTTTAAATTTTTATTATATTAAAAAAATTTGATTTAATTTTTTTTATATTATTTAATTAATAAATTAATAATCTTAATATTTTAATTAAATTAATTTATAATTTTAAATTTTTAAATTTTTATTATATTTAATTTCAATTTTTAATAATATAAAATTTAATATAAATATTATTATTAAATAATATATATTTATTGAATAAATAAAATAATATATTAATAATATTTATATAATATTAATATATAAATTATAATTATTTAAAAAAAAAAAAAAATAAAAAAAAATAAAAACGATTTAATATAATATAAAAGAAATCGAATAAAATATAAAAAATAAATTTTATAAATAAAAAATTAAAATTTGTAAAATAAAAAAACTTTAAAAAAAATATTTATAAAAAAATATTATTAAAAAATTTTTAAAAAAAATTATATTTATAATTATTTAATTTATAAATTTTAATATTCAATTATAATAAAAATAAAAATTAAAATCGATTAATTAATTCAAAAAAGATTTTTATTAATATTATAAATTTTTTTTTAAAGTTTTTAATTAATAAATTTTAAACTTTAAAAATAATATAAACGAATAAAGCAATCAAAGAATTTTTATATAAAAAAATATATTTTATTATAATTTTATATATAATTTTAATAAAATAATATAAATTAATATTTTATTATTTTTTATTTGTTTCTAGGCCTAATACGCTTCCGTCGACTTGAAACGTGAGAGACTAAAGTCGAGCATTTAAGCGAGACCGACGATTAGAGTATAAATGTATTATATATTGCGTCGCGTGTGCATACATAGAAACAAATTCGGTTAATCTGCTTGGTAGTGGATGGTACAGTCCCCACCATTGCAGCGAGGCTGCTCTGGAGGCTTTCTCTTTACCACATCAACATCTGAGTGTTGGGCACAATCTTTCTCATCCCGAATTCGTTTCCCATGATATTAACCCTCACCGATTTTCATGGCCAAATGATCAAATCAATTTTTGAAGGTTGATTTGACAATTCGGGAATACACCCATAATAGCGATCAATCCAAAAAGCGACCCATGTCGTCTCAAACCACTGTCGAAAGCAATACGTCCAGGGCATTCGAGGCAGCTAAACCGCTATCCTGGCTAATCATGCCCCCTCCTCGTTGGCCTGATCCGGAGCTATCCATAGGGACACAGCGTGAATCCCTGGATCCGTTGGGAAGAATCAAGTGTTGGAATGTTCGTGACCAGAGCCCGGCCCAACTCGTATGGAAGACGGTTTCGAAGGCGATCAATGCCCTCCTGGTAGACTAATACGAACACCTAGATTCGCGAGGCTCTGACCTTAAATTTGAGATATTTATGATCGGGAGGAAGGCCATGAAGTCCAGCCCGACAGTCCTGTTTGCTTGCACAAACAAGGGGTGTCGACAAAGGGCCATGGAGCTGGTTGACAGGAAAGAGATTCTTGCTGGCGATCCAGGAGTGCTGATGGCACACCGTTCATGACTTCCGCGGTTATTGGCCCTTGGTGGTAACCTGCCATCGCCGAATCTACCCGAAGGTGTTTATGTAGATGGAAACCCCAAACCTGGCGGTTTCTCTGTTTTGATCGTTTTTAAAGATAATGTACCACCTAGGAAAGCCACCATCGGAGGCTTTGTTCGCGTCAATGATGAGTACTATGGTCTTACTACGGCACACGCATCACCCCGATTCAAAGCAGCGATCTTGACGTGGTAGATGACCTTGACGAATTTGCCTTTTATAGGCCAAATGATCTTGATGATAGCTCCGAGGACGAAGACGATGTCCTAGAAATGACAAGCAAAGGTAATCATATCGAATATAACGAAAGTACTTCGACTAACCAAACAACTCATAGCAAGCGTCTCTTCCACCTCGAGCCAGTCAGACAATCCATCAAGTGATACGGAACGCTCCAACACTCGATCTTCCACTATGATAAGTTCAGATTCATCATCAATCCCCCAAAACGGCATAGTGAACTATCCATTGTTGGGGATGTCAGCAGCATTAAGAGGCTAGCTATATTCTGTCGCTCTATTGAACATTAAACTCACTTCCATCAAGGTGCATCTCCAACAACCTTACAAGTTGACAATATCAAGCTTTGCGACCTGCCACCTCCTACTTCACTCAGCAAAGGCCTCGATTGGGCATTGATCCTTAAGACTGGTTGTGTTTACGGACAAGTCGTGTCGGGATACCCCGAAAGCGCATCCGCCTACCTTGTCCCTGCTTGGCAAATAGTCGAAGACATCCGAGAGAAACTGGGGCATGATGTTGAATTGCCATCGTTGGACCGAGAGGCTTCGCGGTATACTCTACCAAAGAAGAGTCTAATATCAACAGCTATTAGGACCGTGCCTTTGATCAAAGGTCATACATTACAGCCACCGGTCCAGGGCGATATAATCCAGCCAATAGCTACACCGCGTGTCAACCCTGGTCGGGTTAGCTATACATGGTATTGTGATGAGTGTGGATTTGGGTGAGTCTCTTGTAGAGCAGTTGTCCTGGCAGATTGTTGACCTGGTTAGACCATTCTCTACAGTCTATGATTATGCCTGCAACAGTTGTCTGCGTCAGAAAGACGAAAATGCGATGATTGAATCTGGCAGCAGGTCAGCCTCCCCATACGACCATTCTCCCACCAAACGATCTAGCACCAAAGACAAGAAAAAAGGTCGACGAAACTAGTCTGTTACTAGTTTTTCAAACCTCAGAAGACTTTACAAACGCTACGTCTTTGAATGTCCATTACAAATTCCGCCGATATTCAATCAAAATAAACTTTTATATTTATAACTTTTACGAGTAAAAAATTAATATTAAATTAATTAAATTAAATAATTTAATTTGTATACGATTACTTAATAAATTATTAGCAATTTATAAATAATAATTTAAATATAATATATAATTTAAAAAAGAATTTAAAATTATATATTAAATAAAAAAATTTATAATTATAAATATATATAATTTAAAAAATTAATATTTTAAAACGAATTAAAATTAATCAATTTTATTTCCAAAAGTAATTAATATTATAAGACTTTACTTTTAATTAATAGCTACTCTTGGATTTCTAATATAAGCGCTTTTTTTATATAATCGAATAAATTCTAATTAAACAAAGATCGACTTAGAAAATCCTAATTTGATTTAGTATATTAGCGTGCAAAAACATTAAAACTAGCGATCAAATAAATCAATTAATTGCGCAGTTTTTATTAAGTCAAATTACTTAAAAAATAAATATACGAATAGCGTTTAATAAATTTTATTATATTTTTTAAATTTAAGTAATTTATTCAATTTTAAAATTTGTAATTACAATTAAAATATAAGTCGTAGTTTCAAATGCAAGAGTTATAGCAAAATGCTTAATCCGGTAAACGGTCAACACTTTTGCAGTTTATCTACATCTCAAGTGCAAAAGTGTAATTCCAAAGGAATTGCACTTTTAATAATAAGATTATAAGATTAATTACGTTATTATAGTCGTAAACTTGATTGTTTAAAATATAATAAAGGAAATTATTTATTCAATTTCTTTTGTATTGATTTATTGATTTCTCTTTGATCTCAATTGCAAATCTTTACATTTTTATAACATTGGATATTTCCTCGGTCGCTGGTTCTCCTGTAACTTCAAATCTCTGCGTCTTCACAATGCCAAATATCTCCTCGGTACTATCACTCGGACCAATCCTCCCTCTCTGCGTTCTTGCTCCACTAGTCAATGTCACTCCACGTCCAGTACCCGATTCTGTCGACACTGGTGATCTATCACTAATCTCCCTGACCAACACCCTCCTTGTCAAGGTATATAGTATCGTATCGACGAAGCCACAAGACGTCATCAGCGTCGCGGTAGCGCAAAAGTAAGTCAAAGAGACTTTATCGTTACTCCACAAAGCGAGACGTCCGGCAGGGAGAGGGAGGGATAGCGTGACGTAGGCGATAGGGTAGAGGACCAGGAAGCGTGCTGCGCGGCTGATTTTTTTCGAACTGGGAGATTGAGAGGAAGGTTGCACTTGATTTATGCGTCGGCGGAGATAGAAGAAGATGAAAGTGTAAATTATTACACTACCGAATTGGGCGGTTAGGATCCAGATGTAATGAAGAAGGACACGCTACGATTATTATATTAGCGAGCCATCTGTCAAATGATGGCGTATTCTTGTGATGAAGAGCAGATTGTCTTACCTCGGTCGTGTAATCTCCATTTATCCAACACTGTATTTTGTTAACAAGACTCTGAGATCCAGATAGAAGAATGACAAGTCGTGAGGAAAAGAGAAGAGAAGCTTACCCAAGCACCGGTATTCACAAAATAAGTATTCTTATGGGCAATGGGTCCAATGACTGCCAGCATAAGAATAAAAACCCATATCAAAACAACGCAGCAAGTAAAGCTAAAATAGCCAAGTTTACGCCCCGTGACGGAATACCATGTATGTAACGCAATAGCCAATACCCACATTCCACTCGATACATCACCGACCTGAACCATCCATCCTTGAAGGAAGCATACTGCCGTAGGAGCCAGGATGCCATTCTTCGCAATCCAGTGAAAGCTGAGGAGGAAAGCAATAGATTGTTGGAGATCAGCGAGTAGGAGATTGTAGATCAATAGCAGGTATTGATTGTATCCAGGAAAAGTTCGGTAGTATTTCTTCCAGGCGATCATGCGGTGCGTGATGAAGCAGAGGATACCGAATGTGCTGAGAAAGGAGAGTAGACCCATGATCGCTACCGGCAACAGAGCCTTTCTGGTGTGAATCGGCAACGTACTGACGCTGAGAGGCGAGGGAAACAACCCATTGGCGTCTTCGGTGATGCGCGTAACAAGTGGAAGTAACAGACTTGGCATGATGTGCTTTAAAGAGAGCCTTCGAAGGTATTCATTGCAGCAATAGGCAGTAAGGTTGAGAATATTAAAATGATGAACGAAGGCGAGTCCTTGAAGAGAGGTTAAGGCAACCAGGAAAGACCGCGCAGGGTTCTCCGCATCAGATGAACCATGAGAACGGATTAGGCGCAGTCTTAGGCCCGCCTCCGCCACAATCCACACCGTATGAAACTTAAAAGGTCACTATATAAAACTTAAAATCTTGACGGGCCAATGAGCCGGGGTACACCCTTGCGGAGTAAAGGTGTTCGTTGGTTCGCCTTCATACCTCGTGGACGTCCCGTAATTCGAGCCATATCCGTTAGACTTTCGAGTGGTTTTAGTGCCGAGTAAGCACCGCAATGGATATTAATGTCCCCGCACTTAGCTAGATCTCATCGCCTTAATCAATCAACCAGCTCATCAAGATCATCAAATACATCACTCAGATTGACAATATCATCCCAGCTACCACCAGATCTCACATACGGTATGTCTTGCCAGATGCCCAATCCCGGGAACCAAACGAGTCGTGTACATTACGCTCAATCCAAATGCACACTTTTCAACAACAATTCATATTTACTTTTGCACGCTATTTACTGGACTGGATACCACGGGCAAGCAAGATAGCGCCCTAGATCAAGTAACGGCATCGCCTCCACGAGCAAGTCCAGGATCTTTTCCGCTAGCGATCTTGCCGTCCTCGGGTTGGGACTCGCTCTCCTCAGACAAGTGCACGATCCCCCGTCGCTTTCCCCTTGTCTCTCTTCTCTTTTTGACTCTCTCCTACCTAGCCGCGGGGTCGCGTGTCAAAAAAATGTGGGAACGCCATCTGGATGCGAACCGCATGCAGACTAAGGACAACGCCACAATAATGTGTAACGGTTGTTTTTCTATTGGATAGCGGACTCATCTCGCATCATCCCCGGCCATTTCCATGTGGTGGTGGAGAGACTGACATGCTGTTTCATCCTTCTGGAAGCAAGGCTAAAATGCGGCTATGCAGTCCAACCAGCTTGGAAGGTGGAGGCGTTGATGCAAAAGCGGTACCTCCCTTGAGAGGATTATTAATCCCAATGCTAGGACCGGTCGACAAGAACGGTGACATCTTGACTTCTGCTTGAACCTTAGAATAAGATGACGAGGAAAATATGCTTGCAATATGATCTCGAGAATCCCACCAGACGGCTTTCAGTGCTTCCGACGAGGCTCTTGTTGACTTCTCAGCACTGCCATCAGAACGAGTTTCGCATTAGACGGTTGAAAAAGAATATTACTGATGTGTGCAGTGATTTCCAGCTATGATGTTGTTGGAGGAAGTTGAGAATGAGAAAATGATACAGTGTAGCCACTTTGACAGAACCAGAAGAAAGTTTGAATTGGCGATGTATTCTACTCTCTTTTACCACCCACCAATGCGCCGAGTCAACGTCTGAACGTGCCCCATCTACCTCTGTACATCTACCCACTCCGTTCAGTCACATGGCGAGAATCACATCTGTGCCGCATGAGCAATCATGTCAACGACGTCCTGGAAGTGGCCGCCGTTTATGCGTAGTGCGTGTTAGACTTTCGAGTGGTTTTAATGCCGAGTAACGAGCCGAGCCGGGTTTCACGGGTCTGTGCGCTATAGGGCATTTTTTCGACTTTAGCGAGTCTTTTTTTTACTTATAAACTTTAAAAATTACGATTATTACTTTTAAAGTTTTTAAGTATTATTAATAAATATTATTTAAAAAATAAAAAATAATATAAACAAAATAAATAAATATATAATTAATATATATATATATATATATTTAAATATTATATTAAAACGCAATTTAAAATTTAATATTTTTTATTAAAATTTAAAAAAAAAAAATTATAATTATATAATTTTTAATAAATAATTTAATTTAATTTAATTTAATAATTATTATAAAAAACGTAATTCGAAATATTAAATTATATATTAAATATATTAATATATTCAATAAAACAATATATATTTCGTATAAAATATATTATTATTAGATTAGTTTATACGAAATTGGTTTTGTAATACGTATTCGCTATATTTTGTTTATATAAACTATATTCGAATTTTATTTGTTTTTTTAATAATAATTATTATATAATTGGTGCATAAAAATTAAATTTGCCACTTGGGTCGAAATCCTCTTTTAAAGTATATAAGCGGTTCTGGCGCCATGCTTCGCTCCCGTACCACGCCCGCGGCGTTTCATCCCCGTAGGCATAGTTAACATACGTGTTTAGACTAGTTTCTCCACTACCCTCGTAGAGGATCTGGCGAATCTGATTGCCAAGCTTGAAGGCGCTCTTGTCGATTGCCGGTCCGTTAGGCGCGTACGTGAGGAGCGGGGCGACGAGAAGATTGTCTGCCCGATAGGCAAAAGCTGTTGCGTCTTCACTGATCGCTTTTACGCCCTGCTGAGAGTAACCCTCGAACATGAAGAGCGCATTACTAAAGGGACTGGATGCATTTGTGGTAGCTTGCTTGAAGAGATCATACACCAGTCCCTGGGCTGTGGTGTTGTAAGACTTGAGATAGATGGGGAAGCGTGGATTAGCGTTTCCGGTCTTGTTGCAAGGTATATCATCAAGAGAGATGCCGGTCCATGTAGCCAAGTCGCGATAGGTTCCCGACAAAGCTTGGGTGGTGATGGGTCCAAGGTTGAGAAACGGCTTCGTGTAAACCGCATCGACGGCGTTCACTCCTTCTTGGATGAGATACATTGCGATGACGGGCTGTGAAAACGGTTGTCAGAATATGGCGAATTAGCCGCGTGCTCATGGACTCTGCACTTACCTTGTCCGGATCTGTGGTGGGATCAAAGTACCAATACGACCAGTTGATGAGATCTACGGGCATGCTTTTGCCGTTTGTAAGCCACTGCTCATTGGCGACTTTGTAGACAGCCTCCACCTGATCGCCACTGAAGATGAGCGTCTCTATGGCATAGTTGGGGTTCTTAATGTCATAGATTTTTGACGTCATGGAAGTGACGATGCCAAAGTTGTGACCGGCGCCCCTCATGGCCCAGAAGAGTTCGGAGTGCTCGTCGACTGTGATCAAACTGCCGTTGGCCAGGACGACGTTCATCGAGACGAATTGGTCCGAGACGAGTCCGTAGTGACCCTGAAGCCATCCGTGACCACCTCCGAGACCAGGACCCAGATAACTTACACATTCACATGTTCCCGTCACTGTCTCTCGAGATTAGTCATCGAGGGGCCTGTACTGTATCAAAGTACAACAACCATGGTGCAAGGAATTCATCACATGCTCACCTGTCTGTTTTCCTGCCGCCCAAAGCGTGTCTGTGAGGTTCTTAGACATGACTCCACCGCCAATGACGGCCGTCTTTCCATCCGTGGCGATGGCGATGCGGTTCAGCTGGCTCATATGGATTTCGATGCCATGGGTCATTTTCCCCAGCGTAGAAATACTCCCGTGGACTCCACTTGTCGTCAGAAAAGGCAGCGAGTGCTGGTTTGCGAAGTTGACCTAAGCCGTGGGAACGTCAGCAAGCTGTTATCGGAGACTGGGTGTTGGAGAGATTGGAGAGGATGCTCACCGTCTCGACAATGTCATGCTCGGTGCTGGGAACAACCACGACGTTTGCCACGGGGGTGCTCAGGTTGGACCAGCGAGCCACAGCGGCATCGAAGGCGTCGGAGCCTGACAGGTAGATCTGGGCAGTTCCCGAGAGCTTCTGCGCCAGCTGGGTGTAGTTCACACCACCGAATCCTGTTGGGTCATCCCAAACCCCACGGGCCTCGCGACCGAGGGCGGAGGCAGAGACGTCGCGACAGGCCACTGCTGCCGCCCACGCCAAGAGGGCGGCGAGCTGCAGCGGACGATGATACATCGGTGCGGCGGAGGAAAGCAGCGGACGGATGACTGAGTCTGGGACTGGACGTGACAGCCAGCGGGAGCAGGGCGAGCTACAGTATATATGTCTTTCTTCTGCGGGGTATTGCGAGAAATGTAAGAGCTGGGGCCACCAAACACGGCCCACCCCCCCATTTTACACCAAAAGTTACACTTTTTATAATTTAATAACTCGCCATATTTTTAATCAAATTTTATAAAATTGAAAAATTGGATTAAGATTTATTTAAATTTAATTATATTAAAAATTTTAAAATTAATATCTTAAATTGCAAGTTTTATATATAAGTAAAGTGGGAAATATTAGAATTTTCATAAATTTATATGTAAATTAAGCGATTTTACCCCTCTTTCATAATTAACTACATACAACTTTTGCATTTCACATTTAATTTAATTTCTGAATCGTACAAAAAATGTATTTAGTAAAGATTAAGAATATAAGAAGTTTTTATTAACTTAAATTAACGCGCTGTAGAGATATAAATAAACGCAAAAGGGGTGTTTTGGTGTAAAATGGTGGGGTGGGCCGTGTTTGGTGGCCCCAGCTCTTACGTTACTAAGGTTACGGGCCATGTGGCGTTCGTACTATCGATCTACAATCAAGGTAATTAATTGATTGTTGCGGGCCCTGCTGCGCTGGGTTGAACTGTCCTAACTCGTGAAGCAGCTCTCACGCTCTCAGTTCCTGACTTCTTTCTGACTCTTGAGCACGGACATTTCGGATGGAAACACCTTGATCAGGCAGGTGCGGCGGACCGGACCGGATCCGAACGGTGCGGGTTCTTTTCTCGTGAAAGCTGGCCCCGCCTACCGGGTCTATACAAAAAGTATGCATTCTTTCGCACAGGCCTAGATAAACACCAGTCTACTGTCAGAGGCAGTAATGATTTACAGATTCTTAAGATTTTATTGGTTAGATTCCCCTGTATTTGTAGAATATTCGAGAGGTGCACAGACATAAAACCGGCGTTTATTTGGGCCTGTACGAAAGTATTTGTATGCGGCTTTTCTTACGCGCACGGCCTTTTCGAGGCTAGACCCTAGAGCAGCGGAGACTCTAGAATGAATGTGGCCCCGGGTATCCGCATACGGTATTATTGTCCAATGCTGGCATTTACCATGAAGCCGCAGTTGTTGCCGGTACAGCATGAACGCCCGCTGGCGGCCCCGCTGGCGGACCTGGATTCTTGAATATGCAATTCCAGGAACATTATCGTTGTCGTCGTCTTTATGTCAGCCCGAAGTAATATGTACCCGGATAGAGCTTGCATCTAAGTAAATAAAAGTATTTACCTAGGCAGCTCTCCGTTTCGCAGTGCTACTTTCCTGGCGCTCGCTTGCCCCGCCCTGGTTGCTCAAGCCACTTACTCGCTTTATTCACGAGTGAGAAACTCATCGCAAAATACTACAAAAGTACCATGGTATTTGTAGGGGATTGGGCGAACGGGAGGAGCTCGATTACGCCCGAAAACCTGCGCCGTTAGGAAAAAGATCGGAGATGTAAAACATTTCTGAATTAGAAAATATGCTAATACTTTTTAAATAGTCAAAAGAGCCGCACTCGAGGCTACTATTTCCAGATCCGATGAATTATTGCCACGGGTTTTAAACTTCTGAGCAAAGCGAGGAGTCTGGCCCCTGTTGCGAAGGGTTTCATATCCTTGTGCAAAACTTTGTGGTGCCTTGGTTCTCCTCGGTGTAAATAACCAGGGACGCTCGACCAACGATTATTAGAGCATTGATAAATGATTCCTCCAACTCCAAGGGGGACAGACAGAGTGCTATTTCAGCTGTGTCATCTGTCCTAGAACTTGTACAAATTTAACAACCCTCCTAAATTTCTTGTGCTACGGCTTGGATCCGTCTCCAACACGGCAACCTGTTTGGCCTGCCAGTGATCGCTATGTCCGACTCCGCCGCCCAGGCTGGTGTGGCAGCAGCAATAGCAGCAGCTCTTTCCACATTCAATACTAGGTTGTGGACGCTCTATGCGTTTGGCGTCCTCGTGACGATTCTCAGGACCTATGCTTGAGTGAAGGCTGTGGGCGTCAGAGACCTTCAAGCAGACGACTTGATCGTGTGGCTTGCCGTTGTGCGTATCACTACGAAGATCCTCTGCGATCGCATTCTATATTAACTTCCATTGCTAACGTAGGCGCAACTTCGTAGTTGCTCTACATCACGCAGTCGGCTCTGGCATATTTCGCGGTCAATCACGGCCAAGGCCTCGCAAACAATGCCATGACGGACACTGAGCGAGCTGCATTGTCCCCCAATTCTACGGAATACCACCTTAGGTACGTCCCCGACTGAAAAACGAGGAGGGCGCAGGGCATGATGACGAACCGCTTCTTATTCAGAGTATTCGGCTCCAAGATTCAGGTAGTGGGCTGGACTACTTATGTGTGCTTGATCTGCACGCTCAAGATGGCCGTGCTTGTCTTCTACATCAGACTCATGGTATGTTCGGACGACGCTGATCCCTCGACTATCGAGTCACTGATTTATGTACTTTACAGGAAGGCCTGAGCAACTATTTCCGCATTCGTATCTGGATCGGATTTGGGCTCGTCGCTTCGACCTTTGTCGCGTCAGTTGTAACGATCTATGGATCATGCCGGCCGCTATCCAAATACTGGCAGATCAATCCAGATCCAGGTAGTAAGTAGGTCTTCCGACCTGTCTTGTTATTGCTCCGACCCCTGCTGACAATATTGCTTCTAGATGCCTGCCAAGGCGCTGTGGCCCGCCCGGTCGTATGGGTCACATTCGCCTCGAGTGTGGTCACCGATATCTACCTCATCATGGTGCCTCTTCCCATGCTTTGGGGAACCAGGCTGAGACTCGCAAAGAAGATTGCCGCCACCTTTGTGCTTGGTGCGGGCATATTTGTCCTTGTCTGCTCGCTTCTAAAGACTGTCTTCGTTATAGTGGTAAGTCTCGGTGGTGCTATAGGATACCCTCCGTCTCCCTATCTCCCCCAGACAGGGCTACATTTATCTAACTTTTCTTGATCAACAGGATCCCATCCACGGTGCACAGCTCGCTGGTGAGTGGGGTACGCGGGAAGCATTCGTCTCAGTGGTCACTACCAACCTCCCAATGATATCCCCCCTGCTCAAGACATGGTTGAAACCACTATTCGGCAATGCGCTCTCTTCTACTGGGACAGCATCCAAGCATCCATCTGGCTTTCGAACCCTCGGTGAGGGCGGTGGGTCGTCTGGAGCGGGTCAACATCGCAAACTCACACAGAATGTCACCGATAGCTTATCGTTCAGCGAGAGTGAGGAACGTATTGTCGACAACGTGAAGATGCATAACCTGGAGGTTTATGCCGGGCCAGCAGCGCCTGCTCACCAACTGTCAAAGGGTATCATGGTCTCCAACGAATTCAAGATCGTCGCAGATGAAATCAGCCTAAAAGGCGATCAGAATGCGAAGCACGCTCGCGAATCTTGGTGGCAATAGGGCTAGGTAGATAAAATTTATAGACCATTTAACTTACTTTATCTTGATGATATCTACTTAACCTTAGGCAAGGCCGATGACTGTTATTTAAACACGAGGTGTCCGCCTCCTGTGCGTTGTGGTGGCTTTATATCGATGATTTCCGAATTATACGAACATAAACCTTATTTTGACTGCGCAAGGCTAGCGCAAATGTACTGTAGTATTATCCACGATACCATGCACTATGACGGTTCCACGACGTGGGACTCTCAAGTTCGACAGTATTCTTCATCCCCAGCGTCGCGAGTTCATATTCCAGTGAAAAGTAACCAATTCTCAAGAAGATGCGACAAAGCAAACAAAACCATAGAACTTAGGCCAGCTCCCCTACTTTAATTCCATTATACCCAATCTAGGTTTATTACCCGCGCAAGAATTAGGGTCTCCTACTCCTAGGTACAAATGTTATACCTAGTTCTTGCATCACCAGACACTAACACTAGCAAGCATTGCTCTCTCTAATAGCAAATCTCCTTCCCAAATAAGCCTTGGGATCGAATTCCCGGTGTTGCTTATGCTCATCTCGCCGACAGGTTCCATCATGCAAGAGCCCAAGTATGAAGACCAATGCTCGGAGTAAAGTGAAACAATATGCAAACTACGCGGATAAGGAATGATGATGCAAAAATTCAGTTGTTGTCAATGAGAAGACGCGACGCGACAAATGTGAAGACCGTGATCGGAATGAAGTCGGCCGCTAGCTTCACGCTACCAAGCGAGCAGACCTCGGTCATTTTTGCCCCTTTTCAAAAGCTTCTTCTCTTCATCCAAGACATCCGTTTTCATGGCATTCCTTGGCAATTTTCGACCTTCTCCTCATCGCCTGAGACACTTGTATATCTTCATGCTCAACTTCCTTTGTCAAAAATTCTTTCATTTGAACAGCCATCAAGCTCTTCTCATTTCTCTTCCCTGTCGACCGAGGATCAGCATCGCGTGACCTTAGTACGGACCGCTGCCGAGGGACCGGTTTTTGGCCCTGCATTTAGCCTATCTCTGCACCTGTCAAATTTTCAAGCTTTCCAACCTCCTGTTTTTCTGGCAATTATATCTTCAACGTATATCGCGACAGTCTCGGCGCACTATACAGTCGAGCTGAATGTATCAATTGAGGGCTTTCAGTCCATAACAGTGCCTCAGATGCAATCGTGCCAGCAGGCTGATCCTGTCCTCCCACTCCTCCACAACCATGGACATCCCAGCCGAACGCAACAATGCACAAAATGCCGACAGCGACATTCTTGCCCTGCTTGGGAAGAAACAGGTGCTCAAGAGACGTTTTGGGCTTGTCTCAATCTTCGGTTTTGCGATGTGTGAATTGATCACGTGGTCCGTCGAATTCCTATCAACAGCTCGTCTGCCTTGCTCCCGAGATATCCCGGAACGAAGGATACTAACTCGTTTTATGAAGGGAAACTGTACTCGCTCTCTTTTCACAGGGCCTCGATAATGGTGGGCCCGCCGGTCTCGTATACGGCTTTCTCATTGCATGGCTGTCAACATTGTCAGTGTATACAGTAATTTCCGAACTAGCTTCGATGGCTCCCATTGCAGGTGGACAATATTACTGGGTTTACATGCTCGCCCCAACGCGATACAAGAAGTTCTCAAGCTACATCATTGGATGGCTGACAAGTTTGGCTTGGATCGCCACCGTAGCGACCGAGTCCATGTTTGCGGGAACCATCATTCAGGGTCTCATCATTCTAGACTACCCGGATTATGTTGCGAAAGAGTATCAGGGGACATTACTTACCTGGCTCGTCATCGCCGTTGCAATCTTCATCAATGTGATTGTTCCTGGCTTGCTTCCCAAGTTCGAGACTTTCATCCTAGTCTTTCACCTGGCTGGGTTCATTGCAATCATGGCTGTGCTCTGGACCTATTCACCTCACAGTAGTGCCTCTTTTGTCTTTACCACAAGTCTCAATGAAGGTGGATGGCCAACGCAAGGACTCTCATACTGTATTGGTTTCTTGGGGAATGTTGCAACCTTCGTTGGTGCTGATGCGAGCGTTCATATGGCCGAAGAGAGTACGGATCGCGTGTCCCACCTTCTATTTGACTTGTTGCTGAATTTTTCATAGTCTCTAACGCAGCTGTCAACATCCCCCGTGCAATCTGCGGCAGCATGATCTTGAATGGCTTACTCGGATTCGCCATGATGCTCACGGTTCTCTTCTGCATCGGAGACCTGGACACTGTCGTCGGAACGGACACTGGCTTCCCATTCATCCAGATCTTCTACGACAGCGTAGGTAGCGTTGCTGGTGCCACCGTCATGGCAGCTGTCGTACTGGCTTTGACCTGGGCATGTGCGATTGGGATTACCACGACAGCATCGAGAATGACCTGGTCATTCGCTAGAGATCGCGGAACACCATTTTCATACTACCTGATGAAAGTCGAGAAGAGGACTCAAGTACCAGTCATTGCCATTGGGCTCGTTACTCTGCTTTCAGCTTTGCTCACACTCATCTACATTGGTTCACCAACCGCATTTAATGATGTCATCTCCCTGACCATCACTGGTTTCTATGGATCATACTTCCTTCCTTCAGCATTTCTGCTTTATCATCGCATCAAAGGCCATGTTGCATCCAAGAAGACACTCGCCCCGGAACCCCCCGATATTCCACCTACAGAATCCGCGCAGACAAACGAGAACATCGACGAAAAGCCCAAACCCACCGATCCCACCAGCAACACTCCCGACCTCGCCATCGAAATTGCCCAAATACAACTTGCCTGGGGCCCCTTCCACCTCCCCGGCGTCCTCGGAATAATCAACAACGCCTACGCCTGCCTCTACATGATCTTCGTCATCTTCTGGTCTGTATGGCCTCCGGTTACACCGGTTGATGCTAAGACGATGAATTATAGTGTTTTGGTTACGGGGGGAGTGATTATTTTTAGTATGGTGTGGTATTGGGTGAGGGGGAGGAAGGAGTATAATGGGCCATTGATTGATGATGAGGTTAGGGAGGTGTTGAGGTTGGGGAGTGTTGCTGCCTAGAGGGTGAGGGGAGGAGGTGAAAGAGGTGGGATGGGGGAGGAGATACCCCACTTGATTTCTGACGAGGCTTGGCGTTGTTGGGAGTTGAATCTACGAGTTGAAATGAGTCACGAAAAACAACGCATCGTGAATATATCATGCAAGGCTCCATTTTCCCCCCTCAGACTCACATTGTCCACCACGCCTTTAATCTCCTTCCCACGCCCCTCTTCCCGCACCTCCCCGCCCGCTTACCATTCCAACTCAAACCCATCCCTATGCCAAACCCTCCCACTATCCTCTAAACCCTTACTCATCAACACCCCCCAAAACCGCTCCACCGCAACATCTGGCTCAACCGCCTCTTCAGCTTTCCACGTCCCACCACCCTTATCCAAACCCGTCTTCACAATCCCGGATGCAATATCACGACCACCATGCCTTTGTCTTTCAAATCAACCGCCATACTCTTGCTTATCGAGTTCAAAGCCGCTTTTGAAGCTCGATAAGCATAACTTCCCCCACTCGAATTATCACCCATACTCCCCACCCTCGAACTCATATTCCCAATCCTCGGGCTCCCAGCCTTCAACAAATTCGGCAACAGTGCCTGCGTAAGCAGAAGCGGACCGAAAATATTTACTGCGAATGTCTTCTCCAATACCTCCAAAGATGTATTTTCAAGAGAGCCCTGCTCTTTAGGAGGCATTACGCATGCGATATTGAGGAGGAGATTTAGGGGTTGGGCACCGAAGGACTGGGTGAAGGATTTAATGGAGGAGGGGGAGGTGAGTCGAGGGTGTGTTTGTGTAGTGTTTTGAGAGTTTTCATCTTATCTTCTGTTGAGATATCACAAGAAAAGACGGTCTAGCCCTATCGGGCGTCAGCCAAAGACTTTGAGGGCGAAGAAGAAAGACGAAGGTTCAGGAAGGGATATATCACGTGACTCTAGGATTCAAGAAGGTGTTCAGATAACATCAGGAGCCTGCCAGCCTTTACTTTACACATTATTTATAATTTTCTAGTTGCTTTTGTGATGAAATATGTTCAGGAACATGAAGTTCTTTAGAAAAACTCACTCCCCGATCAGTTTCTCGGCAAAGCGACATCCGATCCCGCTGTTCGCTCCCGTTACAACTGCCGTCAGCATTTTGCAGTTCCTCCACCCTCTCTCAAAGTCGAGTTTTTTGATATGCTTCAAATAAGAAGTATCTCAGCTTGTATTGAGTTCGATGGACGCCTTGGAGATCTTGAAAGAGTGTTCGAGGCTTTCTCAGCAAGTGATGATACAATTGTCGGATGACGTCGCTAGATGAGGGGGTCGATTATATATCTTTCCATGCCTCAACTGTTTGAGAACAAGGAGCATCGGCAGGTTCACTAACATTCAGAGTCTCGGCCTAGCCTCTAAGTAGAGAGCATCTCAAGTGAGAGGCGAAAACAGGATAAGAAATAGAATCACGTGATACCATATCTCCTTGAAAGCAGAACCTAAGTCTTTGTTGCACGTCGCATCATCCGAAGGGGTCTGAATGAGGCCGTAAAGCTCCTTACTGCTGAGTGCATGATGGGCTAGTGAATTGCGCATCTCGCACTAACCCAGACGGGTCTGAAAGCATGCCCATTCGGGTTAAGGCAATATCTCAGGAAAGACTTCTTGTTTGTCAACGAAGCTCGTCGTCCCTAATATATATATTGCCACTAGCTCATGTGCATTCTCCCCCAAAAATCAGAAGTATATACACGAAATCTGCTCCCTCATTGTGACATCCCGGCACCTAGCATTGTCTCTCATACTCTTCCCTATATACAGCTCCCAGCAATGCTGGCAGTCGTATTCTTCGAGTGCGCAGCCAGATTGTCATTCGCGCACAACAATCCTTTCATGAACGCAGCAGCTACAACATTCGCTCCGATAGGACTAGTATGCGTATGATCAATTGGATAATAACTATCCACGGTCGTAGCTCCCAATGAGATGAACTCATTCGCAACATACTGTCCATGATCCACGAAACTCGCTCCCGTCCCCGCGTTCGCAACAACATCCTTACAATAAGCCGTGAATCGACTTGGTGTATAGCTGCAAGTTCCCGTCTCACATGGATTATCTGGAGTGGGAGAACTGATAATGACTCGGGCTCCTTTCGCAATCAAGGACTTCGCCGCATTGGTGAGGTATGTGACATAGGTCTGGACAACGACACCTGCAGCTGTGGTGCAGGTTTCGGAGCCAGAGCCGAGACAATCAGTTCGTCCGTTGTCAGTGGAACTGAGGGATCCGCCATCGTTGTGTCCAAATTCGATGATCACGTAGTCGCCGGAAGCGACGGTGTTGATAAGGGTTGTAAAACGGCCTTTGTCTGTGTAGGAGCGTGCGGAACTGCCGGCGACGGCATCATTGACCACGGTTACGCCTTTGAGGGAGTATGGGAGGTAAACGCCCCAGCCTAGGAATAGTCAGTAAAGTCTCAAGAGGGGTGTGAAAGAGATGTGTACCTTGAGTTCTAGTTCCACCTCCACCTAGTGCCATGGTTGAGTCTCCAGCGAGGTAGACATGTGGCGTAGCTCTTTTCTCAACATTTTCAGCTGGAGCAGCAAGTGCAGCGACTGCTAGGGCGGGAAGAACGGCGTAGGACTTCATGATTGATTGATTTGAAAAGAATGTAAAACAGTTCAACTGAACACAAACGAAGGTAACTAGGTTAAATCGACCTCTACAACAAAAAGACGGGCTTTATATCAAAGTTGAAAACACAGAACGGACGAAAGGTAAAATTCCTGGGGGTGTCGGGGAGCTCGCAGATATTTATCCCGAGCCCAGTCCTCATAACATTTCCACGAACACTCGTTCTGCCGTTCCCACCAATCTCCAGATGGGATAATTCTAAGATAGATGAAACGAAAATCAATTAAAGAGATACTGGAGTTAGTGCCTAATGACTGTTTGAGTTAAGGTGTGCATAAGCATAGTCCGGCCGGCGGGAGATGTGCCAGCGATTGTGGGGTAATCATCCCCATTCGTGGATTGTTGCGTACCAGCGCCGGTATGTCTTCTTTGTTCAGGAATAATTGATATTCTGCAGGATGAAATTGGAAACGATGGAGCCCCAGATGACAAAATGGGATGATGGTGAATCGTGGTGCTTACAAGCCTGGGATCATAAGTTTGTGTTTTACAGGGCTCTTCGGGCCTTCTCACTAATAAATGAGCGCTGAAACTAAATTTCGATTTTTAATCACGAAACTAAATTAGCTCACATTTGCTTTATAAACTCACTATAGCTTTTTATAAATATCGTAAAACAAGTTCAAATAATTCTGATTTGTGCGTATTTTACACTTTTAAAATAAAGTTAATAAGTTCAGTTTTCATCGCTTAAAAATACTCTAAAAAATACTTGGAAAACACAGACTTATGATTCTAAGCTCGTTATATTGTGGAGATGTATTAATTTGCTTAAAACGAGATTAAGAACTTTAATCTCGGTAGTCGATAATCAAGTAATGCGATGGTTCTTTATATACTTAGATCGGAAAGTTTGCCACCGTTTAATAAAAGTTTGCACAGAGCGTTTATTGTGAGATTCCAATAAAAATAATATTAATAATCGGTTTTTTTTCTTTGTTTGCTCGTTTACAGTCGACGTAAACAAGTATCGCGAGTAAGCAAATATCGTAAATAAACGAGTATTACCGATTACGATTATTTTTATAATATTATTTTTTATATAATTTAATATAAAATAAATAAAAATATATATATTATATAATTTTAATATTCGATTGTTTAATTAAAAATAAAATTATATTATATAATTATTTATTCGATTTAAAAATTAATATTAATTTTTTTAAATTATATATTATTTATATAATATAAATCATTTTAATTATAAATAAAAAATATTAATTTTTAATAATTTTTTTTATTTTTTAAAAACAAAATCGCTTAAAAATTTATTAAATAAATTAATAATAAACAAGTTTTTTTTTTATTCAATATATATTTTATTTTATAAATTTTATAAAAATTATAAAATTTTCAATTTTAATATTTTATTTTATTTTAAATTTTTAATTTAAACGTTTTATAAATATTTAAAATTAATATAATTATTAAAATAAAATATATTTATTATAAAATTTTATAATTAATATTTTAATTCAATACAATTATATTATATTAATTTATATAATATTAAATTAATAAAATCGTTTAAAATTTAAAATTTAAAAATATTTAATTAAATTTCAATTTATTTATAAATTTTATATAATTTGAATTAATTAATAAATTATAATTATAATTATATATTAATTTAAATTTTAAAATTTTTTATTAAAATATTTTTATTATAAAGTTTTTTAATAAATTAATTAAATCGTTTTATTTAAATCGTTTTTTAAAAAAAAAAATTGTTAAAAATTATTAAAAAAAATTAATAAATTATTTTATAGTTTTATTTTTAATATTAATTAAAAAAAAATTTTAATTATAAAATAAAAAAATTTCAATTTAAAAAAAAATTATATTATATTTTTTAAATATTATTAAATTATAAATTTTTTTTAAATATTTTAAATATATTAAAAAAAATTAATAATACGTTTTTAAATATTATTAAATTATTAAATTAATTTTATTACGAAAACGAAATTTTAATATTATATAAATATTTAAAAACTCGATTAAATAATTAATTAAATTATTATATTTATTATTTAATTAAAATATTATTAAAAATTTATTTATTTTTATTTTTAATAAATATAATTTTATACGTTTATTATATAATTTAAAAAAGTAATAATAATATTTTAATTATATTACGAATTTTAATTTTTTTAAATTTAAATCGAATTAAATTTAAATAATAAATTTTTTTTCGATATTGAATTAAAATATAATTATAATAAAAAAAAATAAAAAAAAAAACTTTTAATAAAAATTTTTTAACAAAAAATAAATTAATTTATTTATTTTATATATAATAAAATTATATTAATAATATATTTTAAAAATATATAAAATTATTTTTATAATAATAAATAAATAATTAATCGTTAAAAAATTCGAAAATTTTATTAATAATAATAAATATTATAAATAAAAAAAAATTTAAAAAAAAAAAAATTTAATTTAAAATATAATTTAAAATACGTTTAATTTATATTATTTTTAATAATAATTTTTATTATAAATTGTTTAATATTTTTTAATAATTAAATTAATAAAATATATTTATTGAATTAATTACGAATTTAATAAAAATTTATAACGATAATAAAAAATATTAAAAGAAATTATACGATATTATTAAAATTAAAATTTGAATTTTTTACAATTATTATTATAAAATTAACGTATTTAAAAATTAATATATTAAACTTTTTTTATAATATTTAAAAAATAAATTAATTAAATAAAATTATAAATTTACGTTTATAATAATTTTAATTAAAATATATTTTAAAATCGAAAAAAATCAATAATTATATATATTTTTATAAATTATTTTAAAAAATTTAATAAATATTAAATTAAAATATTTTTAATTATTATTTAAATAATTACGAAAAATTCTAAAAAATTTATTTTTAAAATATTAAATAAAATATAATTTTCGCGATTAAATTATTAATATTTATTAAAATATTAAAAATACAATTTCGTATTATATAAATTTATTAATATTTTTAAAAATATTTATATTAAATTACGTTTCGTAATTCGTATTATAACGCGTTTATATAAAATATAATAATATTTTATTATTTTCAATTAAAATAAAAACGATAAAAATAAATATGAAAAATATAATTAAATTTAAATTAATTATATATATAAAAAACGTAATAAAAAATAAAAATAAACTCGAAATTTTTTTAATAATAAATATTATAAAAAATATAAATATAAAAAGAAATTATATTAAAAAAATATTATATTTATAATAAATTAAAATATTATTATTATTTATTATTAAAAATTTTTTATAAATTATAAAAATATTAAAAACTTAAAAAATAAAAAAAATAAAATAATATATAAATAATAATTATTTTAAATAATTAATTTATTCGTTATATAATTACGAAAAAAAAATATATTTAATATTTTATTATTATAATTTAAATCGAAAAAATATTATATTAAATAATAAAATTATTAATATATCGATTAATAAATAATTACAATTTTTAATATTATAAAAATTTAATTATAAAATTTAATTCGATATATTAACGATTAAAATTTATAAAATTCGATTTAAAAAAAAATAATATTATTATAAAAAATTATTATATTTTATATTATTTTTATTTTATATTTAAAATATAAATAATATAAATATAAAATTTAAATTAAAAAAAATTAAAATATTTTTAAATATTATTATATTAATTAAAAAAAAAATTTAATTTGAAATTATTTTATTAATATTAAATTATATTAATTATATAAACGTTTTAAATATTTATTAATACGACGTTTTATAAAAGTTTTTTAACGAATTAATTATAATATAAATATTAAATATATAAATAATTTTTTAAAGAATTTAAATTTATTTTATAAAATAATTATAAATTTAATTATTTAATTATTATTAACGTTTTATATTTAAATAAAAAATTAATTTTATAAATAATAAATTCGTTTATAATATTTTAAATCGTTAAATTTTTAAAAAAATATATTTATAAAAATAATATAAAAAATTTTTCGTATATATTAAATCGATATATATTAAAAAATATTTAATTATTTCATTTATAATATCGAAAAAAATTTCTCGTTTATAAAGTTTTAATAAAACGTTAAAATAATAATAATTAAAATTAAAAAAATATTTATTAAAATTTATAATAATATAAAAAAACAAAAAAAATAATATTTTATTATATTAAATTTATAAAATTATTCGTAATAAATTAAACGAAAAATAATTTTATAAATAATAATTAAAACTATAAATAATTTAATAAAATCGAACGATAATATATTTATATTATTAATTTTTGAAATTTATTTTAAAATAATTAATAATAATATATTATTGTTATTAATTATTAAAAAATTAAAAAAATTTAAATAATTATTAAAAAAATATATTATTTATATATAAAATATTAAATTAATAATATATTCGTAATAAAAAATAATTTCAATATAAAATTTATATTAAATTTATTAATTTTTTTAAATATACGTATTTAATATAAAAAAAATAAATAAAAAAAATTATATAAATTATTAATAATTAATAATAAAATATATATAATTAATATATTTTACGAATTAATTAATTTTTAGTTTATAATTATTAAATTATATTATATAAAAAAAAATATTAAAAATTTAAAATAACGATTAAAATCGTAAATAAAAAAAAATATATATTTTTTTATTAAACGAATTAAATAAAATATTAATTTAACGACGTAAATAAAAACGTTTAAAAAAATTATATAATAAAAATATATTTAATAAAAAATAATATTTTATTAAAAACAATAATAAAAATTTTAAAATTTTTAATAAATAATTTATTATTATTATTATTAAAAAAATTAAAATTTTTATAATATTTATAATAAATAAATAAAAAATTAATAATTTAATTATAAAAAAAGTTTTTAATTTTGTCGAATATATTAAAATTCTTATTTTTAATTCGAAATTAATTAATAAAATTAAAAATAAAATTATAAATATTTTTTACGAAAAATTAAAATTAATAAATTAAAAATATAATAATAAAAAAAAAAAATTTTTAATTTAATTTTTTACGATTTAATAAATTAATTAAAAAATAATTATCGTTTTAATATTTTTTTTAATTTAATTTTTAAATAAAAAAATAAAAATATAATTTTATAATATTATTTAAATTTATATATAATTAATAACAATTTTTTAATAATTTATATTAATACGTTTATTAAAAAAAATTTGTTATTTATATTCGTTAAATACAATTATAATAATTTTAAAACTTTTATATAATATTAAAATGTTTTTCTCGTGCCGAAAAAGAGAGTCCGTTCGCCGACTCGCAAGCGAGCCAATTAGCGGACGGGCTTTTTCTTTTAATACTCGATGCATATTTTACTTCGCAGGCCTCGCAAAGGCGCCCCTGCGAGGGGCTACAAAGTCTTCGACTTTAGTAATATATTCTTATTTCAAGTTTCAAGTTTCAAGTTAAAAGCTCTTAATTTGAGCGTTTTATAAGCATTTGAAGTTGGTATAATTATTGAGATAGTGTTTGAGATTCTGCCGGGCGGTAAAGTCGATAAGCTGATAAGCTTTTCAGTGCCTAAGGCAGAAACGCACTATAGAGCCTCATATTACTAGGGGGATACTCCCTGGGACTCCCGTCTCTTATATTGAGTTACTACAATCGATTCAATGAATTTAGATCACTCTACTTAATATATAATTCCAAGGGGAGACTTTCTAGGATTTCCCTCGAGAATTACGCAGCTATTTTAGTATTTAAATACTTTGATACTTTAAATAGAAACGCACTTCTAATAAAGTTTTACCAAGGGAACACTTTTTAAAATTTTCGTTTTTTATATTAAATTACTACGATTAATTCTATTAATTATAAATACTTATTACGATTATATTTACTAGAGAAAAACTTTTTAAAACTTTTTTAAATATTATATAATTAAAAATTTTAATATTTAAAATAAAAACGCACTTTTAATAGAGTTTTATACCAAGGAAATACTTCTTAGGATTTTCATTTTATATTCAATTTTATATTCAATTATTATAATCGATTTAATTAATTATAAAAAAATACTTTTTAAAACTTTTTTTAAAAATTACGTAATTATAAAAATATTTAGTATTTAAATAAATACTTTAATATTTAAAATAAAAACGAATTTAAATAGTTTTATAATCGTAATTTTTATTAAATATAATTTTATTTTATTAATTTTCGTAATAACGAATTAATAAAATCGTTTAAAATTTAAAATTTAATAATATTTAAATAAATTTTATATAATTTGAATTAATTAATATATTATAATTATAAGTATAAAGTAATTATATATAAATCGAGTTTCTAATATTTTTTATTAAATCGATTATATATTAATTTAAAATTATTATATAATTATTTTTATTATTAAATTTTTAATAAATTAATAAATTATTAAATTTAAATATTTCGATTAAAATTTAATATTATTATTATTATTATTAAATTTATAATTCGTAATAATCGTTAAATTATTTTAATTATTATATTAATTAATTAAAAAATTATATAATAATTTTTTTCGTTTTAATAATAATATTTTCGTATTTTTATATTTTCGTTATATTTTTATAATCGTTTAAAAATATTACTCGTGTAATAATCGTATAACGATTTTATTTTTATTATATTTCGTATTTATAATATTATTTTTTAATTTTTTTAATATTTTTTTAAATCGATTTAATTTGATTTTATAATTTAATAAAATTCGTTAAATATTATTAATTTATATTTTATTTTTAATTTTCTTATTAATTTAATTTATAATACTCGTATTATTAATTTTTTTTTAAAAATTTATTTATTTATTTTTCGTTAAATATATTTAATTTCGTAATTTAATTATTTTAAATTATTTGACGTTTTATACTCGTGATTTTAAATCGTTTTTTATTAAAAAAACGTTAATAAAAACTAATTTTTTTTAATTATTTAATTATAATATTAATATTATTTAAATCGATTAAAAAATACTTTTTTTTTTTAATTATTATTTTATTTTTATATTTTATATTTTTAAAAAAACGTATAATAAATAAATAATTAAAATTGAAATTTATTTTTATATTTATTTTTTCGTATAATAATTCGTATATTAAAAAGTATTTTTTATTTTATATCGATTTCTCGAAATATATAATATACGTTATTTTAATATTATATTTAAATTTCGTATAATAATAATCGAAATTCTCGTATTAATTATAATACGATAAAAAAACTTTAAAATATTTCTCGTTTATTTTAATTTTTTTTAAAATAATATACGACGATTTTTAAATTTAACGTTTAATTTTTTATAAAATTTTAATATTATATTATTAATTTTTTTTTTCGCGTTTTTCGCGTTTATATTTAATAATTAATTTATTTATTCAAATTTATAATATTTAATTTAATTCATTAAATTTTATAAATACGTATTCGATTTTTTTATATTTAATATTGAAAAAATAATATATATAATAAAAAATAATTCATTTTATAAAACTACGATATAAAAATTAAATTCGATAAATTATATTATTTAATTTCGAGTTTTTTTACGTAATAAAATACTATTTTTAAAAAATTTTTACGTTTTCGTAAAACTAAAAAAATTTTATAAAGTTTTTTCTTTTTTTATTTTATTTAAAATTTAAAATAATTATAAATCCGTAGTTATATTTTTCGTTTTTTTATAAAAATAAATTTTTTTTTACGAATATTTCGCGTATATAATTTATACTATAAAAAAAAAATTTAAAAAATAATATTTTAAATTTTTTTTTTTAATAATTTTAATATTAATTTTTTATTTTCGCAATTATAAAATTTTAAAAAAAATAATAAATTTTAATATTAATATAATAATAAAACGTATAAAATTTATTAGTATTAAATATATTTAATATTTATACAATATAATCGAATTTAATATAATTAAAAAATAAAAATAATAATTTTGAAAATTAAAATATCGATTTTATAAATTAATATAATATTTTATAAAAATAAATATTAATTCAATAAATTATTTATAATTTTAATTTTATTAATATTATTTTTATAAAAAATTATTTAAATAATAATTAAAAATTTTTTAATAAAATATAAAATCGCGAAAAATATATTATTAATAAAATTAAAATAATTATAATATTAATAATAAATAATATTATTATATATTAAAATTATTTTTTTCGAAATTAGTTTAAAAATAATACGTTATCGAAATAAATAGTAAAAATTAATTTAATTATTTAACGATCGAAAATTATTTTATAATATTATAATCGTTTTATAAAAAAAAAATTTAATTCGTTATTAAATTTTTTATTTTATTATATTTTAAAATAAATATTTACGAAATATAATCCGTTTATAAATTCGATAATAAAATATTTCGTACAAATATATTTATAATTTTTTTAATATATTTTAAAATTTTAAAATCGAAGTATTTCTCGTATTACGATTTTTATTAGTTTTTTATATTTCGAAAACGATAAAATCGTATTTTTAAAATTTTATTAATTATTTCGATTAAATTTTTTATTTTAATTAGTATTTCGTTCGAAATAAAATCGAATAAAATCGAATAAAATTTTTAAAATATTGTTTTTTTTAAAATAAATTTTTCGATATATTTAATAATTAATTTTTATTTTTTTTAAATTTTAATATTAAAAACATTTATTAGTAAATTTTATAATATTTTATAATATTTATATAATTAATTCAAATCGCTAGTTTTTATAATATTTATATTAAAAAATAAATTATATTTTTTAAAAACAATAATTTTATTAATTTTTATATTTTTATTTTCGATTTTTTTATTAATATTTATCGTATTTATTTCGAGTATTTTTAATCGATTTTATTTTACTTTAATAAAAATATTAAAAACTAATTAAAATTGTAAAATATTTAAATGAATTATTATATAATTTATTATAATAATTAATATAATTTACGTACGAATTTTAGAAATTTTTTTAATTTTTTTTAAAACGTCGAATTTATTATTATTAATCGTTATAACGTTTAATTTTTAAAAATAATTAAACTAATAATAAAAAATTAATTTTATCGAATTTTTAAACGATAAATATTATTCGATTTTAAATTATTTCGTAAAACGAAATAATTTATTTATATTATTTTTAATATTTTTTTTAAATTTATATTTTATATTATTTTTAATATAATTTAAAATTTTTTTTTTCGCGAATTATAATAAAAATTATAATTTTTAATATTAATTTTAATAAATTTATTAATATATTATTTACGATTTTAATTAATTAAATTATTATAGAATATATTTTATAATTTAATTTTTTATATTCGTTTTATTATTTTAAAATTTTTATTAGTATTTAATTAAAATAAAATTTTATATCGATAATTATAAAATTAAAATAAAACGTTCGAATTCGTTTTTAATTTATTAAATTAACGAATAAATATAAAAATTATTTAAATTTAAAATAAATTTAATACTTTTAAATTTATTATTAAAAATTTTACGATAAATAATTCGATATTTTTTATACGAGAAAAATAAAAATTTTATTAATTTTTTAAAAATTTTTATTATTTTTTAATTAAAAAATTTAAAAAATTAAAAAATTAAATTTATATTTTTTTATTAAAAAAATTTAATAAAATATTATTAAATTTAAATAAAAAAAACTAATAAAATTATTAAAAAAATTAATAAAATATTTTTAAAATTTAATAAAAAAATAAAAAAATTAAATACGAATAATAATAAAATTTTTAAAGTTTTTTTTTTATATTTATAATAAAATTTATAAAATATTTCGTAATTAAAAACGAATTTATTATTTTTGTTTAAAATTAAATAAAAAAAAATTAAATAATAAATAATATTATTTAATTCGTCGTTTAATAAAAATAATAAAACGTATTATTTTTATACGTTAAAAATAAATAAATTTTTTTCGAGTTTAATAAAATTTATATCGAAAATTAAAAATTTATAAACGTTAAAATCGTTATTATTAAATATTATACGCTATTTTATAAAAATAAAACGTATAATAAAATTAAATAATTTTAATTTTAAAAATTATTATTATTATTAATAAAATAAAATTATTATAATTATTAAAAATAAAATTATTATATAAAAAGAAATTAAAATAAATAAATTATAAATAAACGAAATTATACTAATAAATAAAATAAATATAATAAATTTAAAAATAAAGTTTTTTAATCGATTAAAATTATATAAATTTTTTTAAATCGATTATTTTATTAAAATAATTTTAAAATTTATATAATTATTTAATTTTTTATTATTAAACTCGAAATTAGTTTTTTAAATAAATACGTATATAAATTCGAATTAAAAATTTTAATACTCGAATTTTATATTTTTAAATAAATTCGATTACGTTTTTAAATAATTCGATTTTATATTATTAATTTTATATATTATTATAATTTTTTTATTTAATTAAATACTCGAAATTATTTTTATCGACGATTTTTTTAAGTTTTTTAAGTTTTTAAAAATTTTAATTATTATTATATTTATTATTTAAATTAACGTCGATTAATTTTATAATATTTAATTTTAATTTATTATACGAATTTTTATTTTTTAGTACGAAATATAAATAAACGATAAAAATAATTAAATAAATTTTTTAATAAAAAAAAATCGATTTATTATTTTATTAATTTTAAATTTAAATAATTTAAAAAATTATAATTTTTATAAAATTTAATATATATTAAATTATCGATATTTATTATAAACGATTTATATTTAAAATCGTATTGTTTTTTTAACGAATATAGCGATAAAATTAATAATTAATTATACGTTTTATTAATAAAATTTTGAAATAATTTTAAAAATATCGAAAAAATTTAATTTATATAAAAATAATAAAATTATATTCATTTTATAATTAATAATAACTTCGTTTAAATTAATATTAATAATAATTTAATATAAAATAATATAATTCGTTTATAATTAATTAAAATAAAATATAATAAAATAATAAAAATCGATTTCGATTTTTTATATATTTTATTTTAATAATTTATTTATTTATAAATATTAAATAGTAAATATTTATAGTTTTATATTTATAAATTTAAAAATAATTTATTAAAATTCGAAAACGAATTTTTTATTTCGATTAAAAATAATATTATTCGATATTTTTTAATTATAAAATATAAATATTATAATTAAAAATTTAATTTAATTTTCGATTATATATATAATATATTTTAAAATAAATAGTTTTTTTTTAAAAAATTTATAAAATATTAGTATTAAATAATTAAAAAAGTCGAAATTTTTAATTTTTTATAAAGCGATTATTTTAATGATTAAAAAATTAAAAATAAAATTAATTACGATTATTACGAAAAGTTTTAATTCGATACGAATTAATTATAAAAAGTTGTATATTAAAAATCGTGAAATTTTATTATAAAAATAATTTAAATAATAAATTAAATATTCGATTAATTTTTTAATTAATTTATAAATCGCGAAATTTAATAATTTTTATTTTATTTTTTTAAAATCGAAATAATATTTATTATAAGTTTTTAAAAAAATATTATAAAATAGTAAATTATTTTATAAAAAAAAAAAAATTATCGATTTAAATTTCTCGAGAAATTAATTTATTTATTTTTTAATTAAAAATTTTATAAAAATTAAAAATTTTGATATAATTTTTTATAAATTATAATTTGTATTTTAAATTAATAATAATTTTTAAAAACAAATAAAAATTATTTAAAATATTCGATATAATATTTAATTTTTTAAAAATATATTTTATTTCGAAATTAAATTAAAAAGAATATTCGAAAATCGTAATAAGTTTTATATTAATTTTAATAATATCGAAAATAAATAAATAAATTTAATTATAAATATTTTTTATTATTAAATAATTCGTTAAAATTTAAATAAAACGTTTATTATTTTAAATTATAATTCGAAATTTTTTATAAGTATATATTAAATATATTATTTTAAACTTAATAAAATAATAATATTTTTAATAAAAAAAATTAATTTATTTAAAAATAATATAAATTAAATCGTAAAAATTAATAAATTAAAAAAGTTTAAAATTAAAATATAATTTTTTTTAAAATAAAAACTTATAATTTTAAAATTATTATCGATTTAATTATATAATCGTTTAAACGATTTATTAAATAATTCGAACTATAATTTTTATTACTTTTAATAATAATTGTTTTAATATTTACTTTTTAATTTTACGTTTATTTTATTTAATTATATAAGTAAATAAAATTAAATTATTAATATTAAATTAAAATTTTAATATTTTATAATTTGTTTTTAAACGTATTAATATTAATTAGTAATTAAATTCGTTCGATTATAAAATAATAAAATTATTTATAAAAAAATAATAATTAAATAAAATCGATCGAATAAAAAAATTTAAATTATACGCAATTTATTAATTTAATTAAACGTAAAAAAAAATTATTAAATTTTTAAAAAATATTACGATTTTATACTCGTTTTATTTTTTTAATTTAAAATTAATTAATTTTTTATTTTACGTTTTATTACGTATTAATAACAAGTATTTTATTATAATTTATTAAATAATACTAAAAATACTATTTATAAATTCGATATGAAAACTCGTCGAATTAATATATTTATTAAATATAATACGACTCGATAAAATATTTTTCGAAAATACGATTATATTTTTTTAAAATACGATTTTAATTAAAAAAAAATATTTTTATTATTTTTTTTATTTTTCGATTCGATATAATATATATTAAAATAAATATAGAATTTTAAAACGAAAAATAATTAAAATTATAAATTAGAAATAAAATATAAAAAAATATTTTTAAAATAAATAAACGAAAATACGAAAAAAAAATTACGTAAAATTTTACAAATAAATAAAATATAAATATTAAAAAAACGATTTATTAAAATTTTAAAAATATTAATAAATATTATAAATAAAAAAAAATAATTAAAATAATCGTATAAAAAAATTATAAAAATAAATTTAATAAAAAATTTTAATTTATAAAAAAATATAATCGATTTAAAAATAAAATAAATTTAAAAAATAATGTTTTTTATTATTTTTATTATTTTTATTAAAAAAATAATATTAATATTTTCGAATTTTTTTTTTTAATTATTAAAATTTATTATAAAAATTTTTATAAAATAAACGATATTACTCGAACGTATAATACTTTAAAAATAATTTTAAAAGTATAATAAAATATTATTATTAAATTTATTATTAAAAAACGAAAATTTGAAATAAAATTTATAGTTTTTATTATTATTAAAAATTAAAAAATTATTAAAAGATTTTAATCGATTAATATTTAATTTCGATAAAAAATTAATTATTTTTATAAAAATTTATATTTAAAAATTATTATAATACGCTTTTAATTATATTTATTAATAAAATTAATAAATTTTATTATTAGAAATTTATTAAAAAAAATTTATTTTTCGATAAAATAATTAAAATTATAAAATCGAATATTAAAAGTAAAAAACGTTAAAATAAAATATTTAATTAATAAAATATAATTATACTCGTATTAATTCGAATATAAAATTTAAATAAAACGATTTTCGAATATTTTAAAATATTATATTAAAAATTAATTTAAAATTAATTTAATTTACGTTTAAATATATAAATAAAAATTATTATATAAAATAAATTTTATTACGTTTATTAAAACGTATTAAAATATTATTAAACGTTTTTTCGATTTTGATCGAATTTTGAAACGATATATAAAAACGTTTATAATACGATTTTATTTTAAATAAAAATAGAAATAATTTTTAAAATTTTTATAATTAAAAAAAAAAAATTTATTAAAATATAATCGAATTATATTTTGTAAACTATAAATATTATAATAAAAATACTCGATATAACGATCGAATTAATTATAAAAAATCGATAATATATTAAAATAAAATAAAATATTTCGTTTATAAAAACTCGAATTATTAAAATATTTATTATATACTAAAAAAAAAAAAAAAGCGTACGACGGTTTTAAAAAATTAAAATCGTTCGATAAAAATAAAATAATTTAATTCGTAATTAAATTCGAAAAATTAAATTTCGATATTATTAAAAAATACGAATAATTCGTCGTTAAATTTACTAATAAAAAAATCTATATAAAAACGATATTACGCAATCGATTAATTATTTTATAATATTTTACAATACGATTAATAAATTTAAAATTATCGAATTACTCGATCGTTAATTAATTTATTATATAATATCGAATATTATAATATAATTAAAATCGATTTTAATATTTACTAATATAAAAACGTATTTAATAAATCGTTATATATTAAACGTTTTTATAAATATTATAATTGATATTAATACTATTTAATAATCGATTACTAACGAAAATTAATATTTAATTTTTTAACGAATTCGAAATATTAAATTAAACGAATTTAAAATTAAAAAAATAATAATTAAATTTAAAAATAATAAAGTTTTATTTTTTAAAATTATTAATATTAATATATTAATTAAACGTATTACATTTTACGTAATCTTAATAAATATACTTTTTTTATTATATTTTTAAAATATAAATAAATTATAAATTAAATTCAATAATTTTAATAATATATTTATTTAAAATAAACGATATATATTTATTATTAAAACGTTTAAATGTTTTTAAATATTATTTAATTTACTCGAAAATTTAATTTATAATAATTATAAAATTTTATAATAAAAACCGATTTTACTATTTATTATTTAATTAAAACGAAATTTAAACGATTATATAAACGTTTTAAATATTTATCGATCGTTAAATTCGCGTAAATATTAAAATATAAAAAATATTTTACGAATTTTAAAAAAAATAAAAAAATAAAAAAATTTTATTAATAATATTAAATAAATAATAAATTTTTTAATCGTTTTAAATTTATATTATACGGCGATTATAATTTTAATTATTTCGTTTATTTAAACGTATTATAAATCGACGAAAAACTAATATTTTAAATTATAAATTTTTTTATAAATATATCGATAAAAAAAATATAAAATACTTTTTAAACGTATTAAATCGACGTTTATTTTAAATTATTAATATTTATTATTTATAATTTTAAAACGAATTTTAATTTTAAATTTTTTTATAATAATATTAAAAATACAAATATCGATTTGAAAATTATACTAATAAAAATTTATAATTTAATTAATTTAATAAAAAATATTATATTTTATTAAAACGTATATATAATATATTATTTTAAAAATTTCTCGATTTATAAAAAAAAAACGATTTTAAATAACGATTAAAATAATTAATAATATAATAAAATCGAGTAATATTATTTTTATATTTTTTATTTTTAATATTTACTTTCGAATATTATAATAAAATGCGTTTATAATATTAATTATTACTAAAATTAAAATAATAAAAAATATAGTAAATATAATTTAAAAATATTATATTACTCGTTAAATTAATAACGTTTTACAAATAAAAAATAATTTATAAAATTATTATTTAATTAATTTATTTTTAAATTTAAATATATTTATTTAAAAAAAAATAAAAAATAAAAAAAATCGTATATATTTTTAATAATAAATAAAAAAATATATTAATTATAATTATTAAATAAATTAAAAAACTTTCGTAATATTATAATAAAATTATTTTATTAAAATTTTAAATAATTTAAAAATAAAAAAAAATATATTTAATTTATTTCGTTCAATTAAAAAAATTTTATATATTTCGAAAAAAAATTTATATTTATTTTAAATTATAATAAAAATCTTTTTTTATATTTTTAATTTCAACGAATATATTTATATAATAATTTATATAAATATAAATTTTTTTAAAATTTATTTAATCGAAAAAAAAAAAATTAAATAAATAATTATTTATAAATTTTCGTATAAAAAAAATTATTATTATTTTAAATAATTTATTTATAATTTCTCGTAAAAAAAAATTTTAAATTAATAAACGAAATTAAAAATATAAAAACAATAATTTTATACGAAAAATTTCGTTTTATAATTTAAATATTTGATAATAAAAATAAAAAAATAATATTAATTTAATTTTTAATTATTTAATATATTAATTAACGAATTATTATCGTTTTAATTTTATTTTTTAAATTTAAAAAAATTAATTTTTATTTAAAAAATATTATTTAAATATATATATAATTAATAATTTTATTAACGTGTATTATTTTTATTAAACTTTCGAAAAAAATAATAAATAAATTTTTATTAAACGTTATTTTTAAAATAATTAAATTTTTTTACAAAATTTTAAAAACGAAAATATATTAATATAAAACGTATAATATTTACTATAAAAATAAATTTTTAATAAAATTTTCAATTTTCAATTTTTATTTATTTATTACAACAAATAATTATATTCTATTTAAAATAATCGATATATAAACTAATAATATATTTATTTTAAAAAATTAAATTTTTATAAAATTAAAAAATTTTAAATTATAAAAAATTAAATTATTAATTAAATTTATAAAATTTTTATATCGAATATTTTTTTATTATTTAATAAATATAAATTAATAATAAATAAAATCGAAAACAAAATTAAATTTTTATAAAAAAAAAATAAAAAAATATTTAAATTTAATTAATTTAAAATTAAATTTTTATAAATAAACGTATTTCGAATAATATACTCGAAAAATATTTATTAATTTTATTTATTAATCGAAAATTGCGTACAATATATCGATAATAATTTAATATTAATATTTTAAAAAAAAAAAAAATTATAATATTAAATAAACGATTATAATAATAAATAAATAATTTCGATTATAAATTTCGATTTTTTTATTTAAATTTATATTTAATAAAATTTTTCGTTTTTATAAACGATTTTTTTATTATAAATAAAAACTTTAATTCGTAAATCGAATATATTATTGTTTTTAATAATAAAATTTATAGTAATAAATAATTCGACTTATAAAATAATTTAATAAAATATAAAAAAATTATTCGTATTATTTTAATTTTTAAATTATACGTAATAATAATAAAATCGATATAAAAATTTCAATTTTTATTATTTTTAATTTTATTATAAAATAATTCGAATTAAATTTAATTTTTATAATTATTTATATCGATTTTTTTTTTTTTTATAAATATATAATTAAATTCGATATTATTAAAAAAAAACGTTTTATAATCGATATTATAATTATTAAATAATTATATAAATATAAAAAACTTTGAAAAATTCGATAAATTATTAAAAATAATAATTTAATTAATATTATAATTAAATTTAATATTAATAAAATATTTAAATTACTCGTTAATATTAATCGTTTTAATATTAAAATATAAAAATAAATATAATATTTCGAAATTTAAAAATTAATCGATAAAAACGAAAATAATAAAAAAAAATAATATTAAAAAAAAAACGTATAATTATTATTTTAATATATTTAATATTTTTTAATATTTTTAATATTTTTAAAAATAAAATTTTTAATTAATTCGAAAATTATAAATATTAAATTTAAATTTTTTTTTTAAATTTAATTTAATTTATTAAATATTATAATACGTAATAATAATTAATTTATAATTAAATTTCTTTTTAATATTTAATAATAAAATAATGCGTTAATAATCGTAATAATACTTTTTTTTATATTTAATTTACGAATTGAAAAAACGTTTTTTTTTAAAAAAAAAAAAATTATTAATATCGATTTAATTATATAATCGTTTAAATAATCGATTAAATAATTCGAATTATAATTTGTATTATTTTATTTAATTATATAAATAAATAAATACTTTTTTTAAAAAAAAGCAAATAAAATAAAATTACTAATATTAAATTAAAATTTTAATATTTTATAATTTGTTTTTAAACGTATTAATAATTGTTTTTAAAAATATTAATTTTAAAAAAAAACGATTTATTTAAATTATAATAAATTAATATACGTTTATTTAATAAATAAATTTAAAATCTTTTTATAATATTTTTTTTAATTTATAAATTTTTATATAATATACGTATAAAATTTATATTTTTTATTTTTTTTATAATTTTTTATTTTTTTTTTATATAAATATTTATATTTTATATTATTATAATAATTTTAATATTTACGTATAAAACGATATATAAAATCGAAATTAATTTATTATTTTTAAATATATTTTTAAAAATTTTAAAATCTTGAAAAAAACGAAATTTTTAATTATTATTATTTGTTTTTTAATCGTAAATATTTTAAATTCGTTTATACGATAATTAAAAAAATAAATCGACGAATATTTTAAAAAAATTTTTTAATAAAAACTTTAATAAAATAATAATATAATCGAAATTTCAAATTTATAATTCGTTAAACGTAAATAAATTTTTTTTTAAATTTTTAAAAAATTATTTTAAAACGTTTTAAATCGCGATAATTAATAATAATAAATTTATTTCGATAATTTTTTTAAATTAAAAATTAATAAAAAAATTTTAATTTATTAATAATCGTAATATAAATTATATTTTTAAAAACTTTTATAATTTTTTTTTAGTGCGATATTAAATACGCGTTGAATATCGTCGTTTTATTAATAAGTTTTATATTAATAATAAAACGAAAATATAATTTATTTTTAATTATTTTTTAAATTATAAATACAAAATAATCGAAAAATATTAATTAAATTATTTATTCGAATTTATTTTTATTATATATAATATTAAATATTTTATTAATAATATTTTAATTTTTTATATTAATAAAATATTTATTATTAACAATTTTTATATTTTATTAATTTTTAATTAATAAAACGAATATATATAATTTAAATAAAAAATCGATAAAATTTTTATTAATTTAATAAATTATAAATTCGTCGATTAAAACTTCGAATTAAATTACGAATTTTAAATCTACGGCGTATATATAAAATTATTATTTAATACGATTTTTAAAACCTCGATTAATTTAATAATATTACTAGAAAATAATTAATTATTATTCAATATTTTTTTATTTACGAATATAATAATTTGTTTCGAGTTTTATTCGTTTTCTTTCGAAATTAATTCGATTATATAATAATTGTTTTTTTCGTATTTTTAATATATTTTAATTTAATTTTTCGTTTAATTAATAAATCGATAAAATTTAAATTTATAATAATAACGAAATTTATTTTATTTATAATAATATTGTAAATACGTACATATTAAATATTAAATATAAATTAACGATTTTTAAATAATAAAAAATATATAATTAATATTATAATGATTTTTCGAAGTAAAATTATAATATTTCTCGCGTATAAAACTTTTTTTTTAATACGAAGACTTTTTATAAAAACTCGAATCGATATAATCAAATTCTCGTATAAATCGATAATAAATATATAATTTTTATAATTTAATTTTTTTTAGTATAAATATAAAAACTCGTTATTTAAAAAAAGTTTAAAATCGAAATTTTTAATTATTTATATACGAATTTTAATTTTATTAAATACGTTTCAATATTATTATTATTTATTAAAAAAGTAATATATATAATAAAAAATAATTTATTTTATAAAATTATAATATAAAAATTAAATTCGATAAATTATATTAAATTAAATTAAATGTATTATTTAATCTCGAGTTTTTTTACGTAATATTTAAATTAATTTTTTTCGATTATTTTTATTTTCATATTTTTTTCTCGTATTATAATAAAAATATATTTAATTTTTTTAAATAATATAAATAAAATTCTCGTTTCATTATATATTTTAATTATATATAATATTTTATTTAAAAAAAATAATATATTTATTTTATTATTATAATTATAATATCGTAATATATATTTTTTATACTCGTTATTATATTTATAATATAAATTATCGTTTTATTATCGATTTATATTTTGTAATAATTTTTATAATTTTTATTATTACGATTTTTATATATAATTATTATAATTTTTTTTTTTTTCGAATTTAAAAATATTTATTAATATTTTATATTTATAAGTTTAAATTTTTTTTATTTTTTTTAATAATCGTAAAATAAAATTATTAAATTTCGATTTTTAATTATTTTTTTTTAAAATAAAAAATTTTAATATACGTATTTTTTATATTTTTTTAAAATTTATATTATTTTTTTTATAAATATATCGTATAAAATAATATTTAATTAATTTTTTTATTTTATTTAATTTCGTTTTTTTATTTTTTTTAAATAAATTTTCGTATTCGATATTTTTAATTTATAATTTAAAATCGAATTTAATATTATTTTATAAATTAAAAATAATTCTTTTTTTATTTTATTTAATATTACGTTTAAATATTTAAAAAAACTTTTTTATAAATTATTTTTTTATTATAATTCGTTATTATATAATAATTATAATAATATTATATTAATAATAAACGTTTTTTTTTAATCGTTAATATTTTTTTATTTATTTTTTTAATTTGTTTAAAAAAAACTAATTATAAATATAATTTTATTATATTTATTTTTTATATACGTTTTAAAATTTAATTTATTTATTTTTTATAAAATATAATTTTTTATTTTTTTTTATTTTTTTAAAATAATAAATTCGTTTTTAATTAATTTAATATATAAATTCGATTTTTTTTTTTAATATTTTAATAATTTTTTTAATTTATTATTTTATTATTTTCGTTATTATTTTTAAATTTTTATTTTTCGTTAAAATTATAATATCGTTTATATAAATTATTACACGTAAAATCTTTTTAATAAACGTTATTAATATAACGAAAAAAATAAATAAAATTAAAATTTTTTATAATAAATTATTATTAAAAACAATAAAAATTTTTAGATTTATTTTTTTATAAAAAATAATTATTCGATTTATTATAAAATTTTTTATTTATTTAATAATTTATTTAAAAACTTTTAATTTTATTAAATTTTTTATTATAATTTTTAAAATTATATTAAACGCGTTTTTAAAATTTATAAAAATTATTATTATTATTTATTTGTTTTTATTATTTTTTTCAATTATATTTATAATAATTTATATAAAATCGATTATATTTTTTTTTATAATTTTATTTATATAATATAATTTTAATTTTTTTATTATTTATAATAATATAAATAAATTTATTCATTAAAATTTTTTTAAAAAATTTTTTAATTTAAATATTAATATTAAATCGCAATTTTCAAACGAGTATTTTTTTATTAAAATAATTTTATTAAATAATCTTATTATTATTTTATTAATAAAATTTCATATAAATTTAAAAATCGATATTATTATATTATTAAAATTTATTATTATTATAATCGAATTTATAATAATTTTTTTAATTTTTTTTTAAATAAATTTTATTTATAATTATTTAAATTTCGTTTTTAATATATTTTTAAATAAATTTATATTATTTATTTTAAATTTTAATAAATAAATTAATAATTTTATTATTATTTTTTATAATTAAAATACTACGAATTAATTTTTTATATGTTTTAATAATAATAATTAATATTAAAATTATTTATTTTTTTATTATACGATTTAATATATATTTTTTTCGTTTATATAATTAATTATTTTATTTTATTAAAATTTTTATTTTTATTATTTAATTTTTATTTTATTATTAAATTTCTTTTTTTAAATAATTTTAATAAAAATTTTTAAATTCGTTATTTTATTAAAACGTTTTTTTAATATTTAAAAAAATTTTAAATTATTTATTTTACGTATTTTTCGATTAATTATTAAAATTTTATAAAAATTATAATATTTTTTTTCGAAATATTTTTTTAAATATTTTTAAATTTATTAATTTAATATTAATTTTCGTTTTACGTTTTTTAATATATTTTGAAATTTTTATTTATAATAATATATAATTCGATTTTATATTTATAATCGAATTTATTTATAATATAATTCTTTTTATATTAATATAAACGAAATTAAATATATATTTTTTTTATTAATATATTTATATCGTTAATAATTAATTTATTATTTTTTTAATCGATATTTTATTTTTATTATAAATTTGTAATTTATATCGATTAAAATTTTCAATTATTATTTAATCGTAAATTTTTAATATTATAATAATTCGTTTTACGATATTTTTATTATTTTTTTCGTTTATTAAACGATATATATTATATATATATTATTATATTTTTTTTAATGTAAATAAATATTTTAAAACTTTTTTTTATTTCGTTATTAATTTAAATATATTATAAATCGTTTTTTTATAATTTATTTAATATAAAAACGATCGATTTTTAAATTAAAATAATTTTTTTTTTTTTTTTTTTCGAATTCGATTTATAATAAAATTTCGTATTATTATTATTTTTTAATTACGTTTTTTAATAATATTATTATTTTGATATTTATTTAAATATTTTTTTAATTTTAATATTTTTAAAAATTCAATTTTTTTTTTAATTTTTTTAATTATTTTTTTTACGTTTAATTATTATAATTTAAATATTAAAATAAATTTTTTTTTACGATTTTTTAATAATTTATAATTGTATTTTTTATTATAATAATTAATTAATATATATTATTTCGTAATATATATATTTATATTTTTTATAATTTTTATTTTTTTAATAAAATTTAAAATAATATTTTTAATAATTCGAATAAAATTTTAATTTGTTTTTTTCGTTTAATATAATCGATTTTTTTTACTCGTTAAAAAATTTAACGTATTTTTTTAACGTTTTATTTTTTTATATATTTTTTAATAATATAATTTATATTTTTTTTTTTAAAATTCGATTTTTTTTTATTTTTTTATTTTATTAATTGAAATTATTTTAAATTTTTTCTCGAGTTTTTTTTATATTTTTAAAATTTTTATTTATTATATAATTTTTTTATATATAATTATAATAATTCGAGTCATATAATTAATTTTTAATATTTTTAAATAATTATTATTTTTTAAAATAAAACGAATTTATTTAATTAAAATATAAAAAAATTCATATATTTTTTTTTAATTTAATTTAAATCGAATCGATTTTAATCGTTTTTTTTTTTTTTTTTTTTTTTTAATTTTTTATTTTTTTTTTTTTTTTTTTTTTTTTTTTTTTATTTTTTTTTTTTTTTTTTTATTGTTTTTTATAGTATTAATTATTTTTTTTATTATTTATTATTAATAATTATATAATTTTATTCGATAATTAAATTTATATTAATATTTTTTT
>MU119280.1:4386-106900 GCA_014904845.1 Acephala macrosclerotiorum
ATTTTTTTTTATATTTTAAATAATTTTATTTTTTACAAAAATCGAAATAATATTTATAATTATTATTATAAAATTATAATTAATTACATTTTTTAATTTTAATAATTTTATTTTAATTTTTAAATAATTTAATATATTTTTTAAATATATATATATTTTTTTTTAAACGATAATTGAATATTTATTAATTTAAAATCGTTTTTATTTATAAAAATTTCAATTTTAATTAATTTAAATTTATATAATCGATTGATTTTTTTTATTGTTTTATCGATTATTAAATAATATTCATTTTTTAATATTTTAAATTTTTAAATTATTATTTTATTTCATTTTATTATTATTTTTAATGTAATTGTTTTTATTTTTTTTAATTGATTTTATATATTTTATTAATTCGTTTTATTATATTGATTTTTTGTATATTATTATTAATATATACGTAATTCGATTAATTTTTAAAAAAAAATTATAATTTTTTTAATTATTTTCAAATAATTATTTAATTTTAATATTTTTTTCTTTGAATTAAAATATAAAAAAACTTTTAAAAAATTTCGAATTTAATTTAAATTAAATTTATTTTTGTTTATTTTATTAATCGATTAATAATATTAATTAATAATTTTTTTTATTTTTTTTTTTAAATAATTCTATTAATAATTTTTATTACGAATTCAATTTTATTATTTTTTAAACGTATAATTAAACGATTTTTTTTTATTTTTTTTTTTGAATAATTCTATTAATAATTTTTATTACGAATTCAATTTTATTATTTTTTAAACGTATAATTAAACGATTATAATTATTAAATATTTAATTTATTATTATTATTTTTGATTTTTTTTTCGTAGATTCGTTTAATTAATTTATAATTATTATAAATTTTTTAAATTTGAAATTCGATTCGAAAATTAAACGTTTTTTAAAAATTTAATAATTTTAAAAAGTTTTTTAATATTTTAAATTCGCGTATTTATAAATTTATAAATTTACTCAATAATAATATTTAAATCGACGTTAAATTATTATTCGATTATATTAACGTTTTTTGTAATATATAAAATTTTTTTTTTTAATATTTTTTATATTTATTTTTTTTATAATTTTTTTTAATTGAAAATATTTTTAAAATTTATTATTATATATTAATATTTATTTTATTAATTCAATTTATAAATTTGTCGTTTTATAATTATAATATAAAAAAAAAGTTTTTATTAAAATTTAATTAAAAAAAATTTTTAATATTTTTTTCGACGTTTTTTATTATTTTTATATTTTATATATTTTTTTTTATTAAAAACGTTATATTTATAATTTTAAAAAATTTTTTAAATTTTTTTTTTTGAATATTTAAAAAGTTTTTTTCTTTTATATTAATTTTAATATATTTAATAAAATATTTATTATTTTTTATATATTGTTAAAATTTTTAAATATTATTATAATAATTTTAAATATATTAAAAAATTGTTTAAAAATTAATTATAAAAAATATATTTTAAATATATTTAATATTTTAAATTTATTTAAAAAAATTAATAATAAAATCGAGTTTTTTAATTTTTATTAAATAACGTATAATACGTTTATTTTTTTTTTGTATTTTATTTAATATTTTTTATTTATTATTAATTATATTAATAAAAATTTAATATATTAAAAAAAAAAAATTTTAAATTTTTTTATTTATTATTTTAAAAAAAACATTTTCAAGAAAAATCTACTAATAAAATCGAAAAACTTTAATACTAAAAACAATAAAATTTTAATATTTTTATAAACGTTTTTAATTATTTGTACGAATTGCAAAATCGTTTTAAAATTCTATTTAACATATTAAATACTTTTTAGAACTTGTAATCGTCGTCGAAAAACGCGTCACGTGACTATTGTCTCTCTCGTAAAAGTATATAGGAAGTTGAACTGCGCAATTATAGAAATACTCAATACTTAAGTAAACGTTTAAATGTTTAAAGCAGAAACGCACTTACGCAGTTTTGCGATCGCGATTTTTACTAAGTACGACTATATTCTATTGATTTGCGCAACAACGGATTAATAGAATCGCTTGAAACTTGAAATCTAGCGATATTTAATTGAGTTTCAACCTATTTATAAATTTTATATAATTTGAATTAATTAATAATTGAAAGTTGTAAGCTAGCTGCAATCGTGAGATTTTGGTGTTCCTCACCGGATCGGCTGCATATTAGTCCGAAGTCACGAGACCGCGGAATTCTTAAGTGAACCAATCAAATCGCTACATTTGATCACCTCGATTAAATTTGAGTGAAATCGCTCATTGTAAGAAGTGTTAATATTACGTGCATATAGAAAAGTTGACATTAGTCTTTAAATCGAACAAATAATAAACATTTATAATAAATAAATAAATAAATAAATAAATAAATATATATATATATATATATATATTAATTAATTTATAAATTATAATATTATAATATTCAATTTAAATAATAAAATAATATAAAAATAATATTGTAATATTTTAACGATTAAAATTTTTAGTATTTTTAAATTTTACGATTTGAAATATTTTAATTTTTTTCTTCGAGTATTTTAAATTAATTATTTTTAATCGAAATTAAAATATAATATTTTTTATTTTTATATTTTATAAATTTTAATTTAATAAATTTTATAAAAATAAATATAAAAATTAAATTAAATTAAATTAATATTTTAATTTATTTTTAAATTGTAATATTATATTTTTAAACTCGAAAATTAAAATAAATTTTTACAAATAAAATTTTTTTTTTTATATTATATTAAATAAATATATTAATAATATTTTTATTTTAAAATTAAAAAAAAAAATTATATTTATAATAATAAATTATTAAAATCAATATAATTTAATAATTATTAAAAAAATTTAAAAAATTATATTTTAAATAATAATAATAATAAAATTTTATAATATATTAATATTTATTTAAATATTTAATTTAATATTTAATTTTTTTATTTAATTAAATTTTTTAAATATTAATATTATTAAAAATAGTAAAAATTATTAATAATAATTAATTAAATATATATAAAACTTTTTTTGAATTTTAATATACGTATTAATTTATTATTATTATTTTTAAAATTTATTGAAATTTATAAATTTAAAATTTAAAAAAAAAATTTTAATTTAAAATTTTAAATAATAATAATATTAAAATAAATATTTTATTATTATTTTTTAATTTATTTTTTATTTATATTTTAAAATATTTAATATTTAATTTTTTTTTAAAAATTTTATTAAATTTTTTTTTATTATAATATTTATTAAATTATTTTAATTATTAATTTATTTGATTTTTTATAATTTTTTTTATTTATATAATTATTATAAAATTATAATATTAATTATTAAATTTTTTTTTAATCGATTTAAATTTAATTAAATATTTATAAAATAAATATAAATTAATATATACGATTATTAAAATATTAAAAAAATCGAATTATTTTATAATTATATTTATAATAAATTTAATTTCGAATTTTTTATTATTTTTTTTATTTTTATTCGTAAAAATAATTTTATATTTAATTTAAAAATTAAAAAATTTATTATTTACGAACGATTTATTAATAAAAACGAAAATTTTTATTATTAATAAATTTAAAATAATATATTTAAATTTTCAATTTTAATTTTTAATTTATTATTTTAATTTTTTATTTAATATAATAATTTTATTTTCGATCGAATTTTAATATTAAATAATAATAAATAAATTGAAAATTATTTTAAATTAATAAATTATAATAATATAAATATTTTAAATACGTTATTTTTTATATTTAATTTATAAATTTAATAATTTAAATTTTATTAATTTAAATTTTTTATTTTAAATTTTTTATTATAATTAAATTATTTTTTTATATTAAATTAATTATTAATAATATTAACGACTTATTAATAATACGTATTACGTAATAATTATATATTTAAAATTTTAATATTCAATTAAAAAAATCGATTATTAATTAATAATTAATTTATATTTAAATTTTAATAAAAAATATTAAAATTTTTATAATAAATTAAATAAATATAATTATTAATAATTTTTTTCATAATATTTATAATACGTAATTTATTAATATATTTTTATTTTTATTATTTTATATAATAATTTTAAAATTATTATAATAATATTTAATAAATAAAAATAATAAATTTATTTTAATAAATATACAAATATTAATTATTAAAAATTAATTATCGATTATATATATATATTTACGTAATATTATAAAATTATATTTTATTTATTTTATTTAAAAATTAAATTAATAAAAATATTAATATAATAATAATTCGTTAATTAATTTTTTAAATAATTGAAAATTATATAAAAAAAAAATTTATTATTATATTTTTAAATTATTAATTTTAATTTTTCATACGAATTATTAATAATTTTATTTTTAATTTTATTAATTAATTTCGAATTAAAAATACGAATTTTAAAATATTTAATAAAATCAAATTTAATAAATTAAAAAAAAATTTTATAATTAAATTATCGATTTTCTTTTATTAAAATTTTTTAAATAATATTTTAAACGTAATAAAAAATTTATTTTTTATAATTATAATAAAAAAAATTTATTAATTTTTTATTTATTTATTATAATCGTTATAAATATTTTATTTTTATTTTTAATAATAATAATAAATATATTATCGAAAATTTTATTATTATTTTTAATAAATTAATAATATTTATTTTATTATAATTTTTTATTAAATATATTTTTATTATTATATAATTTTTTCGATTGTTTTTAATCGTATTATTTTATTAATAATTTATTATTTAAATCGTTTTAATTTAATTTATCGAATAAAAAAAAATATATATATATTTTTTTTTAATTAATAATTTTTTTTATAAAACATTTTTTATATACAATATGATTTAATTATTATTAAATAAAATTTAATCGATTTATAAAATATATTAATTGTTTATATTTTTTTATTTATTATTAATAATTTATATAATTTTTTTTTATTTTTTTTTTTCGTTAAATATATATATTTAAAAAAAATTTCGTATTCGCATTATTTTTTATTATAAATATATTCGTAATTTAATATTTAACGTATAAACGTTATATTTTTTTAATAATTATATAAATCTTTTTAATTTTTTTAATTATTAATAAAAAATAATATATTTTTAATAATTATTTTAAAATATATTTTAAAAATTAATAATATTAATATAATTTCATTTAATTTTATTAAATTATTTATTATTTTAATTATTATTTATAAAAAAAAAAATTTATATTATTATAAATTTTAATAAATATTTTTTTAATTTTAATTATTATTATTTTTATATATTATTAAAATTTTATAAATATTTTTTTTTATATTATAAACGAAATAATTTATAATTTTTAATATATATTAATTTAATATATTCGAAAAATATTTTATATCGTTTTTATAAATATTTTTTTTAAAAATTTAATTATTTGAAATATTATTATTAAATTTATTATTTATAAAATCGATTTTTTATTTAAATATAAAATATTTATAATAATAAAATAATTAAATTTATAATCGTTTTATAAAAAAAATTTAAATCTTTTAAATAATTTATCGTATATTTAATAATAATAATAATAATATTTAATATTTATATTATAATTTATATATTAAAAAATTTTTAATAAACGTTATATTAATAAATAATCGAATTATTAATATAATTATTATAATTCGATTTTAATAAAATAATTTTAAATTAAATTTTTTTTATTAATATATATATTAAACGTATTATTAAAATTTAAAATATATTTATTATTATTTTTTATTATATATTTTATTAATTAATAATTAAATTTATTATAAATATAATATTTTTTTTTAATAATATTTTTTTTTAATATTTATAATTTATATAATAATTATTACGATCTAGAAATAGTTTTTTATTTTTTTTATCGAATCGAAAAAATTAAAAAAATCGAAATTATTTTATATTTACGTTTTTTATTACGTTTTTTATATATTCGATTGATTTAATTTTAATTGATTTTATTTTAATTTTTTTAATTTTTTTAAAAATTATTATTAAAATTATTATTATATTATTATATTTTTTATAAACGTATTATAATATCGATTACGAATTGTAATTTAATATAAACGTTTTCGAATATATTTATAAATTTATAAAACGTAAAATTATATTTTTTAATATTTTAATAAATATTAGTAATTTAATTTCGAAAATTATATTTTATATAATATTCATTAAATAAATTACGTTAAATTTATTAAAATTAATTGAAAAATAATTAAAAATATTTTAATTTAATTTTCAATTAATTAATTATAATAATTTATAATAATATAATTTTTTTTATAAAAATATATAAAAATATAATTTATTATTATTATTTTATTATATTAATTTTTTAATAATTTAATTTTAAAATAATAATTATAAAAAATTTATAATTTAATATTAAAAATATCGAATAATTTTTTATTATATTTTTTATTATTATTAATATATATTTTTATTAAATTTATAAACGTTTTAATCGAAATTTATATTTTTTTAATTTTACGTATTATTTTATTAATATATCGATTATTAAAATTATTAATTCGAGAATTAAATATTTTGAAATTAAACGTTTAAAATTTAAAAGTTTTATATTAATAAAAATAATTTAATTTAAAAATTAATATTTATTTTACGAATAAATTTAATTCGAATATTATTTAAATAATATTAAAAAAAAAAAATTTAATTTATTTATAATATTTTTTTTATTAATAAATATTTTTTTTTTTCAATAATAAATTATTTATTTTTAATAATATAACTTTTATAAATTTATAAAAAGTTTTTAAATTTTTGAGCGAATTTTTTATTTATTAATTTTAATATTTTTTTAATAAATTTTTAAAAAAAATTATTAATATATATTTTTTATTTATAAAATTTTATTATATATAAAATATATTCGTTTATTTATTTTCTCGTAATATTATTTTTAATAAAATCGATTTTTTTTTTTTTTTTTTTTTTTTTTTTTTTTATTAAAATAAATAAAAAAAATATAATTTTTAAAAATATTAAAATATTTTATTAATAATTTTAATTAATCGATATATAAATATTTTAAACGTTTTATAAAAATTTTACGAATAATTTATAAATAATTAATTTTATAAACGATTAAAAATAAATAAAAAAATAAATAAACGTAAAATTTTTATATAATTATAAAATAATATAATAATATAATTAATCGATTAATTTAAAATTATAAAAAATAAATAAATATTATTTTAAACGAAATTTAAAATCGAATAACGTTTTTCGTCGAATATAAATAATTATTATTTTTTTCGAATTTATAAACGATTTTATTTTATATAATAAATATAAATTTAAATTAATTATTTAAAAATACGAATTTTTTTATAATTAATTTTTTTACGTTTTTAAAAATCGAAAAAACGTTAAAATTTTATTTTTATAAAAAATAATTAAATTTTTATAATTCGATAATATTTAAAAACGTAATATCGATTTTTTTAATATTATTTTATATTAAAATTTATATTTCGTAATTTAATTTTTTTTAAATAAATTTTTATTAATTCGTAATTAAAAATAATTATTAATTATTATTAATATTATTAAAAATATTAAAAATTATTAATAATAATTAATTAAATATATATATATAATTTTTTTTAAATTTTAATATTTATATTAATTTATAATTAATTAAAATTATTAAAAAAACGAAACTCGAAATATAAATTTTTTTTTTCGAAAATAAAAATAAAATAATATTAATTATATACGATTTTAAATCGTATATAAATATTATATAATATTTATTTCGATATTAAAATTTATATTATTTAAAAATAAAAATAATAAATTAATTATTAATATATTTTTTTTAAAAAAATTTAATTAAAACGTTTTATATATATATAAAAAAAAATTAAAATAAAAATAAAATTATATTTAAAAAATAAAATTATTAATAAAATTATTAAAAATAATTAATTAATTTAAAAAACGTAATAAATATTTAAAATTAATATATATATATATATATATATATATATTATTAATAATTATTAATTTTTATAAATATTAATTATTTATTTATTATAAAAATTTAAAAAACAAATAAATATTAATAAAAATAAAATATTTTTCGTATTTTATATTATATTTTATTTTTAATAATTTAAATTTATTATAAAAATTTTAATATATAAATTTTTTATTTATTTTAATTTTATTAATATAAATAAAAACTTTTTTTTTATAATTTTTTTTACGAAGAATACTAAATATTAAAAGCGATACATTTTGGCATTTCTTGGCGTAAAAACGTGACTTTAATTTCACGTGTTATTACGTAAACTTTACGCGGTTTTTTTTTCTCGTAGAATAATTTTTAATTATCGTTAAAAGTATTATAATAAAACGTTTTTCGTATTTCGCGCCGTATTTTATTTTTAATAATTTAAACTTTTAATTCATAGAGTTTTTATTTGTATCGATTTCGTCGACGCGAGTAAAAGCGTTTTTTTTTATACTTTTCTCGAGTTCTATAAAAAATTGAAATTGTTTTACGAAATTTTAAAAAGAGTTTTAAACTACGAAAACGCTAAATATTAAAAGCGATACATTTTAGCGTTTCTTAGTAAAACCTTGGCGTAAACACGTGTCGCAAATATCACGTTTTATTACGTAATCTTAAAATAAACTATTTTTTTTAGTGGAATACTTTTAATTATCGTTAAAAGTATAATAAAATATTTTTTGTATTTCGTATTATATTTTATTTTTAATAATTTAAACTTTGAAATAATTTAAAATTTTTAATTATAAAATTTTTATTCGTATTAATTTCGTCGATATAAATAAAAACGAAATTTTTTTTCAAGTTTTATAAAACGTTAAAATTATTTTATAAAAAGTTTTAAATATTAAAAACGATATATCTTAATATTTTTTAATAAAATTTTAATATAAAACGTAATTTAAAATTTTTAAAAATATTATATATTATTATATAAATTTTATATAGATCTTTTTTAATAAATTTTTTTATAATTTATTATGAAAATAAATATTTAAATTTAAATTTCGTTTATTTATATAAATAAAAAAATTTATAATAATAAATAATATTAAAATATAAAATATAAAATTTTAATATATAAAATTTTATTAATTTTAATTTTAATTTTTATTTATTTTTTATAAGTTTTAAAAATTGAATTATTTTTTATTACGATTTAAATTTTATAATTAATTTATAAATTTATAAATAAAATTTATTTTAAATTATATTATTATTTTAATAATATAATTTTGGTTTTTTTTTTTTAATTACGTAAGATTTTATTTATTTAAAAGAAAGTTATAAAAAAAATAGAATTGAAGTATTAAAATTTACGTAACGAGTTTCAATGTAATCCAACTGTACATCTACTGAGCTGAATTAAAAATAAAGGGACCAGTGTAGATTTGTCATTTACAACAAATTGGGCACTGACAAGATCTTGCCAAGTTCCAATAATCCAATACAAGCCCTTTCCGGATGGTGCGAATGGTAATAGTATGCCTTCTCTGCCAGACCTCTCAAGACCCCCCTTCAGAATCCACATCTAGACTGCATCGTGCTCGCCAACTGGAAGTCCCTGGAAAGGCCTGCAAGTCAATAGTGTCAACAGTGTTCCAGCTGAGTATCGTCATTTATTCATTATCGACAAGGGAATCGAGAACCTGGAGAAGTTTAATATGATATTATTCTAACTAGGCACGATGTCGAACCTTAGGATTTTTAAATTTAGCAGGTGCCTCGGAACCTGTGAGACATAGTGATAGAATACCAGTGTCACACGCCACTCCCTATTCTTTACCAAATTCGATTCGCAGCCATATCCAGGTATGGACGTTGTGAGTTAAGTTTCGTCGATAAATGTCGGTTGCTTAGCGCGCAGGCTCGGCATGATATGGAGACGCCAGTTTGCTATTGTAAGAGTACAATGAGGACGGGAAGAAACCAAGGCGATGAACACTAGAATTCGCCTGATCGCTCCGCAAAGTCTACTTGGTTTTCGCTTTGAGGAATACACTTAATGGAAAGGATTTGCTCTGCGCACAAGAAGAATCGGCCCCACTGAAGCAAAGGGTCTGGCAGGAAAGGGCTCATAGCATGCTCATCTTCGTACAGACTTTGCTAGGAGAACTTGTTCCAAAGATGGAACTGAACCGCATACATCGAGTGCGAAGAGCAGAGTGCCACCGAGCGGGCTTCGCCGAGGTTGCCCGCATAGGGTCATAACTGATTTACATTTGTCTGTCTACAATTCTACTAACCAAACGCCACTGAAAATGCCAAATGATCGCGCCTGCCTATACAATAAGCCCGTCTGAGGGGCTATCATCCCGCTCCGAATTTCCTGCAAGAGCGCCATATACCCTGAGAGGAACTGCTACTTCAAAACTCTCGCAGTCTAATGCTTCTGCTGCTGCAAGGACAACACCTCGATCGTCTCTCGATACCTCTTCTAGGAGGTCTGCGTGCCCTAATTCGGCCTCTTCCCCTGTTAACCGAGGTGTGACAAATTCTATGCGAACTCTCCATTCGAGACTAACACCGCTGGTAATGAATTCGGGTGTAGCGGAGACGGGAATGGTGGGCGCGAAGACTACTCGTCGTGCGAATAGAGTTGATTCGGAGTGGGAGACGTAAGACTTGCGTGTAACCCGTAGAATACTTGCTTCCGACCGTAACGCAATCGAGGAATCCACTTTCTCTGACGTTTCCAGCGCCATGTGTATGGCATAGCAAGGCACCTCGGCATCCGTGAAGTCAATGGCTGCGGTAATAGTCTCACCAAGTCTGTAAGCTGGTCTTGCTAACATGACTACAGCCACCCGCTTTCCGCCACGAGCAATCTCAAATCTGTTAGCGCTTTGCTGAGACTCAGTTGCGGTATTGCTCCGCAGAATTGCCATGTCTATGGCGTCCTTTACCGAACCGGGCTCCTCGATCGATGACTGCCGACGGGATCTAGGTGCTTCTGTTGGTGAAAGTAGACCAAGACTTGAGTTTTGCCGCGGCCTGGAAAGTAGATCATCCACATAGGAGAGAAAATCGTCTACTGTTGACTCGTTCGACCTCGCTGCTGATTTGTCGTCCAACACTGCGGAAGGCCTCATGTCAGCCTGTTTAGGAGCCTCAATCGTTTTGACCTTGGCTTGATCGCGAAGGATGATGTAAGGTGACATTAAATCGTGTCCGAGAAGTTCTCCGTGTGTGTTCACGCTTCCCAATATGCGAAACGGGACCTCCACGGACTTCACCTGCTGCTCCTTAGCACCCCCAGGACGTTGAGTACCAATCACCAATTTGTACGATATCTTGATCGCCTTGCCACGATGACTAGGAGGCAAGCCTCTGGGTAGCTTGAACGAGTACTTGAAACATCGACTCTCGCCGGGACTAAGGCGTAGATCAACGAAAAGAATAGACTGCGGCGTAGATAGAAGTGGTATCGACCGTGAGCTAGCGATGCCCCTCATGTCCTTAATGCTGCTAAGCTCCCCCCCACCAAGTAACCCCCCTAGAGAATCTCCAATGTTGCCCCACCCAAAGCTGCGTAGAAGACCGCTGTCTCGCTTATGTGTCTCGACCCCTATTACACCACCACCTTGACCGCCAACAGCTCCTTTTCGCTTAACTTCTTCGAAAGGTGTTTGGTTAATCAACGATGCGTCTAGAACGAACGATCCGTGAATCTGTGCATAACCCATCATGAGTGTCTCAGGCGGCCTATGATGGTTAACGGGTGATAAGTTGGATGGTCGTCTGGAATGACCACCGTATGATGGTGGCCGAATGGGTTGCTGGGGAAGATACTCAGACGCCAAAGTTTCCGTAGAATTATTGCTGAGAGAATAGAACTCGCCGCTGCTGCGGGGCGTTCCTGCAATACTAGCTGGCGACAATATGCGTGTTGTTGGATCGGATAGGACTGGTAGAACCGAAACACCTTCTCTGGATCGTGGAGATAACAATCGCAGCCCCTCTTTCACGTATTGTTGCTCGCCCTCTCCGACGAAATGATCGACTGGTCTTGCATTCGCGGACGGTGGTGCAACAGCTGGAAATCTGAAGCCTTGAGAAAATGAGGCAGAGCCGTTCCGCAACAAGGAGGGTGTTCCTGGCACATTGGGAGTGCTCGGTGCGGTCGATGTCCCACTTTGTCGTCTCGAAACTCTCTCAGCCAGGCTGACATCTGTATCTGCAGCAGCTGGGGAGAACGAAAAATTGAGGGGAGAGGGTTGTGTCGAAGAACGCTGATTCACAGGGGCTGTAGATAGTTAGCCATTTTACCCTGTATATTATAAGAAATGCAGAATAGGAGATTACCTGATGTTGGCCCTCCATTAACTCCATTTCTACGTGGCACGATTTGTAGACTGGCGGACCGGCCGTGCCCCCTGGATGGCCCTGTTGACCTCTCCACCGCACTTCCACTGCTATTTACATCTTCTGCTCCAACATCACTCGGTCCAATAGAGATAATAGAGACTGAGTGCTTGTGTGTATGGCCGTCTTTGGTGACCTTCGGAGGTCCTGTAGTCCATGAATTGGGATTGGGCTGCGGCCTCGCAAATGCTGCTGGTGTGCTCAATGATAACGTAGTCCGGTGGCCTCTAGTCGTTGGGGTACCGCGAGAGCTTATCGCCGAATTGCTCTTCCTCTGAGGCACTTGTATCTTCCGCTGTCTATCTGGTCGATCTACTGCGGAAGTAAAGCCATTGGCGGATTGCGGGTGTAAGGATGCTCGTGAATGCGCAGGTGTGTTGGCAATATTCTTAAAGGTAATCTGGCACTCGATATCCTCCCCAGCAAAGACTGTTTGCTCCGCCCACTGCACGAAGACCCTGATATTAGTCAATGGCGTCGACATAGCGTTGATATGAAGGTTATAGCTCCTTCTGCTCGAAGGAGATCAGTACTGTCAGTCATGGATGCAGCGAAGATAGAACTGGTACACGCCAGTTTTCCAGCATAATGAGGATTGGTGGATAGTGAATGTAGACGAGCTAGGAAAATATATGATTTTCTTGGTGAGCTCCAAGTGATGGATGAGCTGGGCTCTGGTCCGGGGAAATGCCCTAGACCGAAATCGGGTTAGCGCGTCTGACGCCCTGGACAACCAGAACTGCCAAATGCGACTTCAAAGTAAACAGAGTTTGGACCCAACATCAACAGCATTTCTGCACCGTCAACAGACGAATCCCTACTAAATTCACCCTCCTGAACCAAAGGTTGAGCCATTCTTGCCCTCATTGGGCGCGCAAAAGTGCGTTGATGCTCCTGCCGATGATTATTGCCCTGCTAACGCGCGGAATGTTAGATTGCCAGATCAGGCTATTTGTTTGCTCAGAGACCAAAAGCACGATGACCTCCTTCATTACGACCGTGTTAGTATCCATTCCCTTCTTATGGCCAGCATACTACAGATGTTTAGCCCTCGGGCTCCCACAGCTCTATCTCCTGTCTGCACCTTAACCCAGTCCGACTCGTCCATGACGATTTCGGTGAAACACCACGAAGACACTTTCATCCAGCTTCCTGAAGCTTCATATGTGTCTCCTTACTTACGAAATCCGTTCGACAGAAACCAGCGGACGAGAAACCAGTTCCGACCACGCAATGCTACGAAAGGCACAACAAGCTACCAGCTACGACAATATGCAGAGGCTACATTGGGTGGAGGCAGTCTGCGCAAGATCGTAAAGCTTCCTGAAGGCGAGGATGAAAACGAATGGCTTGCGGTCAATAGTATTTTACCTTAATTCCGTTGTTGCTATTGAAACTCACAGGCTTCAGTGGTGGATTTCTACAATCATATCAACCTCCTCTACGGATCGATTACCGAGTTCTGTTCCCCGCAATCATGTCCCGAGATGAAGGCAACGGATGAGTGCGTTATGACCACCTGCTAGCATAGTTCTTGAGCTGATCTTTTGTGACAGGTTTGAGTACCTTTGGCAAGATTCTGAGAACTATAAGAGACCAACCAAGATGCCAGCCCCAACATATATCGAACATTTGATGGGTTGGGTTCAAAGTAATATTGACAACGAAGCTGTCTTTCCGAGTCGAATTGGTGAGTGTCAATCGTTGTCTTTATTGGGTCTTGCTAACAAGTTCTAAGGAGTTCCGTTCCCAAAGTCCTTCCCGAGCATGATTCGGCAAGTATTCAAGAGGATGTACCGCGTCTACGCCCATATTTACTGCCATCACTACCCTGTTGTACGTGAGCTTGGTTTGGAGGCTCATCTTAACACGAGCTTCAAGCATTATGTCCTCTTCATCGACGAGCATAACCTGGCAAGTGGCAAGGACTTCTGGGGACCTCTGGGTGACCTTGTGGATAGTATGCTCAGAAGCGACTGAACTGGAAGAGTTTCTTTTCAATGGTTCGACGAAGCAAATATGAGCATGTGCACGGCGTTGGTATGGCTGCTGGAGTCTTTGGGAAGCGAAATTTGATATTCTGGGGAGGTTTATTGGTAGACAGCCGTCATGAAAGGGCGTACTTGAACCAGCTTTGAATTGCCGTAATTGCAAACAACGTCTGTTCCTTCCAGTGGGAGCAATCGTGACTAGCCTACCGCTTCATGCTGCACAGATATATGGCACAGCTGAGTATTCTCGAATCGAGATCCAAGTTCTAAATCCCGGATCTGGTCAGTAGTAGCAAGTAGCGATGAAGCTGTGACAGAGATTGATATTTAGATCTAGCAAAACCAGAATTCAGCTTTACATCTACCATGACTATGGCCATGATCTTGATATAGTTATACCTTACATCGACTTCAATCTCCCACTACTAGTGAGATTTTGACGCTCACCAACTCGATTAACTTTGTGGTGGTGACACGTGACTTTTAGCGCCACTTCCATCTTCATCCGAGCTTGAAAACGATTTGTAGCCTCCACGACGCCCGTATCTGTTTCGACCTTCTCAACGTCAATTGAAGACCCGCCCATCCCTTCTTTAAAATGCTCTCGACCCGAGCAATGCTGCGCATCCGCGCCTCTGCCTCTGTTGCTTCGAGAGCCATCCCAGCTTCGCAGTTCCGATCATACGCAACTCCTGCTGCTCCCGATTCGAAGCCCCCAGTCGCCCTTTACGGTCTTGATGGAACCTATGCTTCAGCTCTGGTACGAATAAATCCTCGAGTCTTGGTTGTAGGCAAATTGGGAGCTCAATTGAGCCTCTGGGGAGGGTGGGAAGGTACAGAAAGCCGATGCTAACGCACTCAACAGTATACAGCCGCCGTGAAGAATTCGACTCTCGAGAGCACCGCAAAGGCGATCAATGCGCTGAACGAAGTGTACCACAAGGATGCCAAGCTGGCTGTGATCATGCAAGCACCAACCTTGAGCGCCGAAGACAAGTCTGCAATCATCGCCGAACTGCAGAAGCACACCGGAGGAGTGGACAAGGGAGATACCGTCAAGAACTTCCTTACCACTTTGGCGGATTACAACCGATTGGGCCTCTTGAAGGGCGTCTGCGAGAAGTTCGGAGAGCTAATGGGTGCTGCTAGAGGCGAGGTTGAGTTGACTGTTGTCAGTGCTTCGGTGAGTGATTTACAGAACGGATTCAAATAAGGGAACAGATCTAACGATTTTGCAGCAATTGGACAGTAGGACACTTTCTCGTCTTGAATCAGCTGTGTCAAAATCCCAATATGTTGGTCAAGGCAAGAAGCTCAAGGTCACCAACAAGGTATTTTAAGTCCTGTATCCTGGCTAGAACAAACTCTTACACAATTCACAGGTCAACCCAGATATCCTCGGAGGACTCGTCGTCGAGATTGGGGATCGAACTATCGATCTCAGCGTCTCAGCACGAATTGCCAAGATGAACAAACTTCTCACTGATACCTTGTAAAACAACATTCCTTAGTCTAGAAGGAGCGGAGAATGAGAGCGGGCGATCGTGGGAATGGCATGTATATGAGTTTGAGAATTGAGCATTTCCATTTGAGATCAGAACTACTTTTATACTCTGGGCGCCACCTATCATCAGTGACTCTTTTGATGTTCCACCTCCTCGGGACATTGGCAGGCCATATTCAAGTGGAGGCAGCAAAGGCAGCATATAAGCCGGCCATGCAGTCTTATATATCTATTTTAAAAACGTGAGATGCAAAATGTCTCTGATTTTACGCAATTCACGTGACCAATGTCAGTCACATGAAGGTAATATGGCATCCCAAGTCATAAAGCAGCAAGAAGACTGGAGAAATATATGCGAAGTGCACAAAACAGTCTTGTCTACTCTTCTACCCAGTCTATCTCTATTCCTTTGGCTCTATGCTTGCATTCTAACATTGCTAGCTTGCAAACCTGTGAAACACGAGAAGGCTAGAAGTAACGAGAGCTGTGAAGCAAGAAGCAGGAAACATGTTTTGCCTAGCAGGCCCTCTCGAATCAGCAACCTCACTGGTCATCAAGTTGAGCTTCGAATTCATCCCCGGTCTCGTAATCGGCCGACTGGTTACTGCGAACTCTCGAAAGCTGCTCTGATACATAGTGAGCAGTGTGAGCATCAGCCTCCCTTCGTTCTTGTTCTCTCTCTGCATTTTCTGGCTCGGCTGAATTAATCGTCTGAGCATCGTCTCCATTGATCGAGTGGTCAAAGTCACTTCGATTACCTATCGATCTTGCCGTTGAGGAACGACGCATTTGATGTCTGGGAGTCCTCGCACCCTTGGGTTGGGTTACATGGCGGGTGAAGATATCTAGAAGTAATTAGCCAGTGTTCCAGAAAAGAAGTTAAAATGCCCACCATCGAAATAATGATTCATTCCAGTTCCCGGGGTACGAGGCGTTTGTGGAAGGCGGCAGCTCAATCTGTGGGGTCAGTTGTGGCTCATCTGAAATGAATAGTATCTCCACTTACCCGGTATCATGGATCATCCTAGCGATCAGTCCAGTCCAGCCACATTGATGTGTAGCTCCAAGTCCTCGGCCAGAATCGCCGTCAAAAAATTCATAGAACCACAAATTATCCTTCCAGTTCGGATCGAAGTCGAGCATATCATTTCCATCGTTGATGGCGCGGCGACCATCATCCCCGCGAGCCATGAGATGCTGCAGGCGATGTTGGATTTCTTCAGATACGCGACCAAGATGCATCATGTCTCCAGAGCCTGTGGGACACTCTACTTCGAATTGCGGTCCATAGAACATATAGAATCGCTGAAGAGACTCGACGAGGAGGAAATTGACACATAACCAAATGGGTCCTCTCCAATTACTATTACCTCCAAACATGCCACTATCGGAGTCTCCAGGGACATATTCGACCTTGAACTCTTGGCCATTGACATCCATAGAGTAGGGGTGCTTTGCGTGGAACTTGGACAGTGACCGGATCCCATGGTCGCTAAAGAACTCGTCCTCGTCCAGCATGCGCTTTAGGATCTTCTCAAGGCGATCTTTGCTGACAAGTGACAGCAATATCCGGTTGTCCTTACCTCTCTTCCTGATACTAGCCATGTTCCGCTCCGCAACGTCGTGTCGATTTTGGACGAACCAGTCCACGCGTTTTTTGAACGATGGCAACTTGTTGATGAGCTCGGGCTCCAAGGTGAGAGTTGCATACAATGGGATCAAACCGACAAGTGATCGAACAGGGAGTTGCTGAGTCCACGGTCCCCCGTAAGAAATAGCGTCGTAATAGAATCCATCTTCTTCATTCCACAGAGATTTCTCTTCCTTAGCGCCTGCTTTGTATGTCATGGCGTCACTTATCAACATGAAGTGCTCGAAAAATTTTGATGCAATGTCCTCATAAATGCGTCTGTGCTTAGCCAACTCAAGCGCGATGTTTAACATGCACAGGCAGTAGAATGCCATCCAGCCGGTGCTGTCGGCCTGTTCAAGGACACCTCCGGTAGGCAATGGCTCCGAACGGTTGAAAAGACCAATGTTGTCCAGGCCGAGGAAGCCCCCTTCGAAGACATTCTTGCCGTCGAAATCCTTCCTGTTGACCCACCAGGTGAAGTTAAGAAGGAGCTTCTGGAACACTCGCTCAAGGAAATCCAAATCTTGACGGCCATACAACTTTCTCTCAATTTTGAATGTGCGGAATGTGGCCCAAGCATGGACAGGTGGATTAACATCACCGAAATTCCATTCGTAGGCCGGCAGCTGACCATTAGGATGCATGTACCATTCCCTCGTGAACAGATCCAGTTGCTTCTTGGCGAAATCAGGGTCAATCATTGCTAATGGGATGCAGTGGAATGCCGAATCCCAAGCAGCAAAGAAGGGATACTCCCACGAATCTGGCATTGATAATATGTCGTCTAGATGCATGTGCTTCCAGTTTGTATTGCGAACAGCCTTACGGTCTGGTGATGGGGGAGGTTGATTCGGATCTCCATTTGCCCATTGATCCCAAATGAAATGGTAGAATTGCTTCGTCCACATCATTCCAGCAAAAGCCTGGCGTTGGATATTACGAAGATCCTCAGACATCGGGAGCGGGCTGATGCGGTAGTAGAATTCATCGGCTTCCTCTCTCCGCTTCTCAACAATATCGTCGAACACCTCTTCGTCCATGTAATCATCGTATTTCTTGGATATCCTGAATCTGACAACAGCACACTCGCCGGGAGCCACACCACCGCCTTCGTTAAATTTGAACCAGGCCGCGGACTTCGTCCCGGTCTGCTTGGGGTTGACGGCTTTCTCCTCTTTGTCCACGATATACCGGTGGAAAGCGTCCTTGACATAAGGTTGGTCGTTTTCTCCATGATATAACACCTCGTAGTTGGTATCATTTTCCGTAAAAATCAATTCTGGCATAACATCTTGGCCACTAGGCCCTACTCCCGGTGAGGGTGATAGCTGGACGTATCGTTCCCCAAGCTTATAATGCTTGGTCTGAGCAACGGTCTCACTGGCCTGACGGACGTTGGGCTTCTTGTCAGGAGATTCATGGCCCCAGGCCCAGGTGTTTCTGAACCAAATGTGCGGAATGATGTGGAGTGGAGCGGGTTCTGGACCGCGATTCCAAGCCGTCACCCGAAAAAGGAGCTCTTCGGGGTCATCCTCCTCCTTCGCAGTTTCGATGAAGATGTCCCAGTATCTATCGTTGTCGAAAACTCCCGTATCAATTATCTGGTATTCTCGATCGAGCTTTCCTCGTCTCGCATTTTCCTTGATAAGATCCTCGTACGGGAATTTTCGTTGAGGGTACTTGTAGAGTAGTTTCATGTAGGAATGCTAAAATATTGTCAAACGAAGTGCTAATAGGGGGGCTACGCACGAGCGAACCGTTGGGGTGTTGTCAAGATGAAAATGTGCTTCTTTGATACTCTCGCCATGGTTTCCCTGTGGATTCGAGAGCCCGAATAATCGCTCTTTCAAGAAATCGCTGCGTAAATGTTAGCAACTCTGTTTCTGGGGCCCCAGCTTGTGGCACTGACTCCTCTTCATTCCAGAAAGCAAATGCAATGTTCTGCAGCCCATGTGTATCCGAGACGCCAGCAATACCGTCTTCACCCCATCGGAAAGCTCTGGATCGCGCATGTTCGTGCGGGAAATCTGCGGAAGTTCTGTCAGCATGAGCTTGACATCTCATGGTGGGGTAGTACTCACGACTCCAAGCATCGCCATCTGGACTGTAATCTTCGCGGACTGCAGATTCGGTCAGATACCACACTCATCATCATGGAACACGACTAATTACCAGTAGCCCATTGCCTCTCTGCAACGTAAGGACCCCATCTCTTCCAATACTTCTCTCGCTCTCTATCCTGCTTCAGGCGCTTCTCTTCCTCAGAGAGGTACTCATGGTGGTCGATTTGAACCATGGCTGTCTTTGGGAGAGCCCTGACGGCTCTGCTCTGCTAATTTAAGTACAGGTACAGTACTTCTGTCCGGTACGATGTCAATCAACAGAAGAGACAGACAGGAGCAGAGTACGAAGGAGTACTGTTGTCCTACGCTGCACAATTGGCCAAATGCCACTTCACCGCGTCTAGAGATCGAGTAGAATGGAGATAGAATAAGTGAGAGGTCCTCGGTAATAAACGACAGGAGCTATCGGGGTAGTGTAGTATAGTGAAGCCTTCGAAACCCGAGTCGCTGGAAATCGGCGATGACGATGGCGATGCGACAGTAGTCGATGGAATGCATAGGGAGGGCACGATTCCGCTGCCCGCTGCCGAAGCCTGGCTTTCTGCTTAGATGCATGCAAGCTTTTTCTTTCTTGTTATCGGACCTTGTCAGGGACATGCAGGCAGGAGTGTTGGGCAGTGGGCAGTGGGCAGTGGGCAGTGGGTAGTGGGTAGTGGGTAGTGGGCAGCGTGTACGACTACCGTATGGTTGAATGCGAGTAGCTTCCAGTTCCGTGTCCTCCTGTGAGCTCGCGTGGAGCTCCCTCCAGCTTGCTGTCCCCATTTTCCTGCACTGCATGCTGGGGCGAGGGGCCCCGACGTCATCGCTGTTCTCGAGATTTTGCGGGAGAAGGAGTGGGAGCAAGAAGAAGAAAAAACCTTGTGCTTGGAGAAGAAAGAGGATTCTAGACCGTTGTTATCCCAGGGTGTCTCGGACAATTTGCTCCACGAGGTGAGGGGCCTGCCAGTGGCTGTTATTATGAGTGAAAAGCTTTTCCCAGGTACCCCGTAACCTTACCTACCTCTCCCTTCAAGTTACCCCTCACTTCACGTGCCTTCCTTCCAGCTCCTTTCGAAATAGAGGACATCAAAGCATAGCTCTCACGGGGTTTGAGGCGGAGACACAAATGTTATATTGCTACTACGTCGATAGCCTGTGGCTAGCATTAAAGGAAGAGTGCTTCCTCTTGTAGGAATCTCCTGGTGTCAAACGGAGAGTGGTGCCTCTGTTGCTTCTCATGGTGTTAAATTTCTTCAACCCGTATTTCCATTCTTTGCTTCGTGTTCATCTCCATCTCATCACACCTACGAGCACTGTCATGGCTCCTCAATCGGAGAAAGAAAACAGTCGACCCTAGCTCGCAAGTCCTGCTTCATCATTCTCCGCAGCTTCTAGATGGAATATCAACTGGCTGGGAAAACTGATTTCTCACATGTCATTAAATCACGAAGAGTTTGGCACGAATTTCTTGGTTGGCCTCATGGAGTAGATTCAACTATCATCTATCCACTGGTGGTATCTAGCGCAGACGGTAGCTTTCTCTGCACCATAACTGGCTTGCCCAAAGTTTGGGACCATTCTTCGCAAGACCCTGCGGCGCCCCCGTGCACCGTTGTCTCCTTGTCCTCCCAGAAGCTGCCCTCTGCAGCCCTTCATCCCCTCCCCTGTCATGCTCGACGTTCTCTATACTCAAGAAAACGTGCATGAACTTTCCAAAAAATACAACGAAATCGCGCAGTCGCAGCATCCCCAAAAGCGATCACTGCTCCCACGGGGCCGCGGATTCGGCTTCGTGTGTAGCGTGTCAAAAAGCCAGCTTGACACGCAGGTGTATGGTTTTGCAAACAGGTAAGTAGCCGTAACGAATGGTGGCTGCATAAATGAGTTTTCTCCTCCTCCTCCTCTCCACATGTCATAATGACATCTCATCATCCTCTCACTACCAAGCCATGACGACGGGTACTCCTGGCCACGTATTCGTCCTCGGAAGAGCAACAGGAACTTGAATCATCACTGTAGCCGCAGCGAGAACCTCCACAGTCCAGTTTGACTCTGTCGCCTCCGCGTGTGATACCGTAGCGTTCACAGGTACAGCCACAAGATGCGGAACGTGGTGTGCTGTAGTCGCTGAGGGAACTGGCGGAGCTGGGAGAGTCGCTGTCGGAGCGACTAGAAAGACTTGACCCCACGGAGGATGGAGGCGAGTTCGAGAGGTCGTAGGCGTAGTCTTCGTCGATGGTCGAGGCGCTGAAGCGGGATGTGAGCTCTTCCACTGTCGGTCCGTTGTAGTCTGCTTCCAAAATATATTTAGTCGCATGGGGTGTCACTGGTTTGGGCGACTGGATCTGGGAGACGGAGAGTGGACGACCTTTCGGGATATCGACTGTTAGACTGAGACTGTCACGACGGGATTCTCGTCTGGTACTGGATGATGAATGCTTCTCTCGGCTGGAATGATGTCTCGAGGAACGTCTGTCCTTGTCCTTGTCAGAAGAAGAGTGCTTCGTTGACGATGATGACGACTTCGATGAGGACTTGTGCGAGGACTTCTCTGCTGGAACATCGAGGATATTCAGCGTGCGTCCTGTTGTCGGCTCGGTGGTAGATGATTGACCAGGGTCGTGGGAGACATGGTATCCATCAATGATGTAGTAGTACCAGTACCGCTGTCCCGGTTGCAATGTCGTGCCCTGGAATCGGAATGTGCCTTTCCATGCACCGGATTTTGAAGATGTCTTATCCTTCGAGAGTGGAAGTTGCCCGGCATAGTTGTCCCAAGAACCTAGAAGATGGACGGTTTTGACGCCAGAAGATGTGCGCAAAGAGAACGAGAGTTGAACAGCTGCCATTGTTTGTGCCGCTTAATGCACTTGTCGAATTGAAATTGGTTGCAGTTGGTTCGAGCAAGAAGAGCTAGTTCTGGGGAATATTCGATAATTAAGATTGTAAAAATTAGGTAGTTGACCGGCAACTGTATGTGAATTAGAATGTATGGTTAGATGATATTATGAGCACAGCTCAGGTACGGAATAAACAAAAGTACGAAAACGACGACGGGAGTATAGAAACTAGCTCTTGGGAAATTGACTGCTTGCTGAAGAGAGAAGAAAGGGAGTCCAGATTTTGGGGTCCCAGGTTACCTTTATGGGAGGCCGTCACTGAAGGCCAGCCCAGCATGGTTACTAGCATTCTGAGTGGTGGTGAGGGGGAAGCAAGACTCGGTGATGGGCAGAGGGACACGAAGACTGAATTATTGGCGGGATGCAGAGATCACTGCAGGCTGGCGCGTAGAAGTACGCTTGCCTTCTTTGGGTGCCGATTAAGTTGGGCGGTTAAAGCATCGACCAATCGACGTGGTGTTGAAATGCGCCTTCGAATGCACGTCCAGAAACATAAGGAAACATCTCACCAATCACCATGGGCAGGCTGATCGAAACCAGCGATCACATCGCGATGCAATGCGCACCTGGCCTTGTCTTGTCCCCGCGGCGAGAAGGAACAATTATTAATGAGGGCGTAACCACATTACCACAAGCAAGAGAAACAGAATTGACTATCCTGACGGAACGAACGGGTTCAGCCGACATGGGACTGCTTGTACCTTTTGTGACAGATACCATCCGAATGATTTGCATATGGAGCTTCGAGAACGTCGTTGGCTCTGGTAGCTGATCAGACGGTTACTTGCAGCAGTACAAATCAACCCTCCCTAAAGTACTACTGCAGCGACTCGAGAAACAGGACAATCCACTTGGAAACAGCACTCACTGGCCCACTGGTCTGTCTTGCAGAGAATCATCAAATTTGAGATGCAGACTCAGAGTTCCCACAGTCCTGCATGTCTCTTGCAAACGAAGGACACAGGACAGATCGTAGAAGGAGCAATAGAGACGCAAGGCGACGTACTGTAGGAAAAGAATAGAAACTCGGGGCTTCATGTACCTGTGCGGACCGCCTGCTTAGCTCCGGCGGTTGAGCCCGTCCTGTGACGATCGGTCAGGCACATCATTGGAAGTTGGTGAAGGTTGACGAGGTCGCACACCACTACTCTTGCCAAAGGGCCAGCTTTTGAGGGGTGAAGCGAACGCCATTGAGAATTCGAATGCGAGGAATGTGATGCACAAATTGTGCTCCAGCCTGCTTATGCATTACAGTATGCATAAATAGGATTGCTCCAGGCCTGGATCATTGGCTCGCTTCTGCCAGATCCTTATTGACGCCCTCAGCGCTCAAAACTTCTGAAGATCAATCTTGTCCCTGGATGCGGGATTCGGTATGCCAATGGTAAATCTCAAAACATCTCGATTGATTTGAATGGGCGGGTAACTTGCAGTATCGTGCTCAGCAAGTACAGCTTTGAGGGGAGAAACTTGAACCTTCAGTCCAGCGGCTTTCAGCTTCGTCGATCTTCTTGCTGTAGAGACGAACATATCATTCGAGTTTGGACCGTCTCTGTCGTTCATCCTCCGAAGCACTTTGGATGAGATGACCCAAGTATGATCGAGGTCGAGTTCGAGAGCAATGGCACTTCTGTGGTCACTGGATGAGCATGCGGTCAGTGAAGGGAAGTTTGGTTCTCGAAGACGCAGAGGTCTTGTTTCAATCTTGGAGCTGTTGTCTATGAACGATTTTCATACCCCCGTTGAAACAAAAATCTATAAGAATACTCTTTAACCAAGATGTTCGCGTCTCTGGTGTCATTGCCGACAGGTCGCCGCGTAGGTGGTTCGAGGATAAAGCTGTTGGCAGGAGCTACGATACGTAAGATTACAAATTCTAGAAGTAGTGTCCCCGTTCGGACAACTCATATAGAGAAGCAGAAGCATAGAGAGTAATAAACGATTGTCATCTATTCCAATATGAAGACTTGATCTGGCTTTATTGTTGTCGTTCAACAAATTATATGATCATCAATTCTGGTATCTTTACTAGCATTTAATTTCACGTGACCTTCACTGCTATTCAACCACAGTCCCCAGACATTCACGAACAGATCGTCGGACCGTGGATCAGCTCGTGCAATTTTCTGTTCATGTATCAGAGTCTTGCTGGAGAAGTCTCCACGAACGTCTAGGGTTGAGTAGAGCGACATATATATATCACGTGACACCCAATTTCTCACTTACCTTACATGCGAGCGAGCCAGCGATGGGGTTCTCGAAGGACGTGGAGCATTTGCTGCTAGGGGCAGTACACTGTCGATTACACTCCGGATGGATGTCGTCATGCCATGATAACAATTCCGCTATGAAAACTCGGTGAGAAATAATGCCGGATAGTCGGCGGCTGAGGTAAAATAATCACAAGCTTTCGGGCGATTCAGGAGCTACTGACTCGGTCCTGACAGACTTTCTCTTTTTGGGCTATATACATACATATACATAGACACGATTCACCCAAAGTATCTCGTTTGCTAACGTCAAAGTAGTACCAATCAGATGAGAACTCTCCATTTCGATGACGAGTATTCATTGGATGCATCACGATGTTCTAACTATCGACGGTTCTCCAAATCGCGCCTAGATATTGACATAGCGGCATGTATCGTCGATGCCAAGCCAACCCGCCAAAGGGGTGAGCAGTCATCTTCCTCACCCAGCTATAATGCGATATGATCACAGGTCAATCAAATAGGTCAATGTTCCCTCTACGCTTGATGATTTCTATCCAGGAGTTTTCCAAGGGCAGTCTTCACGACATATACAGTATACATCGACCATTGACACTCGACTCATTGGTGACGATCCTTCTCCGGGCTTTGACATGTGCTTGAGGAAAATGTCCAATCCTTCGTAGACGTGGAATGCGCGCTGATATCACCAAGAGGTAAGGTGGGTTGCGAGTACGGGTACCTGAACAAGGAGCTGAAATCCAGGAAGGAGAGGGGCAAATTGCCAAGTTTGCCCCTCCATTGTCAAAACAGGGAGTTTATCCTATCGATTGGCCGATGAAGCGATCAAAATTTGAGGGCCACTAAAAAATATAAATATAAATATAAATGGGACTGGGGGAGGTGAGGATCGAACTTCACCTGCACACACCGACGCTTTCACGAGTCAAAATCCCTATCAAACCCCTCCATACCAATTATATCCTACGCAGGGTCGCCATTTTACGCAGCCCCCGCCCTGTTTTCGTCTTACTGTATTCTCGTACGACATAAAGTTCCAGTTGTGTGTTTACTACGTATGCGGGAGATCCTTCACTCTCCTTCTGCGCCTCCTCCAGCCATGCGTCCTAATGTCCCTCCTCGGCGGTCTCCCCTGCCACCGGCCCGCAAACAATGCCGCGTGAGGTCATACAGATGCCGGCCTCAAACACCCTGCAGGCTTTGTTATCAGCACCTTCCTTGAGATGCCTGGAAAATATTCATCGGAGAAAGTTCTCGTTGCCGTGGCACGAAACATTTCCCCTTTCTGGGCAGATTGTCATCGCTTGGACACTGCGAGTTGCTGTGAACCAGCGATTGCTTCGAAGTGGGGTCCATCCTGATGGACCTCTAACCTTCAACAAGTCGCCGTCGTCTTTAGTTCCTGGAGAATTCGAGCTACAGATTCTTCTCCAGCGCCGTCTGTTTATGTCCACTAAGGTAATGATCGCTCTAATTAATCCAAGGCCTGAGCTAAGATGGGCACTGTTTCTTGCCCTTCTCTGGATTCATATAATACTAGACCGATACCCCTATGGTCTGTTCACGTTGCTTTTCGGACCCAAACTTATCTCAGCAACGCACATCCCTCATCTCCATTACTGTCTCCATTTCTTGGCTTCCCACCCCTTGATTTCCAACTCGGTCAGGTAGTCGGTTTCAAACGAACTCTGCGGTGCACCAGAGACCCACCTCATCCACCGCTCCTCCAGACCTCCACGTTTCTCTGACCCGAGTCATTTCGAGAAGTGGGCATATATACGTGCATCATGGCTCCCACGAAACCGGAATCTTTGGCCCTGCCAAAGCAACGACCTGGCTTTCGACGTCTCTCATCAATGACTGCCACCGAAAACGATCTCAGGGAGGGCGGACCAGTTGTTGTCGTTCCAGAAAGAATGATGGCTCAAAGATCACATTCCCATCATGGTGGCTTTGCTGCCTCGTTGGAGACTGCTCGAAATGAACTGGATGCTATGAACCTCGAGGAAGAAGCGCTCGTCTCGCCTTCCTCGAGTACACCCGAAACTCCTGGCTCACCCATCACTCCTGCAGATATTCCAACCGCAGACTCATTTGCGTTTGCTTTTGATATCGATGGAGTGCTAATCCGAGGTGGTCGCCCTATTCCAGAAGCCATTGAAGCCATGAAGGTTCTCAACGGTGAGAACGAGTATGGCATGAAAGTGCCTTACATTTTCTTGACCAATGGTGGGGGTAAGACAGAAGCGGAACGTTGTATTGATTTATCTCGCCAGCTCGACATCGAAGTTTCTCCAGCCCAATTCATCTGTGGTAAGCATTTCCTCCCCTCTTCACATTATGAATGTCGACACTAAAGTCACATCAGGACACACCCCAATGAGAGAGATGGTCGAAAGGTACGAGACTGTACTCGTCGTTGGCGGTGAAGGAGAGAAGTGCAGACAAGTGGCTGAGGGTTACGGTTTCCGGGATGTCATCACCCCCGGTGACATTATCAAAGACAACGAACACACTACACCGTTCCGGAAATTGACCGTAGAGGAGAATGCAAACTCTAGAAAGCGGAACTATGGCGAGACCAAGATTGAGGCAATTTTGTGGGTCCCCAGATGAGTGTCTCTATTCCTATGTTCTCTTACTGATAAATTTTCAGTGTCTTTGCCGACAGCCGTGACTGGGCCGGTGATATCCAAATCATGCTCGATCTTGCCATGTCAAAAGGAGGTTACATCGGAACTCTTTCTGAGACTTTCGACGAAGGACCACCAATTTACTTCTCACACAACGACATCGTCTGGTCCGCCGCCCACGACAATGTCCGTCTAGGCATGGGAGCCCTCCGAAAAATGGTTGAAATGCTCTTCAAGGATCTCACCAAGGGCAAGGAGCTCGAGACCATTGCATTCGGCAAGCCACAAATCGGAACCTTCGAGTTTGCGACTCGTTTATTACAACAATGGCGAAAGGACGAACATCGCATCAACAGACCTCCTGAGACTGTTTACTTTGTCGGTGATACCCCTGAGAGCGACATTAGGGGCACCAATCAATTCAACGCCAAGTCCAAGAACGAATGGTATTCCATCCTGGTACGAACTGGTGTCTTCCAGGAAGGAACTAAGCCTGCATACCAACCAAAAATCACTGTCGATACTGTACTAGATGCAGTCAAACACGGCATGAAGCGCGAATTTTCGAAGAAGATGAAAGAGGTTGGAGGTGGCCTCGCTCTGAACAGCTTGGCCTTGAAGAACCTACCCCAGTTGAATGGTGACACGAAAGTGGGGACCGAGACACCGATCTTAGAAGTCACCGAGACCACTACTCCTGAGGCTGGAATCCCAGGTGTTTAGATTAGATCTTATGCACGGATAGATGGAAGCATATACAGGGGAAAGGAGGAGGAGGATTGATTTCCAGGCGTTAACACCAAATACCCTAGAATACAGATGTTGATGTCATATTCAATAGGATACCTACGAAGTAGATCAGAGATCAGATAAATGGCGGTTATGACTGAAACTTTATGAAAGGGTTTCGCCTCATTTCATATCCCTATACTCATCCGTGTGTTGCTGTGTACTCGTCAATTGTGCTTTTTATTGTCTGTTTTCCAAAAATCTCATGTCTCGAAAGCTCGGCATATCACTCTCCGTTCAAGAACCTAGATATTCTCTCATCCATCCACTTCACGTCAACGGGGTTCGCGCCTCCGCCTCCCATGTGTCCCCAGATCGTTGGGATAGGGTCAAAGGTCCCATTCTTCAAGTATTTGACCTCATTTTCTCCATCCTCAGGAGGAAAATATTGGTCGGTCTTGCTAGGCATGACCAACACCTTTGCAGTAACACATTCCAGCGCTTTCTTATAATCTCCATTACCACCAACTGTTCCAACATCTCCCGCTTGCCACATCCTCGCAAGGACAAGTAAGTCTTCAGGATCCCAACTTTCGTGCGGCCCTTTCCCAGCTGGAGGATGAAGCCACTCTGTCAAGCTCGCAGCGCCAAATTATCTCCAAAGTTCTTGTCTGAACCACTCCGCGCTTGTCAACCACGCAGCGTATGCTCTGCTAAAAGCTCGCAGCCCTTGTGTAGGTTTAACTCCATTCGTTTTGTATCTTCCTTGATCGTAATCGGAGCTTGCAATGAGAGCTGAGGTTGGACCTTCGAGGAACGCGAAATTATGTCCAGATGTCTTTGCACTTCCGCAAATTACTACGGCGTGCTTCAAGAAAGGGTCAGAGCCTGTGCCATGCATAGCGGCCCAGTGATAGGCTTGTTGTCCTCCCATGCTGAAGCCTATCACGGCATCTAGGCTCTTGAATCCCAAGTGTTGAGTGAGTAAGGCATATTGTGCATTGATGCAATCCTAATTGTCAATGTGCAGTTAGTCTCACTGTCCATATCATGGAATAGGAGAAAAGGCTCGAGGAGCAAAGTTCAGTAAGTAGTGCTTACCGGGTATCGAAGAGAATAGTCCTTCGGGAAGTCATTGTCATTGGAGGGGCTTGTGCTCTCCCCATTCCCAAGCATAGCCACAACAACAACATTATATTCCTTCAGAGCTCCCGAGGTAAAATTAAGAGTGGTATTTATACGCCCGCTGTAGCATGTTGGGATGAGGACTTTCTTAAGAGAAGTAGGGTTAAAAGAACGATAGGCGACTTTGATATCTTTCGTTGTTCCGCCAACGAACTTGAAATTAGGAAGTGAGAAATATTCTATGCCTGTAGTATCGTAAGACACCTTTAGACAGACAGTATTGCTAGGTTTTGTGAAGCAAAGAAGTTGACGAAGTCAACACCCCTCCTTTCTCCCACTCTCGAGCTCGGCACTTCACTTCCAAGTTCTTATCGATAACTGGGCAAATATCGGGACTCGGGCAGTATTTCCCCGAGCATGGAGGGGTTCAGGGGAAGCAGACAAGAAGCAAGCAGCTGCTTGCTTGATGAGTTCCAGCTCACAAGCATCCATCACACGGCTCAAAATCAGTTTCCAGTCAGTCAATACCACACTCGAGATCATGGCCGAAGAAGCAGCCGAATATCCCATCATCGATTCCCACATCCACCTCTTCCCCGAATCAGAACTCGAGACACTGGCTTGGTGCTCCCCGGCCAATCCTCTCCACAAACAACACTCACTTGATGAGTACGAAAGTGCAACCGGCTCTCCTCCCTCCTTTGAAGGCTTCATATTCCTCGAAACAGACCGAAAACATGACCTCAAGCTCGGAGCTGAAGACGGACGTGGTTGGGAAATGCCGTTGATGGAGGTAGACTGGCTGAAGAGAATAGCACTCGGGACACCCAGAGATGGAGAGGGACACAGCCAGAAACATGCGAAGTTATGCTTAGCTGTTATTCCTTGGGCCCCATTGCCGAGTGGTGCGGATGTGCTGGAGAGGTACGTGAAAGAGGTAGAGAAGCATGCCGAGGAGTCGGTTTCGAGGATAAAGGGGTTCAGATATCTTGTGCAGGACAAGCCTAAAGGTGTTATGTTGCAGCATGGCTTTATTGAGGGATTGAAATGGCTGGGGAAGAGGGGCTTTGTGTTTGATCTTGGTGTAGACCAACATAGTCGTGGAAAATGGCAGTTGGAGGAAGCGGTGGAAATGATTGAGAAAGCTCATGAAGGTGTGCCGGAGGAAGACAAGGTTACTGTCATAATCAGTAAGTGTCTTCGAGCAATTTAGAGTCAAGCTGTTACTGACCAAGGTCTTCTTTCAGATCACCTCTGCAAGCCAGACCTCTCGGTCTACAATCAGACGGATCCCAAGTTCGTGGCATGGAGAACAGCAATGTTCAAACTAAGCAAGTGCAGTAAGACGTTCATGAAGTTGAGTGGGTGTTTCTCAGAGATGCCAGAGGCTTTGAAGAAGGCTCCTGTGGATGAGATCTTCCTGGCTCTGCAGCCATACTTAGTCGTTATACTGGCAACTTTTGGTCCTTTTAGAATCATGTTGTAAGTCTAGTCTCCTGTGATGTGGTCTGTAGGACATCTTCCAAGAGCGATGTTAACTATTCTAGTGGATCGGATTGGCCAGTCTGCACGGTTGGTGTTGACGATGCTTGGAAGAAATGGAGAGCGGTTGTGCAGAGGTTTTGTGACCTTGCAAGTTTGAGTCAGGCGGATCAGATTATGATTTGGAGCGGAACTGCCATCAAGGCGTACGGAATTAAGGAGCTGATGTGAATGTTGATTTTGTGAAAGGGGTACCAAAATCGATTTTAATGTTTGCCATATCCTCCTCCGAGACTATGTATGCTAAATATGGTAAGAAATGTCTATGAGGAAGTAGTTCTGTAGCTGGAGAATGTGGGGTGCGGAGACGGATTGCCCCATTGATCATCGTACAGTCCGAGTGGTCGTGAGCCCCCCCATAGTAAATTCGAAGTCGCAGGTCACTTGTCTCTCCCACTCCCTCAAGAAACACATTATCGCCAGTGAGGTTCGAGTCACGATGACAACTCAGATGTTGACTTTCCTCTCGGGATTCACCCGGCCTCCATCCACTTAGGGTCCACAACTAGCCAATGCTCTTGTGGGGTCCTTCGCTGCCCATTCCACCGAACAATGGCGACTTCGTGGCCCAGCGCGTTGGGAAGCCGACATTTGGAATGTTATATGCCCCTTGTCCCCTTGGACCTTCATTAACTTTCCTTGTAATCTTACAATATCATAGAGTATAAAATGGCAGCTCCTCCTCCAGCTGGTGTTTACGTCCCCGTACCAACCTTCTTCGTCTCCAAAAACGCTTCGAACTACAATGCCACCGCAGCTCCCTTGGACTTGGAGACACAAGCTGCACACTCCCTTCACCTTGCGAAGTCGGGTATTACAGGCTTGGTGGTGCTTGGTAGCACAGGCGAGGCAGTACATCTGTCAAACAAAGAACGATTCGAAGTTCTGTCCGCAGTCCGGAAAGCATATGATAGCGCCGGGTTCAAGGACTATCCTCTTCTCGCAGGAACAGCTTCTCAGAACATCGAGGAAGTTGTCGAGCAGCTGAAGAGTGCGAAGGAAGCAGGCTGCCAGTGGGGACTTTGTCTTGTACCCGGATACTTTTCAGGGGCAAGTACGCAGGGTGGTATTATTCAATGGTTTAAAGCTGTTGCTGACCAAAGTCCAATTCCTGTCATGATGTAAGCAATTAGTCTGATCTCTCCCGGAACCATCCTGACATCCTATAGCTATCATTATCCCGGCGTCTCGAACAATGTTAAAGTTGTGCCATCTACATATGCCATCCTTTCGAAACACCCAAATATCGTTGGCTGCAAGCTATCTCACGGCGATGTATCATATCATGCACAAATCGGGGCGAATCCAAAGATCGATCATACACATTTCCACACATTTACTGGGCTGGGGCAGCAGCTTCTGCCAGTGATCTCGCTTGGCTGTGCCGGAACTATCGATGGAACAGCTGGATTCTTTCCTAAATCTGTCGTACATTTATATGAGCTTTCCATCAAAACCCAACCTACCGAGGAGGAGGTTAAAGAAAGGAGGTTGCTGCAGTACAAGCTCAGCTCGGTCGAAGAGCTTGTAGTGAAGTTTGGGACTGTCGGCATCAAGGAGGCAGTGAGTAGAATCCTTGGTATGGGCGAGCGTGATGGTACAAGATTACCTTTGACTGGAGGAATTCCTGGAGGTGACAAGGAGTGGGAGAACTGGAAGGAGGCCGTTGGTGACTTGGATGCTGTGGAGAAGAGCTTGTAGACGGTCATGCTGCTAGAGACGAGATTCAGTGTCCAGCTTGGATAGTACCCCGCAGGAATCGGAATCCTCGAACGCTCAGGAGACCCACTTCTTGAAGATACCGTGAGATCTGGAAGCATCTGGTACAGCTTCTTTGGAAAACGAGCCGCGAGGTTTTGCCCAGTCTTGACTTTTTTGTTACTGCTTTCAGTCATATGTGTTGCCAAATTTCCCTCCGTCGAATGCTTGCAATGATCACAAGACTTTCTTCTCACTCAAGATTTCCTTGTCGGTCAGAGTCTTGCCTCTCAGTCCTACCATTGCCGTTGCATTATCTCGGCTTTCTTCTGCTACGATGTTACACAAGGCCGTGAGAGATGACCAGTCACTGTGAGCACCGTAAGGCTGGCAAGTGCTTCCATCAACGAAGCCAACAATCAATGATCTCACCAAGATTCATGTGGAATAGAGCAATGCTTTCCCCGAACGAATGAGATATGGAGCTGCCCCGGAGCGGTCTGCCTGATTAGCTCACCAGTGCGATGACAAGGGCGAGGCTGACAATCAGCCCTCCCAATGTGGTGGTTGTTCCCGGCTTTGTGGTCAGACTTCGTTTCTAGCTCTTGTTGATCCATGAATTGTTTACATCATGAATCATTTCCGGGCGCCATTGACTGAATGCTAGTGACTTTATGCCGTACAGACTTTTCTCGTCTCCTTTGCATCTCAAGGAACGCCTTAGACGCCAGTTTCTTAATGTTGGACTGGATTTCTTGAGTTTGAATGAATTTCCGCTTAAGAGCCGATAGAGTTCTGTAGTAGAAGATCTCAGTTCACCACCAGTCCATGGGACTGGTAGTCGTACGGATCCATCTTATTTTCTGTGTTAATTCTCTGTTAGTTCTCCGTCGGTGGACGCGAGCATGCCTGCTCGCCCTCTCCTCCTGTTATCTGTTCAAGGCTGAAAACTTCACGGCTCTTACTAACTTCCTGTGCAGATGGTGTAGTGCCACTAATAATTTACGAGCCCATCTATGATATCAGCTTATAACGTGTGGATGTTTCTTACACCTCACCGTCTGGGATTAATTACCAGGTGATCTCCTCCAAAGAGGCCTCTCTGTTCGCACGAGTATATATGAGAGAAAGGAAACCTCGTTGATCAGATAACTTCCAAAGATCACTCTCATTTCAACAAGTAAATTGAGTCAAGAATCCCCTTTCTGCTTTTGTTCAGTATGCTTACGTGCAACATTGCTGCCCTCCTCGCCTTGGGCGCCGCCACCTCGGCGGCAGCACCAACTCAAGAGCCCATCACCATTCAAGACTCTCCAGAGTTTCCAATTCCTCAACCTCTTCCTTTCAACGCCACCATCCCAGGCGTTGACTACGATTTGATCGCCAAGCTTCATGCTGCTCCCGATCAGGTCAGTCGAATTGCCCTTCTTGAGGACAAGGACTTTGCATTCGACTTCATCTCGCCCCCAAACCAGAATGGCGTCCAGACTGGGGAAGGAGGGACACTATCCATCGCTATTTCAAGGGTCATGCCTGCTCTCGTGGGCAATGGAATGGCAGCCGGCATTGGATTCACCAAACCATGGTAAGCACCTTCCAATCTCAACTTCCTAGTGGCGGTGAGAGCTAACCTGTGCAAGCGGTTTCAACACTCCACACACTCATCCTCGGGCGACCGAACTCGCCGTTCTCGTCAAAGGCAACATGATCTCTGAGTTCGTCCAAGAGACCGGCGCTCGCAAGATCCGCAATGTGCATAGGACTTTCAGTATGGTGCTTTTCCCTCAAGGTGCTTTACACTTGGAGTTCAACCCCGACTGCGATGAGATGATTTTCGTCGCTGCATTCAATTCCGAGGATCCGGGTGTCAACACTCCTGCAGAGAGCCTATTCATGCTGGATGATGAATTCAGTGCTTTGGCTACAGGTTTGGAGTTCTTGCCCGGTGCAGACATTGACAGGTTCCGTCATTTGGTGCCGGCTACTATTGCTCAGGGTGTTGAGAGCTGTTTGAAACGGTGTGGGGTCAAGAAGAATGAGCTTTAGGGGTGTGGCGCTGCATGGGGCCTGGTAAGGCCTCTCACTTGTCGTCGTTAGATGTTTGTCGTAGTTGTTTTGTTATTGGTCCATTGTGGTTCCTTTCTGCTGTCCTGGTCGGCTAGGGGTGAAGAGCCGTCTCTTGGCAGGTGGTGGTGGTTAGGCAAAATTTCTAGTTCATACAAAGATGCTAAAGCATCTAGGTGTAGCTTAGCAGCCTTCGATCATCAACAATCTCTTCTGGTGTGAACGGCCGAAGCAATTGCGTCCTGCCCTTGCCACCTCTGTATCTGCTTCCGTTTCTATAATCTCGCTCATCCACTCACCAGCCTTCTCGAGCGATACACCAGCACGTACTAAATCTTTCCTATGATCGTACAACAATGAAGCAATTGCTCGAGTCGCAATGGCAGCAGAACGGTTAGCAAGCAGAATCGAATGTGTGATTTTCCCAAGCATATCCTCGCATTGCGGCATAGCTGAAACGGTTAGGAATTCTGACAGTCAGGAGGCACTCGATGCTAACAGAACATCAAGCTGCACCAGTTCCGACCCGGGAATGTGCGAAGCAATTACTGTGGTAAATCTATGCCTCAGAATGTCTATCAGATCAAAGCATCGCATATTCATGGCAATATAATCAAAGTGGAGGTGGAAATTCTCGTCCACCATACTAATTTGATTAAAAGTAGTAGCTGGTCACTCGCGAATCTTTCGCCCATGCTCAATTGAGCGGCGATGGTGATGACCCGTTCATCTTCTGGCTGCCCTACAACTAGATGAGCAACTAAAGAGCCAAGCTTGCCCGTGCTAAGGTCTGTATATTTTTTGTCTGAGTTGTATTGTCTCCCGAAGACGCTATGAATAGGCACGCACATCCGCAAACCTCGGTCAAATGGGGCTCATCCGTCAGATCTTGCGGAGCGAGGCGCTTGATTTGGCCTCTTATTCGCTGTAAAGACCCCTGCACTGGCTCCTAGGACCAATTAATACAGCTTGTGGGAATCCGCTGGCTGCGTAGGCAAGTCGCCAACGAACATTCTGCGTAGTGTATGGGTTGATATGATGCACTCTATGTCTTCCATTCTCGAGTCATATAATATGATTGTCTAGCTAGACTGGAGAGATGTGCAGTAGCCATTATCGAGCCCTATTTAGTTGTGAGATTCACTCCAACTTTTCGAAAGCTGATCTTGAGCCAATAATCGACTGTTGTGCGTAGCAATGGATGCTGGAGCAAAAAGGTCTGACTTTTATCTAAGAAGCGTTTAGGCCAGGCCGAATTGATAGCTGTATACTGTCAGTACCATTGTTCTTGTACACATTGAACATTTTACGTTATTGCAACAGTGGCGAGGTATGACTTGCCCGTACAGATATTGTCTTCTATGACCTACCCCCTCACAATTCTTAATAGACCGTGTATATTTTCATCGCTCATCTGGTAGAACTTTCTGGGGAATGCAAACCTCTGATTGTGCTCGAAGTAGGATTCAATACCTGCAACAGCACGTCCTCCAGCCGTCGAGGAAGTCGTCTGGATGCTCACGATGCTCGGTGTTTACTTTTTGGTACATCGAGGCATCTGTCCACTCTATCCACCCATGCGCTTCGGGTGGGTCCTGAAATTTGGTCGTTGTAGCCATGTGGTCATCGAGACTATGTTTTATGAGCCCAATTGCAGTGTTGGTCTGGGTAGCAGCAGTACATGGATCCGCTTGGGCGTGGAGGTACTCATTTCGGGTCACCCGAAGTAGTTCTCGAATCTACTGCAACTCGTGAAAGAAGAACATAGAGGACAGGAATTTATCTTTATGCGAGGATTATATGCCGTAAGCAGCCCCAGGAGGAGAAGTCTTCGTAGGTTTTGATAGAGGAAGTCAGTCCGAGCCAATCTCAGTAGGTTCCTCCAGATCTAGTGCCGAAAAAAGTTCGCTGGCCTTTGGTTTCTTGTCTTAGTCGGCGTCTCGTTAACAGCATTTGCTGGGTTAGAGGCTAGGGGTCGCAATATGTCTCGAATTGTTTCTAGAATGGTGATAAAGTGTCGGTGGCTGCGGTGCCCGTCTGTCAACTCATTATCTGGAACAATCTAGGCAAGAACCCGAGAGACTTCCTTCAAAGAGAGATAACATGATCAAGAAGTGTCGATATATCTGTAGGCACAAAGATCTGAGGCGCTTTGCAATTGGCAACTGCCTGTGCTATTTCGACCAGTGTTCCTACTGCGATCATATGGATATGATTGCATGGTATCTTGGCTTTCTTATTTCCGGGCTTGTTCTTCCACGCCTTCTTTGTCGTCCTAGGACTTAGACTGCTGTCGGAAAAGGTTTGCCCACAGGATTTTGCGACCTCAGCTAACCACGAAGTGGACCCTGAGATACCGGTCCTGTGCCTGGCAATATTACGCCAGACTTCAAGACCGACGACTCGCAAATGAACAACAACCAAAACCTCTTCCCGAGGACTACAAGGCACAGTGGTCTACAAATGAGCAACTTCCAACATTGCACCGGTCTGGGTATGCTTTATTGAGCTCGATCGTAGTAGCAGGCGATCTCGTTGATCATTATGTACTAAATCCACATACCTCCTGTAAGAACTAACGTATAAATCAGAGCCTATGGTCGCTTGAGTCCGAGAGACGTTGTAGATCGGAGTGAAAAGAAAGTAGCGGTGTGTCCATAATCGAAGTGACTCGAAGCGGTGGAAGTGTGGGTGACGCTAGGTGGGGACAGTAACTGCTTGCAGCACAAAAACTGCACCATTCCGAACTTGGAAGAAGGGTACATGCCAGCGACAACAAGCAGCACAAAACTAGACTTGAAATTGGATTTCAATAATTGATGAATCTGGAGGGAGATTGACAACGTTGATCGCCATTGCTCCAAGTGATAGATTCAACGTCGTCTATTCTAACTTAGTTCATGTTAGCACGCGAACTCTTGACTTTATTATTATTGGTCAAACCTCTGACCCCTGAAATGAGTGATTTGAAATACCCTCGAAAGCTCAGTATTTCGAATTCATCTTCGAAGCTTCGACAGTGACTATCCAGGAAATGACCGTAAATGACGTGCCTTTGGAACTCGACACATCCCGAACAGCATATCAAGACACTTGGATAGAATATTTGGTTTGAAATCCGGGTTGGAATGAGGAAATGAAGTCTTACAATCCAATAGGTGTGATTGAGCAGAACATAGAAGAAGTAATCCGCACATCAATTCAGGTGACCGAAGTAGGTTATAGACGAGTTGCGGCGTATAATGTAGCGAGCACATAATCGAGACAACGTTTTGGGAACTCGTTCACAAGGAGTGCGTGAGCTCCAACTTGTCACCTGAAAAGACGGCAGACTCATACAGTACCAGCCGTGAATGGTACCTGATTGGGGGTGGCGAACTATCGCTTCTCGCTTACAAGGGGTGGGCACTCATGTCATCATGCTGCGTGAAGAGCTTTCTTGCGGTCCCCCATAGATATGCCAACTCTGCCTTCTCGGAGGTTTCTTCTTTCCACAACCTTTAGCAAAATTTGGTCTCGCGGTCGAGAATCCTCGAGTTCTTGAGCCTGTGGCATAAGCAATTGTGGAATTAATTAAGTAATACTGTTTGATTCAATCTGCAACCACCTTATTTGATCTCCTAGATGATCCAGTAGTGTAACTGATACCCGAAAATCTTGTGAAGGTCGTAATTGTGAAAGGCGCGACTGCTCACTTTCGCTGGAACACCTCCTTCCCGCACCCCATTTGACATGGCAACCTCAATCCCGAATACCGACTATTTCGAGAAGCTACGACCTCTAGGTAAAAACATCTTATTCTTGAAGCCATTCAAATCTAATGTGTTACAGGTGCGCTCGAGCAATTCTCATCAGCTAGGCATCATCTAGATTTCTACTATAATGTTGGAATCTCAGCTTCATATTCTCGTAGGACAAACGAATCTATGCCACCGAAGGATGCAATTTACAAAGCAGCCGCTGCTGTCATTCAGCAACATCCTGTGCTATCAGCCATTCCCATGAATGAAGACTCAACGAGCCCATATTTTGTCCGGCTTCCCTCCATCGACCTCGCAAAGGTCGTAACTTTCCCGACTCGTCAGAGCCCAATCATCAGTGGTGAGAGGGACATTGAGCTTGATCAGATTCTAGAAGCCCAGCACAACAAAGGATTCAAAGATAACTTTGGCAAACTGCCATTCTGGCGTCTCATCATCGTAACACACCCCGGGATAGAGAATCAATTCATAGCATCTTTCATTTTCCATCACAGTTTGGGGGATGGAACCTCTGGACTTGTTTTCCACAAGGATTTCCTGTTTGCTCTCCAAGATACCTCTTCAACTTTGACCGGTAGCACCGTGTACCCGCCCAAGACCGAGCTTCTCCCCAACCTCGAACTTCTCCACCCTCTCTCCGTATCAGCCACAAAGCCGAAACAAATACTCACCAATCTCTGGTCCGGCGAAAAGGTCACCATGCCAACGTGTAGCCACTTTCGCTCCATTCTCCTCTCCCACTCTACAACCAAACAATTCGTTCAAGCCTGCAAAAACAACAAGACAACCGTCACAGCTACAGTCCCGGTAATAGTAGCAACATCGCTCATGAACCACATCTCAACCCATCGCCAATCCCTAGAATGCACCATTCCCGTAAGTCTCCGACGATGGATGCCAGCCCCGGTGACGGACAGGTCGTTCGGAGTCTGGATCGATGCTTTCTCCCAGTACTATCAACGGGAAAATATCCTAGAATTCTCTTGGAGCGAAGCTCAAAGATCAAAAGAGACGATTGATGAGTATCTGCAAACTGGAGGAGATCGTATCAACGTTGCGAAGTTTAAGAACATCAAGGATATGAAGCAATTCTTTCTGTCGAAAGTAGGGAAGGAAAGAGGTGCGAGTTTCGATGTTTCGAATCTTGGACTCATGAAAGTCACGGAGAGTGAGGAGGGACAATGGGAGATGGGACGAGTGCTGTTTAGTCGTAGTGCGTTCGTTTCTGGGAGTGCGATTGCGGTGGGGGTTGTGAGTGGAGCCGATGGATGTCTGTCTCTTGGATTCAGCTGGCAGGAGGGCATCGTCCATGATATGCTGGTTGAGAAAGTCGTCCAAGGAGTGTATAAGGAGATCGAGATTATTGCTAGTGATTGAGCGCGAACGTTAGAATAAGCAATAGACAATGACTTTCTGACAGAACAAAGTTAAATAGAATTTCATCATGCAGGATTTCCAAGTCCGAACTTAAGCCAGACGATAGACTTGCGAAGAGCCTCGATTTCCTTGTAAGTATTGGGGAATTCTTTGCGTTGAGCAATTCGTGTCTTGAGGTATCGAAAAATTGTACCAAGCACAAGTCAGCCAACTAGGCACTAGGACCTCAAAGGCTTCAAACCTCTCTAAACACCGCAAATCCAATGCGTTGCAATTCAGGCTCTCCCCAATTCCTTCGTTCCCTAACACCAGGTTCTACCAAATGCTCGTTCACATCAACGCTCCACTTGGTTCCCGTCTCTTTGCCAACATCCTCCCACATCTTCTTGAAGCTCCCAGCATTATGTCTGAACATCGACTGGCCCTTATTCGTTCGATGTACGCGCTCCCCAGCCGTTAAATTGCCCACTTGACGACCGACAAGCAACGAATCCTTCTTTTCACTCAGTAGCTTGACGATGGCTTTGCAAGCATTAAATTGTCCTTTGTAGTCAAAAAGATGCAAGAATGAGCCAGCGTATATGATGTCAATCTTTCCGTCCAATTCATGCAACTCGGACTTGGGGTCGAAAATATCCGCTGCGATGAATCTGCTCTTCAATAAATCCTTATCCCGAAACAGCTTGTAGCCCAGGTCGAAAAACTCTGGTCGTAAATCGGTACCGTAGAGGTGTTCGGAAGGAACACCATCAGAAGCCAGCTTTCTGAGTTCTTGTCCAAAGCAACAACCGAGATCCAAGAAGTTCTGATCGCCTTTCTTCAAGCGCTCCAGAATCGTTGCATAATTTGGATTGAGGGTGATTCCAAGGTCGAGAAATCGGAATTAGCCAATGCAAGGATACGGCCAAATCTACCAAGCCTCGTCGCGCTGTGAGATTGTTAGTGATATCTATCTTAATGATAGGGTATCACAGGGAGACAATGTCGTACCACAGAATAGACATGGCTCTCAACCTCATCTGCAGGAATCTTGCTATACTTCTCTAGCAGTTCTCGCGCGGAGTCTCCTAGCTTGTGCCCATATCGGAATTGTACCATGGAACATCCTTGGATCTCCTATCAATCTTTCCAAGTGCATTTGGAATGTCAGTATCTGCCATGTTTTCTTTGAATCTTCAACAAAAGTAGGAAGAATTGGGAAATTGGACATGATGGCAGACAAGAGAAGAGCAGATATATCAAGTCAGTATCATATCAACGGTAACATCGAACGGAACCTGACTTCCTTCACCTGTGCCGGATTACCGCCCAAATGCATGACGCGTTTGATGGCTGTGTGGCGATATTCAGCCATGTTCTTTCCTACCCGCGAAGACAATATGAATGAGTTACTCCAGCATGGAACGCGATTGAAGTATGAGAGAGTTTGGAATTCGAGGCATGCGACTCCTGTCAGACAGATCTAGAAGGAAAACCAAGTGTCAAGTGAACAGACATTCTTCGGCTGTTGATCGTGCCTCGGCTGTGTACTTCCCTGGCAGACCCGAGCTCACTTCCCCGACCGACTTCCGTAGAGACATTCAAGCAGCACTCTTCATTGCTAATAGATACAGCGCAACAGACTTGCCAGCTTCATCACTTCAATTAGACACCATCGCATTTTATTTTTATATGTGACTAGCATGGCGGTTTACAAACACTTCCTTGTAACCCAACCCGTAAGATAAACACTTCTATTGCAATAACGTCTAGAAACCGACTTTAATAAGATATATAGGCACCCTTTGTCTCCCATGTTCAAATCAATAGACCGAACAAGCTCAATGCATTCTACGAAGAAATGTGGCTTGAATTCAAGACCGTCTTCGACAGCCTGTCCCACTCCCCCGACGTCCGGGCTATAATTCTGTCTGGAGCAGGCGATCGAGCATTTACAGCTGGTCTGGATGTCGAAGCTGCAAGCCAATCAGGGATATTGGTACAGGAATCCGGGGAGGCGGATGTTGCGAGGAAAGCGGTGCAGATTAAGAGACATGTTGAGGACTTCCAAAATTGTATTGGGAGTATTGAGAAGTGTGAGAAGCGTATGTTGACCGTCCTAGCCAAATTGTCTGTTAACTGGTTGTGATATTGAGCTTGTCTTTCTAGTAGAGACGATTACTGACATTGGACTTTAGCTGTCATCTGCGTACTTCACGGCTTCGCATTCGGGCTCGCCCTTGACATTTCGACCTGCGCAGACATCCGGATAGCTTCGGCAGACGTCAAGCTCGCCGTTAAAGAAGTGGACATCGGCCTCGCAGCAGACATTGGGACACTCTCCCGTCTCCCGAAGATAGTAGGCAGTTTTGGCTGGGTTAAAGATGTTGCACTCTCAGCACGAGTTTTCGGAGCCGAAGAGGCATACCGAGTAGGACTCGTGAGCCAGGTTCACGAGAGCAAGCAGAAGGCTATTGAAGCTGCGTTGAATATGGCGGAGTTACTCGCAAGTAAGAGCCCGGTGGCCGTTCAGGGGACGAAAGAATTGTTGAATCATGCGAGGGACCATACTCTTTTGGATTCTTTGAGGTATACCGGGGTGTGGAACTCAGCGGCGATACAGACGAGTGATGTGGAGAGAGCAATGCTTTCTGGATTGAAGAAAAGGAAGCCGACTTTTGAAAAGTTATAATATCATTACTAGATACTTATAAATAATATGAATACTTTGAACACCTAACTCTTACCTATACCGGGTCGAGAATTGGAGAGCCTAAGATACCTTTCTTCCGAACCGAGTTTGAGACAGTCTGACTCGCCCTTTGACGAACTCGAGATCCAAAAAGCGAAGCCTGCGTCAACCAAGGCAAGAGTAGGTACTCTGCTAATCCCAAAACTTTGCAATTAATTGTTTATCCACCAAGTTCGGAGGGAGGCATCTACCGTCCTTCCTGCCAAGCTGAAACTCGGACATGCAACATCGAAGTTGCTTCCTATTGACAGAACTTGATTGTCACCTGGTAGTTGGACACTGTTTGTGTTTGGGCCGGGCCAGAATTACGGAGAACATGAGACGGCTTCTAAGAGAGGTTCTACAGCAGCGCTTTCTTGGTGTCGCACATGCATCACGAGGCATTACAATCTTCAATACTCTCCCCCCCCCCCCCCCAAATAAATGTAATTATGGGGCAACCCCTAGTAACGAAAGATCTCAGTGGCTATGCGCCCTGGTTGCCTCAAAGCACAGGTCAAAAACTGGCCGGATCTGAGCACAGGGTAATCTTACCTAGAGAAGGTTCAAAAGGTCTGCTGGGCCCTTCAACATAGTGATTTTTACTGGCCCAGTGCCCCAGTATCCTACCCGCAACGTACCCGCAAAGTACCCACAATTACATTTATTTAGGGGGGGGAGAGTATCATTAATCCATACTCTGCGTAGATCATAAGGGGCATTTGCAAAATTTTATCCGATTAAGCTCCCTATTCCATCCCAATTACCTGATTCCTTCCACCGTCCCTTCCACCGTCCCTTCCACCTCGGCCCCCTTCTCAATCATCGAATTCTCACCACTAATATCCTCAACCCTCCTGGCATCTCCTTTACCAGCAGTAGCCACACTCTGCCTCCTAATATGCTCCTCCGTGTTCTCATAATCAATAAGCAACTCCCCATGCCTTCCATATCTCAATGGCTCGTTCTTTGCAGCCTGAACGACGTCGAACCATCCTCTCCATCCTTTCGTAGTCTTCTTGAAGATGTTGTCGATTTCCTCCAGGGAGCGGTATGCTGTCTCGGGGTAGAAGAAATAAACGACAGGGACGATGAAGGCGTTGATGACGGCGAATATAACATAAGTTTTATAGCGAATCGAGGAAAACGAGACAGGGGTGATCATCACGACCATGAAGTTGAAAGCCCAGTTTGCTGATGTGGAGAGACCGTTTGCAGGAGCTCGAATCTTCAACGGCACGATCTCGGCGGGGTAGAGCCAGGTCATTCCAAGCCATCCAATAGCGAAGAAAGTATTGAAGACAAACAAGAACACGGCAGAAACGATACCGGGAGGAGATCCGCCGATGTGGTTCTGAGACATGTAGTTCATCCCAGCAAGGATAGCCATCGATGCAGACATACCAGCGGCTCCGAACAGCATGAGACTTCGTCGTCCGAATCGTTCAATGGTGTAGACGGCAAACCACGAAGCGAGGAAGTATTCTGTGCCGTTTGCAGCAGCCAGAACACGAGACGTCAGAGGTTCCAAGCCAATGTATTGTTGGTAGATGGTTGCAGCGTAGTATGTGATCAAGTTGATTCCAGAGATCTGTTGGAAAACTTGGTTGACGTATCCAAGAACAACGCGGTGGAAGTTTCGCTCGGGCCCCATGGTGAAGAGATCCGCCCAGCCGTGCTCTTTCATTTCGAGGACGGTGTCTTTGATTTCAACAAACTCCGTTCGCACAAGGTGGTCCTCGGCGGGAAGGTCAGCCAAAGCAGCGATGACAGAAACGGCCTCGTCCTCTTGTCCCTTGAGGATCAGCCACTGATTATTTGGTTAGCAAATATTTATGACTTTGGAGGTTGTTCTACTTACTCTTGGAGATTCGGGAAGTTCAAGAATGAAACACAGCAGGAGAAGGGCGAAGACGATCTGGAAAGCGATGGGGAATCGCCACGAAACAGTGCTTGGCTCCAGGAACGAGAAAGCAAAGTCAACCCAGTAACTTAAGCAGATACCTCCAGTGATCATAGCTCCTTCAATCATAACCATCTTACCTCGCTTGTGAGACTTTGATGTCTCAGAAGCCCAAGTAGGGACGGTTGAGGTGTTCATGCCGTTTCCAAAACCAGTGACGATTCTTCCAACAATCAAGTGAGCTAAGCTGAAAGCAGAGCACTGGAGGATAGCACCGATAACCATGATAGAAGAACCGAGGAAGATCATCTTTCGACGTCCGAGGATGTCGCCTATGAAGATCGTTATGATGGCGCCGACGAAGCAGCCAACATTGTAACTCGCGACTGAGATACCTTGGACAGTAGAGATGTGAGTATTGCCTTCGTTATTGACTGTATCTATCTCTGGGAACTGCTTGACCCTACCAGCTTATTAGAATTGTAAAAAGTCAACATCTGGGAGAGAGCTCCTCAGACAGCTCACAGCCACGGAGCTCCCATACAAGAAAACCGCCAATTAGTATGAAGATAAGACGTACCAACTCCCAAGAGTGAGCAAGCCTCCCATCACACCTTGATCATAACCGAAGAGACTAGTGGATCAGTAATTATTCTAGGGACACATGCAAGGGAACCTACAAAAAATCAAGACCAGCAATGATGTTGATGGCGAGTGTGAGCCGTTGGCCTCGAAGGCCGAAGTATCGTCTACCAAACATGGTGCAGGCCCTTCCAAATGATCTCAAGTATAGAAATGGAGTAAGGAAGAGATGAAAGGGTCAGACCGCTGGATAGAAAGACCCAAGTTGGTGGGAAATTAGAGAGGTGTCAACCAGAAAGACGGGTGTTGATCTTCTCTTATGGATAAGCAGTCACACCTGCCAGAGGGAACGCTTGTACTCAAACGTGTATTCCGAGAGCAGATCTTCCCGACAAATCTTCCCGGCGCATTCGAACTGCTCAAACTGACATATGGAGACTCATCTCGCCCTCAAACAAAGTTTTTCGCCATGTTCGCAGCCAGATCCTAGTCACTCGACCGGTATCTCCTCTTGGTCTGACTCGCCATGCCGTCAACCCCAAGACTCCATGGATCCCCGTGTGGAGTAATAGTGTGGAACCTCAGTCGATCATCGTGTGCGGTGAATCAAGAATTAATCGTCCGCCGCTTGGCTCCCGACACAGCAAAGCCTCTCGAACCTGGGGAGTGAAGAAGACCCCTGTCTCCCTCCTTTCGAAGCATTTCGGCTTTCCTAAGACGGCATTCCACTCCATTCTCGTTCCTGCCAGGCGAGAAATGGCCGCTGAGTGTCGGCCAATGAGATTCGAGTCGCACACGGATACCTTCTTCGCCCGTCGGCCTCAAATTCCCAACGCCTCGTCGTCGCCTCCACCCATTGATGTCATGACGGGGCTTCTTCCGCTCCTCCAATCTCGTGGGTTCCAGATTCACGTGACCTGCGTGAAACGCGTCTCTGGAATTTCCTGTATGGGGAATCTGAAGAAGAGATCACATGTCTGGGACTTGTATGCAAAGAGAGGTAAGTATAGATGATCTAGATTTGGCGAGTTGAAATTTCTCATCATTGAACATGACGGAGATAGCTGCTGAGGTGAAAGACGCGGGAAACCCTGGTGATTGAGAAGTGATCGAACTTCGTTGAAGTATTGAGTAAAGACTATGAATTCGTGGAGTGAGAATGTGAAGGGATGTAAGGAAAGGGGAATACACTACTCAGGAGATGTCGAGGATTCGTGAAGTGGGAATGAGAAGAGGCGGGAAAGATACAAAGCAGAGAGAGAAAAGCTAATATTAGGCGTGGCTGTGATTTATGGTAATTGATGATCTAGCACGAGAACCTCGCGATCTTCAAAAAATAAAAAAGACACACAAAGTACCATGATTTTAGGTAATCTTACACTCATGAACACTGAAGAGCAAGACGGTCGAGCACCCACGGGTGATCAGTGGTAATCTTTTAAGGCTTCAATCGAGTATATTCACAATTGAGCTTGTTTCCAAAGTCCTAGAAAGTGCAGGAAAATTAGGACAATTTCCTGCTCTGTGTTGCTCATTCTGCATATCGGGAGAATATACAGCCAAACTTTCAATACAAACTGCGAACTCGACCTAACCCCAAGCGCGGATTCTTCCTGCTTGCCGACAATTTAACGGCTATTATATTTGAGAACGAGAGGTTCACAAAGGATGGAATGAGGATAGCATATGGCTGGATCAAGTGAATAAGCTCTTCACGTTGCAGACCCGAAGATTGCAATGTATTTGCATTTTTGTTTTTGGCATATCCACCTGAGACATCCCCGCAGCTACCAGTTCCCCAAGTATCGCACAACCAACAAGCAAGCAAATATGGATCCACCATCGTTCTGTCACCAAATGACAACTGAACATGAATGCAGATCAAAAGCAAGCTAGACTACCCCCCAAACTCTAGACCTTTGCCATTGAGACGACAATCGAAGAGAATGAGAAGATATGTCGAAGGTTGAGCGTTTACCAACCTGAAGTAGATGGTGCAGGCTCCTCCCAGCCACCGGCAGCAGAAGCTGGAGCAACAGCACCGAAGTCTTCGCCAGAATAACCGCCATTGGCAGTAGGGGAACCTCCGGAGTTGTCAGCACCACCATAGCTAGGCTCGGCACCATAACCAACACCCTCTCCACCTCCATAGCCATCGCCGCCGTTACCAGCATCAGCCTCAGCCTTTGCCTGTGGGCAGCGGACCTAAGGTCTAAATTAGCCTCGAATACATATTCACCAAAGAAAGAGAATTTGCCTTCGTATGCCCCATCTCTTCACAGATAGAACACTTGACTCTTGACCAGTCCTTTTGCTCGGGACATTGGCGTCCAGAGTGCCCCCTATCAAGTCATTAGTACGAGAAATATTAGGATATCGAGGAGCCGAGGGGCCTGAAGAGGAACCAGGTCTCCCAGAAGATTGCCTCGAGAGCTCCGATTCTCAAATGTCCCAAGCAAAGGTAGAGAATCACGTACCACTTGTCACAGTTTCGGCATTGCATAACTCTCTCGTTGGTGCAGTCCTATGAAGTTATCATCAGTGTCATGTGACGGATTGGGGCCAAAGACAGAAAGGAGAGGGGCAACGTTACATCCTTCCTATGGCCCTCCTCTCCGCAGTTTCTGCAAACGTTTCCTCCTCCCTGGGGACAGTCGCGAGAGAAGTGGCCGACTGTTAAAGTAAGCAGGAGTTCTTAGACGAGAAACAAGCAAAGAACGAACCTTCACCACACTTCTTACACTCAACTCCCTCGGCAGAGCGGGGCTCCGGGCATTCCCTGATCGTGGTAAGCAAGAATCTCTCAAGTATAGACAGGCAGAATACTTTGACGAATGTCCTGATTGCTTGCAGTTCTTACAAGCGAACTTATCAATACGAGGAGTGGGGCAATCACGAACTCTAGGGGACGGGGGAGTTAGCTATTATTACCCCTTCGAGAATGTCTTGGGAGATTTTACCGGTGTCCAACACCATCACAATTGTAGCATTTGACCTCAGCTCTATCAGAGTTCTCATTCTTGTCTTGCTCACACTTGTTCTAGTCCAGATCAGCATTTATTCTTAGAATGGAAGGGTGGTACTGGCTCTCGTATGGCCCAGCTCATCGCAATTACTGCATTTTGGAATGCCTCGATCGACCGGCTCACCAGCATCGGCAAGACGCTCAAGATTATCCTCGGGAGTTGGCCATCCCCCAGCCTCCTTGGGACGAGCAGACTTTGGAGACCAGCGCCATTGAATGGTGTACTTCTTGTCTAGATTTCCTTGGAGATCCATGTTAGAGAAGGTGGTAGCCAACTCCTTCTCGATGGCGATCAGGTAGATATTAAGACCTTGGCTGCGAAATGCCTTCTCAAGAGTGAGGTACGTAGCATCAGGATTGGCCTTGACGTATCGCTCGGCAGCTGCCTTGACGTCGTCAAGATCGTGGTCAGCAACCGCAGCACGAAGTTGCTCCCAAGCAACCTCGCCAGGAACATCCTCGATATGATCGCGATTGATCTTACGAGGGTTCTCACACTTGACGGCCTCATGACCCTCCTATAGACCAATTAGAATCGGACTCCCTATCATATCAAAGGGCAGAGGAGCCTGGGTCTCCCGAAAGACTGCCCCGAGGAGCTCGGCTCTCAATTGTCTTGAAAATGGGGTATGATTTGACATACCTGTTGGCAGTTGCGACAGATGGAAGCAGGCTTGCTCGGGCAATCAGCAGCACGGTGACCTTGTTGGTCGCAGACGCGGCAAGTACCTGTGAATTCGCGAGCAACAGTTGGGTTGGTACAATCAGCCTTGGTATGACTGAAGTGTGGTTAGTCTCTGCCATGAAAGAACGTGTCAACAAGAAGGAAGGGGTAGAGATTGCGAGCCATGTGAGAATGTGCTAGAAGGTGAAAGGCACGGACGGGCTGAATCTCAAGTAAAAGGTAGAGGGGCTGGAGAAGAGGTCGAAAAAGAAACGTACCCTTCCTCGCCACAGTTGAAGCATAGTCGAGGCTTAGCAGGATTGGGGCAGTCAGCCTTCGAATGGCTAGGTGAAAGTCAGTCATTGACCATTGGCTCGAGCAGGAGAAACTCACCCTTCCTCACCACAATTGAAGCAGCCGCCAGAGCGACCTCCTCCTCCTCCACCACCAGCATCGCCGTAGCCGCCTTGCTCGCCAGCGCCGTAGTCATTGGTGGCCTCGCCGTACGATGTGGCTCCTCCACCAAAGTCTCCACCGTTGTAAGGAGTAGAGCCTCCACCAAGCTCATCACCGCTCGAGGTGGTAGCTCCTCCGTCCCAACTACCGCCAGTATTTGCCGCAGTGTCCCAAGACATGTTTGTGGTTCTCAAGATTCTTGATTGCTTGTAGGCCTGTTGAAATTAGGGGTCAGTAAACTGTATTGATAAATGTGGGCCGAATGTGTTGTGTGATAGAGGTTGTGGAAGGTTGATGGGATTTGAGTACGAGATCGCAAGCCGCGTAAAGCGGTAGATTAGCACGGGGTTATGTTGACGCGTTTGTGAAAGGTGGAGGTACTTCGGTGCTTCGCAGGAAGATAAAGGCAGTGTGAACGCGATCTGCGTGCAGGTGGAAAGAAGCAGCAATCGAGCAAATAACACAATCGAATCGAAGCCAACCCACGCGTCAATTGACATCGACGGTAATAGAATTGGCTCCCTGAAGGTGCTGAGCCGAAGCAGAGGGGATGATTCAAAGCGAGTGTGAAGTTGGGGGGCAGATTGGAAATCCGAATTGAAGGTACGCGTCTGTGAAGGAGCAGGAAGATGGGCGGGGATACTCACAGATCTTGTGTTGACTTTTCAGAGATCGAGCTTGCGAAGGACTCACAAGCAGGTGCCTGATGCTTGACAAGACTGCTGCAAGAAGATGGATGGTGTGGGAAATTCAGAAAGCGAAGGTTGTGACCTTTTTATCTTGAAAAAGTGGGGCTACGCGAATCGAGGCTTAAATTTTGGCAAGAACGCCGACTAAGGCTTTCCTTTCTCCCTTCCCTGATGCCCAAGACCGGAAAGAGCCGTTTGACGCGTTCGCTGGAGTTCATTTTCTTCATATCTCGTCTTGAACTTAAAGTCGAGACTCCAAAAGACGTTGTGATCCTTTGCGGCCTTCAGTTGATTCAATGGACGGCAGTGCCAAACTCGGCAAGATGAACCATCTCTAGAGCATCGTCTCGCTCTCTGACAGTCCATAGAAAACCCCAAGACTTTAATCTACCCTCAAAGGTACCTCCGCCATGCGTAGCTCAATGGGCAGCGGTTCCAAAGTCTGTAAGACAACAACGCACCCCCAGAGCAGCGTACTGCTATCCGACCGGCGATGGAGAGCTTCGAGACTACCACCACACATTCTCCTACGACCTGGAGAGCGAGACTTCCACTCCTTATACCCTAGCAATAAAACGGCAACTTCAATAACCCGTTTATAGCTGCCGACAGCGAGGACACACACGAGACTAATTCTATGCGTTTCGTAGTACTACTTCCAAATACCTCCTTTTCCGTTTTGAGCACGTTCGCTCTCGTACATCGGACATAAAGTGCAGGGCTGCCTTGCAGCTCTGGCAACCTCGACGGAACATCTCGAGATGCTCGGAGAAAGAACAGACCGTATTGCAGATGAGAGAGGTACACCGAGGAAGCGTTGCACAAAGCATGCTGAAGTCAAGTGATTGGGCACGACGGGGCAAAAACCGGTGTTACCAATATCAAAAAGTTGGAAATTGAAAGCTTGCTTAAGTACCGCACGTTGTTTGTCCTAGCTTATAGCTTTCTGGTGTCCTTTTCTCTAATACCACCGAGTTTTGTCGCTGGGCTCTGCGGCTACTTTCCCCTCGAGACCAGAGGAGTGACAGACTTGAAAGGTCGGATGTAAGAGAACTAATGTACTTACCAGTTAAGAAGCTTTCCAGGTGTTCAAGAGCAAGGTGTCTGCATTTGGTGGGCGAATGACATCTCCAATACACCAGGAATAAGAGCCTTACGAGCGCCCGAAACTCGCCAGGCTTCTCAATATGGCGAGTAGCCACTGCCGAAAAATATCAGAAAATGGTATCCTTGTAAAGTATCTCAACGGTAGTTCGAGATGAGTACCCTTGTTTGACTCTTCTATATACTATATGAATGTAGCTCAAGTGAGCATTTGCATTGCAAAATTCGACGTTTGAGAAGAGACAAAGATGCAAGGTGGAGGAAAGATTCCACTCGTGTAAGCAGATGGAGACTACTAATCACTGCTTTTAGTCGAGTGGGGATTCAAGGGTCGTGTCCGCCTGTCTTCGTTCCAGCCTTCGAACGTGGTTCTCAGAACTGCCTCAGATCTCTGTTCAGGGATTGAGAAAGCACGTGCACGATGCTGATCGGGCTGGCATGTCTCAGACCTCCATTTATCATAGCTATCAAGGATATAGACACCATCACTAGAGAGCCCACACTTGAAGCCCATGAGACGGGTGGTCTGTGACAGTACTCTCGATCTCTAATCAGGAGGTGGATGTTCTTTCAAGGTCTGTCGAACGTTGTTTGTGGGAGATGTGCTGAGCTTGTACTGTTCCTCAGCACGAGCCACGCGCTGCCACGCGCGGGGACGCTATAATTTCCGCTGGAACGGAGCATCTCGCGCCGAGATAGCATGTAGCTTTGCCAAAACTAGCAACTTAGAGGCTTAAAGACAACCTCACCTGTTACGATTCGTACATTTGACGGCAACGAAGGCAAATCTACCAAAGCTTTGAGCCTTGTTAGCCAATGGAGTTCCCAGGCCCTTACGGATTCTGATGCAAATGACGTGCTCTTCAAGTCGAAGGCCGTTGCTCGGACACCCACCCACTTCTGAGGGATGACCCCGCCGTCAAATTCCATTTATAAAAGGTAAACTCCTTGCATTCATACAGCCATTGCTCGTGTTTCGTATTCTCTCATTTTTTTCTCGACTCTCTTGTTCGTCTGATCCTGACTCGTTCATCAAAATAACCATAACATTCCACAATGGCACCACCCGAAGGGCTCCCGAAGATGGAATACAGATTCCTCGGTCGTTCTGGTCTCCAGGTATCTGCCATCTCTCTAGGAGGATGGCTTACGTATGGCGGCCACATCGAGAATGGTAAGCGATGTCAGTCCTTACTTGGGACGACTACTAAATTCAGTTAGAAAACACTTTCAATTGCATGAAAGCTGCGTACGATGTTGGGATTAATTTCTTTGACTGCGCCGAAGGCTACTCTGGTGGAGAATCAGAACGAGTGATGGGACAAGCTATTAAGAAGTTCGGCTGGAAGCGTAACGATCTCGTTATTTCCACCAAAGTACGACATTTCCCGTCTTCTCACTTCTCCCATCACGTCTCCCACCAACTAACAGCACTCAGATCAACTGGGGAGCAGCCCACGGCAACAATCCAGTCAACAACATAGGGCTTTCTCGAAAACATATCATCGAAGGCACGAATGCAGCCCTCGAGCGTCTTGGCCTCGATTATGTTGATTTGATATATGCACATCGACCAGACCGGAATACGCCAATTGAGGAGACTGTTCGAGCTTTCAATCATTTGATTGATACTGGGAAGGCGTTCTACTGGGGAACTTCTGAGTGGAATGCGGATGAGATTGCAACTGCTTGGCGTTATGCCGAGAAGTTGAATTTGATCGGTCCTCTTATGGAGCAGGTAGGCTACATTTCTGAAGCTACGTCTGGGTTCGAGGCATGATGCCTCGTCTCAACTGACTTGCGTATCTCAGCAATTTTAAGACACTGTCTTATATCCGTCAAATATCTGAAGATTGTATGCTGACTGGTCAATTTCCAGCCACAATACAACATGCTCACCCGCAAAAAAGTAGAAAAGGAATTCGAACACCTCTACCCAGAAATCGGCCTCGGCCTAACAATCTTTTCCCCTCTGAAAATCGGCATCCTCACCGGAAAATATAACGATGGTATTCCCTCCGATTCTCGTCTCGGCTCATCAAATGATGGGTTCGTCCAAATGATGAACAAGAAAGTTGGGGACGAGACGTGGAAAAAGGATATCGAGGACGTCAAAAACTTGAAGCCGATAGCTGATAAGTTGGAGATTACGCAGGCAGCGTTGGCTATGGCTTGGGTGCTGAAGAATAAGAATGTTAGCTCGGCGATTACGGGGGCGAGTAGACCGGAGCAAGTTTATGAGAGTGTTAAGTCGCTGGCTGCTATTGAGAAATTAACGCCGGAGGTTATGAAGGAAATCGATGAGATACTGGGAAATAAGCCGGCTGAGATGGTTAGACGGTTCACGTAGAGTATGGGTAGATAAGAAGTGAAAGTTTAAATGCCCGTGTTCTTCATTACGCCTAGCTGCGCCATGTTGTCCAACCAGATCCGGGTCATTCCAGACCTCCACTCCTATGTAACTCCTCACGCCAAGTCCCTTTATATTCCTTTTCCATTCCCTTTCTCATTATTATACACTCGTGAACGTGTCTGTACGAGTTAGAAGGCCTCTCGTAGACGCATACCTTTCGTTGGCGGTAATTGCAGTGGCTGGCCTTTGGACGGGCGGGAATCTCCCATCGTGGGCATGCTCGTCGTATCCAGGTGGCTGTGGAACAGGTTCTCTCCTCATGTCTCCCAACTCTACATCTTCACCTGCCTCAGCAGAAGGAATAGGTGCCGCCACTCCGTCTGTACTTCTTAAACTCGGCGGTTTCATACCTGGGACATAAGGCGGTGGTGCTTCTCCTCTCTCATTCAGACCTTCAACCCTATCAGCCCTAGGAGCACCTCCATAGCTCCCTGCACCTGTTCTTACAGCTCGATTTCCAAACCGCGCTCGGAACCCCGCCACATCCGTTGCTAGAGCTCGTTGGCTCTGTGTTCGTAATATGGCTTGCTTTCGTTTCTTTCGTTTCCCAATGTAGAGTATGCAGAGGCAGAAGAGAACTGCTACGATGGCGATTATGAGAAAGTAGTAGTTGAAAACATGGTCTTGAACTTGGTCGCCTGATGTATTCGTGGGCGTATTTTGAGGATTTGATTGCGTAGTGCTAGCCAGAGCGCTCGAAGTTGATGAGGGCGGGGAATCAGAGCTTGGGGAAGTTTGGAATGTTGTAGGAGCCGAAGATATTGAAGAAGATGCGGGGTCGGTAAGCTGTGCGAAGGACGAGGAGGGGAGGACGATGGAGAGGAAGAGGAGTGTTGAGGAGAATGGTAGTGATCTAGGACATTGGCATGTTGCCTTTCGTCGTCTCGAGAGCATGTCTCGTCGAGGCGGAGGTAGTAAGTCGTAGGATGGCGAGGTTCAAGATCTAGAAATTGTAGTCTGTTCAAGGGGAAGGCGTCATCATCTCGTGGCAGTCACTTTCCAGCATGCAGTGACCCGAACAGACTCGAGGGATGGGAATACAAGACTTTTGGGAAGATGAAGAGAAGATATGAGAGGCAGTACCACCAAAGTTAAATGACGCCGTGATGTTTCATCAACCCATTGATAAGCACGGAGGAGGAACGGTATCTCGAGCTTCTGATTCTTATGCAAGAAATCGAAGGGCTGCCGCAAGTCCCGGAGCTCAAAAGCTTGTCGCTCCATACGGCCCCTCATTCGACGAAAACATCCCTGTGGGCAATCGTCGGTCGCTCGGAGCTACGTAGTAAGCTCAACCCGCTCAGACGCACTTGAACACGCGGTCACGAGATATCAACATTGTCTTGTGAACAAACTCGACGACTTTTGAGACGACGCTGTGGCAATCAAAATGCCACGAGCTATCAGAGGTGAGACGTCGTGTACTTCTGGGGCGAAGTCTGTCACTGACTTCGTATCCAGGCGTTCTCATCGAGTGCGATCCGTCCATCAAGTCCATCATCGTCGCAATAGACAACGAATCAGATCACGCCTATGTCGTTGAAGAACTAGATGACCAGACACTCGTGGTGAAGGAGAACATGTTGACGAGTCTAAAAATGAAGTTGGACGACGTAGGTGATGTTTTGAGGAGCTGGGATACTTTAGGCTGACTGCGGGTACAGAAATTGAAGGATACTCAGATCCAACCTGACGAGTCGGATTTGGACTAAATGATGATCCTTCTCACTGGGCGGGATAGACACGGTGCGGCGCAAAGGATCATGCATTTGGAAGGCGTTCAGAAGCACTTGTTTCTATCATAGGACTTAGAGAACCTGCCTTTGCAGCTCTTAGCATCCCTTGGTGCTCGCAAAGTCTGGTCTAGTCAACATGAAATTCTCATCATAGTACACTGATCTGCTATGAACCATTCAATTATCGGCAAGCAGTCGAGAAGATCTCTAGTGTACAATGCCAATAGTATCCTATCGTACAAGTTCTCTATGCTTCGGGTGCTGTAGAAGCCGACACTGTTTTTGATATGGTCTCTGTTGAGCCAGCGGATATTGAACCGAGTGGAATCTTCCTTCTAGGTCTCTTCAGCTCCTCCATCGTAATACCATCCAACTTCGTAATGCCAACGACAGGAGGATCTCCTTTCTTTACGAACTCGTACATGCCTGAGAAAGAGTTAGAGTAGGCGGAAAGTAGTGGCAACTTAACATGAAAACTAACCTGGCATTTTGTTTCCAGCTAACCGAAACGCATCTCTTACCACTTGTTCGTGTATGTCTCCCTTCACCTCAAATATGACCTTGCTGACAGCAATTCTGGATGCCCAATGGTCGAATGAACCCTTTCCTTTTCCCATACGAACCTGCACAATGTTAGAACCATTTTCCAACTTTAGACATTCAACTTACCTCATTTCCACTGCTATACACACCAATGCTGGCGCACACCCTCTTGTACAATCGATATCGCATTCCCTTTAGCCGGACCTTGATAGCATCTTCTCCATTCTTCAATTGAGCTGCACTGACTCGGCGGTGGTGATCGCACATCCGTAGCCCATAATCACCCCATACTATCGTAGTTCCTCTCGCGGAACCTCCAGTTGGAACGCGAGGACGACCCTTCCGTGATCTCTTCTTCTCGGGCATCGTAGGCAAGAGCCAATTGCCATCTCTTGAAGCCGTACTTGAAAAGGGTCGGCAGAGAAAAGAGGAAGCATTTTGCGATGATGATGGCCTATTCAAGGACAACGAAGCTGTAAAAAGGGGTCGTAGGGAAGTCGAAGCTATTGAAAGCTTCTCGAATTGAGCACTGAAGCTCGATATGTTTCGAAGCTTCATTGTTGTGGTTGTTGACTGCTGAGCTTCTAATGTTCCAGAGCTCGTGCGGTTCTCATTAAGTTGTCGCTGCCTTAATAGGTGCCTGACATTCAACACCCCTGTTCAATTAAGTCGCGCTCTCGCGAAAAGTCGCGACATCATCAAGGCAACACGACAAAGATGCAGAATTGGTAAACTTGAGAAGGTATCCAAAATCACTTCTACTAGTCTACCATCACTACTCCAGGAGTCGACAATATGCCCACCGACATCCGTTCCTTCTTTGGAGGCAAGAACGCCACTCCTATTCGGCAGAAGGAGACGGAGACTAAGAAAGGGGAGGATTCAAAGAAGAAACGGAGTAGTGAGTTCCTCATGGCATACTGCGATGATTTTGTAATGCTGATATGCCACAGAGAGCCGGAAAGTGATTGAAGATAGTGATGATGATGAGCCGACTCCAGCGTTTGCATTCCTGAGCCTAACCACAACTCACTTACTAATATTACTATAGAGCCAAAAAGTCGACTCCCAAGGCAGCGCCTGCGAAGAAAGCTGTGTATGTATGCCCCAGTATCACAGTATTTAATACTGATCGTCTGTTCAGGAAGAAGGAATCCCCTAAAGGAGAGGAGACGTCTACTGCGGATTACTTTGCTTCCAGTGCCAAACCCAAACCTGCCAAATCCACATCTGCGAAGGCCACCCCTACCAAAAGCAAAGCTCCGCCTAGTGTGGAAGCAAATGGTCGATCCTCAGCCCGCAAGAAGGCCGCAATCTCATACAAGGAAGACGATGACGACGATGAGTTTGCCATATTAGACAATGAGGGGCTCGGAGCCGACGATATCTTTGCAGCAGATGCTAAGACAGCAGGGAGCAAAAGGAAAGATGATGGCTATGTCGAGGTCGAGAGTGACGATGATGAGCCTATTGTCATGCCAAAGAAGTCGACTACGAAGGGAAAGGCTAAGGCCGAGAGCGACAGTGATGGGCCTATCGTCATGCCAAAGAAAGCGGCTGCGAAGAGCAAGGCGAAATCCGTTAAGAAGGAAGACGTCGAGATGAAAGACGCTAGTGACTCGTTTGTGATGGTGGGCGACAGTGATGATATGATGGGCATCGACAGCAAACCAGCTAAGAAAACCGGAGGCAAGAAACGAAAGTCCCCGGATCTCGAGTCAGAAGACGACGAGGACGACGTTAAGCCGAACATCAAATCCGTCAAGTCAAAGTCCGCAAAACCTCCACCAGCAAAGAAACCAAGAGCTCCGAAGAAGAACGAGCCCGAGAGCTCGGCGGTCCAGTCTATTCTTGATAACATTCCTACTATCCGAGCACCAACTCCCCCGCCAAAAGACCCTAATGCGAAGTGGGATTGGAAGAAGGGGGCTGCAGGTGGCGCTAACACTGGACCACCTCCTGCCGCAGGTTCCAAGGAAATACCAGTGGGCGAAGAGAATTGTCTGGCAGGAATGACCTTCGTGTTTACAGGCATACTCGAATCGCTCTCGCGTGACGAAGGAACCGAGCTTGTCAAGCGATACGGAGGTAAAGTTACAGGTGCACCAAGCAGTAAGACGACTGCTGTAGTTCTTGGCAATGATGCTGGCCCAAGCAAATTACGGAAGATTGCTGATCTCAAGATCAGAACGATCAATGAGGATGGACTGTTTGAGATGATCAGGCAGCTACCTGCCAACGGCGGCGATGGCAAAGCAGCTGAGAAGAACAACGAGAAGAAGAAAGCAGAGATGGATAAGATCAAGAAGGATGCAGAGGAGATGGACAAGGAAGAGAAGCGTAAAGCTGCCGAAGCTGCTAAGGCCGAGAAGGAAGCACAGAAGCAGGCTGCTCTCCAGGGCACCTCAGCTCCTGCTCCTGTTCGAAAGGTCGATACCACCTCACAGCTATGGACCACTAAGTATGCTCCAACGTCAATCAACCAGATTTGTGGCAACAAAGGAGCTGTCGAGAAGATTCAAACTTGGTTGAAGGGTTGGGCAAAGGCTCACAAATACAACTTCGAGAAAAAAGGAGCCGATGGACTCGGTGGTTATCGTGCGATCATCATTCATGGCCCGCCTGGCATTGGTAAAACAACTGCTGCACATCTTGCTGCTAAGCTTGCCGGCTACGATGTCTTGGAGAGCAACGCCAGTGACACCAGAAGCAAGAAGCTCGTGGAATTAGGACTCAATGAGGTACTGGACAACAGGTCTCTCATGGGCTACTTTGCTGGTGACGGCAAAGCCGTGAGCAAAGAAAAGAAAAATATCGTCCTCATCATGGACGAGGTAGATGGTATGTCTGCTGGAGATAGAGGTGGTGTTGGAGCCCTCGCAAAAGTGTGCAAGAAGACTCATATTCCCATGATCTTGATCTGCAACGACCGAAAACTGCCAAAGATGAAGCCCTTCGACTTCGTTACATTTGACATTCCATTCCGTCGCCCCACCGTTGACCAAATTCGGTCAAGAATTGCAACCATCTGCCACCGAGAAGGTCTGAAACTGCCTTTGAATGTCATCGATGCTCTCGTTGAGGGTAGCAACAAAGACATCCGCCAGATCATTAATATGTTGTCCACCGCCAAACTGGACCAGACCTCCATGGACTTTGATCAGAGCAAGGCCATGTCCAAGGCTTGGGAGAAGCATGTAATTTTGAAGCCGTGGGACATTTGCCACAAACTTTTGAGCGGAAACATGTTTTCTCCGAGCAGCAAGGCCACTCTGAACGACAAGATTGAGCTCTACTTCAATGATCATGAATTCAGTTATTTGATGATCCAGGAAAACTATCTGAGCACCAAGCCACAATCGGTCGGCAATCTCCATGGTCGAGAAGCCAAGCTCAAAGAGTTACAACTCGTAGAGAGAGCTGCAGAAAGTATCAGCGACGGCGATCTAGTGGACAGAATGATCCACGGCTCTCAGCAGCAATGGAGTCTTATGCCGACTCATGCGGTTTTCAGTGCTGTTCGACCTGCTAGTTTCGTGTCTGGTCTAATGGGTGGCCAAACAGCCTTTACTTCGTGGCTCGGCAACAATAGCAAGCAGTCGAAGCTCATTCGCTATGTAAAGGAGATCCAGTCTCATATGCGTCTGCGAACGTCTGGAGATAGGCACGAGATTCGCCAACAGTACCTGCCTGTATTGTGGACTCGAATGATCAAGCGGCTTGAGGTGGAGGGTAAGGAGTGCGTTGACGAAGTCATTGACCTGATGGATAGCTATTTCTTGACGAGGGATGACTTCGACTATATGATGGAGCTCGGGCTTGGACCTCAAGACCAAGAGCTCATCAAGCTTGAGACACAGACCAAGGCCACCTTTACCAGATTGTGAGTATCTGTTCCTTCGCAATGTGGCAAACTACTTACTGACATGACTTGCAGATACAATAGCCGAAGCCATCCTTTGCCGTTCATGAAGGCATCCAATGTTGTAGCCCTAGCAAAACAAACAAAAGAAAAGCCCGATCTTGAAGAAGCAATCGAAGAAGAGGACGAAGGAGACGTCGCCGAGCCGTCCTCGAAAGAAGAGGAAGAAGAGATCGACTTCAAGAAAGACAAATACATCAAGCAGCCAAAGGCCAAGAAGCCTGCAGCAGCAAAGAAAGCCGCGAAGAAGAAGGCGAAGGATGAAGATGAGGATGTAGATATGATTGATGATGATGACGAAGACGAGAAGCCGAAGAAGCAAGGCAGACCGAAGGGCGCAGCCGCAAAGGCCAAGGCCAAGGCAAAGAAATGAATGTATATAATGCAGTTTGTTCCATCTGTATATTTGCAGGGTTCCGACAAGGGTTTGGAGTCTGAGCATCTTTTTGTGGCATATGTATGGTTAACGCGGTCAAATTCAGAAGAGCACAAGCAATGCGAAGAGTATTTGAAGCAAATAGTCCAGTCTCAGTGTTTCTCATTGTTCATTTCGAGCTTGAGACAAGTTTCGATTCAAACGGTTTTCATTGTTTGTCTTCACTCGTGGATACGGATCAGATCCCACAAATAAGGATCTCGTCAGGTAGAGAACCACCATATAATGTGTTCCACAGATGTCCGTACTCGATTCGACGCCGAATTAGTATTCGTGGTCTTTTCAATGTCTAACCTCGGTTATATATGTAGTTTTTGCCATTCTGCGTTTATTTGTCTGTCGCTCTTTCGAACGCTCAAATAACTTTCTCTACGCAACGTTGGCCAACTTTTCTTGGCGAAGAGCGGGATCGAGTTGATCATAGCAATCACTTTTATCTAAACCAAAAGAGTTAGGCTACAGATAATCCAAGACACTATTCCCAAGCCAACTTTCTCGTGTCCAAGCGTTTGCCGTCTCCTTTCGTAACCTCAGTGATCTTTTTCCCAGTGTCCCATCTAAGCAGGGTCATCGAGTGCTTCGGAAACTTGAACTTTCCTTGGCCATCCCATTTGCTTCCCTTCACACCAACTTCTTCTTTTCCTTCTGCATTCACAGCCTTGACGTCCGGTCCAGTGACTGTGTAGACCTCAACCTCCTTTCCTGCTCCCGAGAGATGGACCTCGTAGTCTTTCGTCTCATTGATGTTAACCACAACCAAAGATAGGATCCCTTCTTCGTTCACACTCGCGCTAACATCCAACCAACTCGCTCCATGCTCCAACACTCCCTGTAACCAAACTGGATTCGTAACCCCATCATACGCCCCAGAACTAACATGCACACCCACGGTCCATCCTCTCATATACTTACTGAAAAGCAACAACGGCCACCAAGTCGCCTGCTTGACCACTCCATTCTTGGTCGTCATCAATGGGGAAATCACGTTAACGCTTTGAGCGATATTCGCCATTCCGACGTATTTACTCTGTCGGATGAAAACGTTTAGCCAGACTGCTACTCCTAGGGCGTCGGAAAGCGTATAGAGTTCTTCGGCGCCTTGCTCTCCGGGTGCTCGTTCAGGGTCCCAAACGTTCCATTCGTCGAAGCAGATGGTGGTCCTTGGAACAGATGGTGGGATCTTCTTTTCAATACGAGCAATGTCAATTAAAGCTGCTGCTGTTTCGATGGCTCGTTCAGCTGATAATGGAGCTGCGACGTTAGGGAGATGAGTTTTGTCGGCTGTGTAGATGTGGATGCTGTGCATGTCGACGTATGGGATACAGGCTTGAAGGACTTGATGGTCCCAAGATGAGTGTCCGGTTTCGCCGCACAAAATGAGGCACAGAGATGGATCGAGGAGCTTAAGAGCTTTAGCCCATTGGGCGGCTGTTTTGGAGTAGTCTTCTGCGGTCATTTGACCAACTTGCCATGGCCCCCACATCTGAGAAGTGTTAGTTGAGATTCATTCTGATTTGGAGGGCTAAAATCTCACCTCGTTGCCGAGAGCCCAGTATTTGATGTTGTATGGCTCTTCTCTTCCATTCTTGCGTCGGAGGTTGGCATAGTAGGTGTTTTTGGTGCCATTGCAATACTCAACCCAAGCGAGTGCCTCATCCAGTGTTCCAGTCCCAAAGTTCAATGCAAAGTAAGGCTCTACCCTTTTCTTTTTTCCTTCACTCAACACACCAAGCCAGTGCATAAATTCGTCGGTGCCTATATATTTGTTAGAACATATAAATCCAGTACACGTGTTTTTTTTTGGGCCTTTCTCCTTTGCTATTGTCTGTCTTTGCAAAATTACAATTCTCGACGATTCCATTCTCGAAAATCCCAACTAGTGCTGGGACATTGAGACTTACCGAACTCATTCGTTTCCGTACCCAACCAAGCAAGTTCAGGACGTGCTGGTCTCTTGTCTTTAGGTCCGACTCCATCTAGCCAGTGATACGTAGCCACGAAGTTTCCTCCTGGATACCGGATCACGGGAATGTCGAGCTCTCGTAGAGCTGACAGGACGTCGGTGCGGTAGCCATGAGAGTCTGAGAGAGGGTTGCCAGGGTCATAGATGCCTCCATAAATGCATCGTCCCATATGTCTGATGGCTCGTCAGATGAGTTTTTAAGGGCTCTCATATCGAATGTACTCACTCCATGAACCCGCCATAGATGTTTGGGTCTATATGACGATGTCAGTTAATTGCCTATCCTATCCTTGGACAAGCAAATCTTGCCTATCTTTGACAACCTCCTCGTAGCATCAATGTTGATAGAGAAGGGTTCCTCTTCTGAGATTCTCGTGAAAGTGGTCATGTTTGCTCGAGTTTCTTTTCGTTCAGTTTCTCAGCTCCTGTAAAGCAATGCCTCTTTTTGAGGAAGTCGTCTCCTTTCTGAAGCACAGATCCCCGATTAGCATTCCCTGACAGTTCACGAGAGCTTCAATTGTGCCACATTTCCAAATCCAATAACCTTTACCGCATGTCGACGCATGATTGGAGCGCATGTAACCTCCAAACACCCATCCATGCACGCGGTGTTGGCTGTTGAAGCGGTCAGCCTCGGGAGTGACGGGATTTGTTTTTCCACGCGCCTAGCGGGGCATTTGTGAGGCTTGTCTTTCCTTGTCAATCCCCACACTGCACACTGCACACTGCACACTGCACCCACCAGAGCTCACCACCTGATGTTGCCCTCTTTCCCTCGGCTCCAGTCCTCCGAACAACAGCCAATCCAGAAATTGATCAAAGAAGGCCTGTGGCCGAACCTAACGGGTAACGGCTCCAAAGCCACAGTATCACACTTATGCGTTCCAATCGCGATGCTGCTCCATATAGTCGACAGATGTGACAGGGAAGCTCCCATGTGTAGTAACGAGACATGCGGGGGAGACTGGGGGAACATTGGGAAGACTGGGGTAGCTCCATGCGACGAGATACTGTGCTATTTTTCCATGTGGACGAGATATATATTGTCAACACCGCTCTGGAGAAAGTTTTCTCCCTCCTCCCCATTTCACTTCTTTGGAAGTCCTGTCATTCTTCATAGTCCTTTGAAGCCTGCAAGGCCACAGTCGCAAACATGGTTCTCAAGCCAAAGATGTACCAGGTGAGCAATTTGTTACCTGGAGCCGGTCCAACGCTAATTCCAAGCAGTTCCTCGTGGGCGTGTTCGCCTCAATGGGATCAATCCTTTTCGGATACGATCTTGGTGTGATAGCTGAAGTTATTGCTTCCAGTTCATTCGTCGATTTCTTCAACAACCCAACCAGTACGCAAACGTAAGTGAAACATCGAAAATGGATGGGACATTGGGTTGACAGGCTTCAGTGGTATCGTGGTATCGTTCTTCACAGGTGGTGCTTTCTGCGGTGCTGGATTGGCAGGACCTGTAAGCACACATTAATTTCTTTCTCTCTCGGAAGCGGTCGACTAACTGTCTCGCAGGCTGGTGATAGACTGGGACGAAGATGGACCATTGTGATCGGCTCGATCGTCTACTTGTTGGGAGGTGCTCTCCAAACTGGTGCTGCTAACTTGAACATGCTATGGGCTGGCCGTTGGCTTGCAGGAGTTGGTGTTGGATTCCTCGTCATGATTATTCCTCTCTACCAATCCGAGATCGCACATCCCAGCATCAGAGGCACAATCACCTCCTTACAGCAGTTCATGTTAGGCATTGGTGCCTTTGTCGCTGGATGGATCAGTTACGGGACATTCGTTGGACTTACCGACCAAGCTCAATGGCGCTTGCCTCTTGGTCTCCAGATGCTTCCTGCTGTTGTACTCGGTCAGTTTCATTCTCCCACGTGAGCCGGGACAATGCTGATACTATCGTGACAGGTGCATTGATCATGCTGTTCCCAGAGAGTCCTCGTTGGCTCATCGATCATGGTCGTCCAGACGAAGGACTCCAGACACTTGCAAGACTCCATTCGAACGGCAATGAAGACGATCCTTGGGTCCGAGCTGAATTCGACCAAATCCAAGACAGCATTACTCATGAGCATGAGAATGAAGCCAAGTCCTACATCGAACTCTTTACAAACAGATCCTCGTTCCGCCGTGTCCTCCTCGCTTGCGCTCTTCAAGCTTCCATCCAAATGACTGGTGTTTCTGCCATTCAATATTACAGTGTCACCATCTATGGAGCCATTGGCATCAAAGGTTCGGACGCTCTCAAGTACCAGGCTATCAACAACATCATTGCTCTTGTGGGTGAAGCCTGCTGTGTCTTGTTCGTCGACAAGCTCGGAAGAAGACGACCACTTATTTTTGGTAACTTGGCCAATATGGTCTGCTTCCTCATCGCTTGTATTCTGATCGGTATGTATTCTATCCCCAGCAGAGAACGTCGCCTAATAGAAAGCAGCAAAGTTCCCTCCTGGATCTCTGAACAACCACGCTGCAGGGTGGGGTTTCATCATCATGTAAGAACCTCCTTTATCTCCTTCAAAACCCTAGCCTCTAATACTTTCCAGGACGTGGCTCTACAACTTCTCCTTCTCCGCCACTTGTGGGCCGTTGTCTTGGGTCATCCCCGCCGAAATCTTCGATACCCGTACCCGTTCCAAAGGTGTATCCATCGCAACCATGGTCTCATTCGCCTTCAACACTCTTATCGGACAAGTTACAGGCACCGCCATGAAGAACATCGGCTACAAGTACTACTTCGTTTTCATCATCTGCAACTTCACGAACGCTGTCTTCTTCTACCTCTTCTTACCTGAGACCAAGAACTTACCTCTTGAAGAGATGGCATATTTAGTGAGTCAATGGGTAAATGGATCTTCATGTCCTAACATATATGGTAGTTTACGCATGCACCATTCTTGGTTGCTGGCCACGATAAGTCTAAGTACAAGGCAGGTTATGCCGAGGACCTCGAGAGACGAGCTCTTGAAATTCAGGATAAGCATGCGATTGTTGATGCGCATGAGCATGAGCATGTTGAGAATGAGCCGAAGATCTAAGTGGTTGGTGGAGAATAAGAGAGGAGGTCGTGTTCTTTGAAGTAGGGGGGAAGTTGACATCATAGTCGAGATACCATAATGATGAAAGCAAATTGTTTCATTCAAACACTTAACATTACTTTCCTGTTCCGACTTCGGCCTTAAATTAAGGGTATTGAGTGAAATTATTCCAAAGTCCCGGGATCTGTGGATCATTAAAGATGTATCATTCCGCCCAGCTGAACACTGAGATTAAAAGCTCTAATATCGTCCCTCTGGTAAAAAAAATCCCGTCAAAACATTGTCTTCGCTGCTACTCATTCTTAAGTCAAGAAAGCTTGCTACAGAGATTTGTGAAATACGCAAGGAGTGAAATCAATGTAAACCCGATATAGATATTAAATTTTTGTAATAATATCAATGCAAGGACGTACCCTACCGTTGCCTATTCTCCCATGCTGCCGAGTATTTTCGAAACTAGCGCGACCATTGTCTAAGCTACAACTATGACTTTTTGGGAATGAGAATGTACCAAGTTTTGGGGTACTTTAAACAACGGCAAGATCGAATCCTCTCCGCAAATACGTGCGAGTTAAACAAAACCGCTAAAAATTAATACATAGCAACCATAACTACATATCAATCAAAAAACAGCACCTGGGATGAAGATGAATATTGTAAGCGTATAGCAGGAGTTTATATACTAGGTACAGATCCAAAGTGAAGCTATCATGTGCTCATACCATATGTACAGAATCTATCCTAAATCTATCCCTTTCCCTATCGTATATGCATAAAGTCATCGCCCGTATCCACACCGAGCCCCTTAGCTTGAACTAGTAATTCCCAACAAAACCCCAATCGTCTGCAGCGTAGGGTCCAGCACCTTGCCAGTGATGGGATCCAATCCTCTCAACGCAGCCTTCAACGTACTCTCAGTCAAAGTCAAGCCCTCCGGCAACTCCTCTCCGTTCGCAATGTTCAACTCAAAGATCACTGTCACCCATCATTAGCACTCATCCACTCAACGTCACATCAAAAATTTGAAAACTTACTCGCAGCAAGAGATCCCAAAGTAGTAGGCTCAGCAGTAGGTCTCCACCCCTCCTCATACGGCAACCTCTCCTCCTCAAAAAGGCTCCCCACATACTCAATGAGCACCACGCCCGTGGTAGGATCACCCATTGTGCTGAGATAGATGACCGCCTCTCCGTAACTGAAGATGAATTGTACGTGGTTTGCGAGTGCGTTGAGTCCGGGGCAGGGGGAACGGACGTCGCCTGGTCGGGGGCCGAGAAAAGGTGGGTAGGGTGTGTTGTCTCTTCCTATGAGGATAGGGGAGGAGACTTTGTCACGGGAGACAAGGCGAGGGCTTGGGAGTATTTTCTTGCTGGCCGCGTCTCTGGGGAGGTCCATATTTGAGAGCATGCCTGGGAGAGCGGAGGTTGTGCCCAAGAGCGCTGTGAGGGCGAGGAGGGAATGCATTTTGAAGGTATTCAAAAGAGTGATACAAGAGAAGAAGAATGCAAGAAACAGAATATGAAAGTCCAGAGTCCAAAGGAGAAATACCTCTTTATCAAACCTCACCCATATATATACACTAGTACACAAAAGCCTCTCCTTCCATCCAATCACCACAACAGGAACAAACATGACCAACTTCCCCTGCCAGATCTCAAATCTCGATCACAGCTTGATGGCCAATTTGGTGACTTCACCAAAATCTCATTCACCCAAACAAGAAAAGATCCCCTCAGACTTGGGTGTTTTTGAGGAAGGCGCGAGCCTCCAGCCGAAGTTGTCGAGACGCTGAGAATAAACTTAAGACGGCGGGAGCGACGGTGCGGAGATCTGGCGTAGGTGGCGCGCCTAGGATCTCGGGATTTTTCTCCTGGAATATGCTGAAGTTGCTGGGGATCTTCGGAGAGACCCGTAAGGGAATAAAATGATCGTGATGTGGGGGGTTTCTCGTCGCTTGGTATGAGGTTAGTGGTACGTGAAAGCACCGAATTGATAGGGACATTATCATTGTCGAAAGCTTAAATTTAGACTTAAGCATTCTGGTGAATATCGTCCCGTCTTATGCAGGGGGAGATCGGATGGATGACTGCCGGAGGAGGAAAGCTTCCGAATGCTAGAGACAAGCCGCGCGTAGCTCCAACATCCCAGCCCCGGACGGAGGAGATCGTGGGACGGAATAAGAGATTAGGCCGATTAAGTTCCCATCTCATGCCAGTAATAAGTTTGTTCTTTCCTATAGCCTTTTTTGAAATAACCTCCCAATGTGTATAGACAGAGCATATCATTGTCCCACACTTCCTCGGACTTTGAAAAAGAAACTCGAGCTGAACTTCGAGCAAGATCCGATGAGGGTTTTGGGAGATCATGTTATAAGCTATACTTGGCTCCTCGGCTTTCATTCTTAAGTCCTGATGACTGTACTTAAATTCGTGGTACTTTAGTGCATTACTTTTTTCGAACACTGTGAGACAATCAGAGATCGGAATGTGGGAACGAAGGAGTATTGAGAAGAGAGCTTGAAGCGGAAACGTCGAAGTCCACTTACCCCTTCACCAGGCACTCATCGAAATCGTATTGTCTGCTCCTTATGTGCAGCCTTCATCCCCCTATCTCTCCGCTGCAAGATGTTGAATGAAAAACTGACATTTTTCTTTTCAGACGAGCCAGCCTGACCCCAATCATTTCAAAAGGCACTCGCCTCTTCAGCGATATCTGGCTCGCCAAATACACGTCAAGGGGACCCTAGCTCCATCTCAAATGTCTGCAAGCTAGCGAGATGTTTGGATTATCTTTTCATTTGTTTCTTCTGCTTGGAATCTCGGTACAGGCTCTTCTTTCCAATACCTAATGATCCCTTTCTCTTCCAACATTTGATCCAACTCCGCTTCCCCGTAGCGTTCGCAAGAATTCAATACCCTCCTTCATCTATCACCGCCCATCATATCATAAATCGACCGTCCGTGCTGTCTGTCACTCGTCTAGAGCGTCCAAAACCCGAGGCCAACCTGGCTTCAACATATCAAACCAAAGGACACTAAAAATAATAAACGAGGGCGTAGCAGCAATGGTATTGTACAAACGCACAAGTTTTGAACGGAGCATGCATGATCTCAAGCTTCCCAGATGCTGTCTGTTGATCCTGGTGCTATCGACCGAAGAATAGGGCTGTTGCAACGAATGCCAGAAAATAATGCTGTGTATGTGTTTAACGCCGACTCCGCTATGCAATGATTAAGACCGCGTTCTTCGCATGATTGAAAAAAATGACTATTTCGCGCCAATTCGCCTGTCTATATCCGTTTTGACGCATGATATTCGTACCGCTTCTCGTATGTATTATGGATTTGGTAAATTTCGATTCGATGTTTACAGGTGCTGCTGCTTTCGAGGGCCGCAGGACCGGATCAGCTACTGGCGGCTGTGCAGCCATCAACAAGACTGTTGGTAGGCCAATCATACTTGGTCTTGCTCCAGAGGGTCAAATTCTGATTTGCATCTGTGGATGGTCAGTCAGTAGCGGCATGATGAAACTTGAACAATATGTGAACTTACAAGGCTCTGGGTGGTTCTTGATGTACGTTGTTGTTGGATAGCCCTCTGGGTCACAAGTGACCGACTCACTACCCTCTGGCTGATATATGCGAATGTAATCGAATCTCATAGTCGCTGGCATCAAGTCTGCCAAATTGGGCAAGAAGACCGTAGCGAAGCTGTTCGACATACCAAAGTTCATGACAAGGGCTAATGGTTCTTCTGGAACAATTCGCTGTCCGACATTGCCGTTTGGTCGAAGGGAACGGTGATCCATGTGCCAGGTATAGTTGTCCCCGACGAACCAGGTAATATCCCCTGATCCACCAGGAGTGTACTCAAAACCATATGTCTGATAGGCATTTCCATCATACCACTCATTATTCAGCCAAGTCACACCAGACAATGCCTCTTGATACGGTCCACCACGATACACGTTCATGCCAGTAATCGAAGTGTCGTAAACCTCTAAGAATTCATAGTCGGGTTGATACCAAATATCGAAAGGTGCAGCTTGGAAAGACTGAGAAGCGGCTCCAGTGGCAGCGTCGTACTGGCCTGGTCCCATGAACGCAACACTAGCCTCAAGAGCATCGATTTCAGGCGCTGATCGAGAAATTCCAGCAGAAGGATGGTCTTGGTTCTTGCAAGTGCAAGCAGGTAAACGCATTCCAGGCAGCCAACTAAGACCGTCGGGTGAACTCTGATTTGCCGTAATACCAGCGTCACACTTATCCCAGTAACTATAGGGCCAAAGTCCGTCCGTGGTGGCCGGATACCCAGGTCGACCAAGATTTCCCATAGCCCAAAAGCCTGGCCAGAAACCTTCGATGTCTCCGCGGCCAGGCAGAGAAATACTCGCTTCCAAACGACCTCCCTTGAAACACAATTGGTTCCACGATTGAACCATGCCAGATCGATAGTTGAGATTGTGGCTTTGGAAAGCGTCGAATTTTAGGTTGAGAGTTCCATTTGCAGTCGAAACAGCATCCGGGTCGTACCATTCGAGATCCTGAGTTACACCATACCAGATGTCTACAGCTTGGAAGTATGGATCATCGCCTTCGTAGAACGTTCGCCCATCGGTGTTAAATTCATCGGAGAACTGAGGACATTAGCACGGGTGTGGAAACCTATAGATCGAGCCCACTACTTACCACCAACTGGAGCTTGTCACCATCATGCGAGGTCTTCGTATACGCGCTCTCTGGGGTGTGTGGGTCAACAAGACCAACTCTTTGATTCTTAAGCAACGCAAGGGAATCCGACAAGCAATCCGGATCCGTGGAACAGGTGTTGGTCGGTACACCCACGACAGTTCGGACGAAAGTTCTATTTCCGTTAGTACGAGCAAGAAAATTACCGTGGAGGCAACGTACAACACCGGGTAGCCAATAAATAACACAAGAACTCCAATGGTAATCAGTACTAAACCTCCCACGTTCACAAGAGCTCTCTTGTTCCATATATCACACTTCTCATCCTTGTCATCTGGTCCTGGATTATGCAACCAATCGTCCTTCTCAACATCTTCTGGGAACAGTAATAACCCCGCAGATGGCATAATGTTGTATTTTTCAGAAACGGTTTGGGTATTGACGTTGTCATCGTCACTTCCAGCTCTTGAAGGCGCCCTCGAATCGTCGAAAGGGGAGGCGAATGGAGATATGAATGGTCCACGACTATCTCTGCTCCCCGCTTCTGAGCTCCAGCTCGTCCTCCGTGATGACATTGTAGATGCTGCTCGGGTCGGACTATCTATGGGCGAGTCTTGGTATGGTCTTGGTGTGCCCCTTGATCGTGTTGGTGGAATTAGGAGAGAGTCTGACGACTCTGCTATTCCAGGAGAGCCATACATGCCGGGACCTAGTCGTGATGAATTCACAGAAGGTCCTCTCGCTGGTGGTAATAGATTTCTTGACAAACCTGGCGTTCCAGGCGTCGCCGTTTGCGAGTCGTCGGAGCGCATACTTTCTAACAGGTCTCCTCCGCTCCCTGAATTGACAGTGATATGTAAAGGTCGGACAGGTCTTAGGCCGTCGGAAGCCATAGGAATGGTAGGAAAACAATACGAATTATGGTATCGAAAAAGCTTCTCTCATCTGCCACGTCGGTACCACCGAGACTGGTTGAGGGCTGGAATGTTCGACCAAGCGATGGAGAATGTGGTTGGATCGTCGAGCCCGACTCAATCCTTCCGATATTTCCAAAGATCCAATCGGTTGCGCAGCCTGAGAATTGAGTTTGTGCGTTATTCGTGAGTTGCGCGGCACTGGTGTTGAAGATGAAGCAGGGCGAACAGAGCGAGGAGGGATCCAAAAAGGAGATTGAAGAACTCCCGAGACGGTTGAGAAGGGCAACGAGTGACAATTCGATTTTGATAGTCGAATGAAGGCCGAAAGAGAGGAGAGGAGAGTCGTGCAGGACCGTTGACGACGTTTCCTGGCGGTGGTGAGCGTTGGAGGTTGCAGGTGGTTGGTGTTCTGAAATTAGGAGAGTGTTGGTTGATGGTTGATGGTTCAGGGATTCGAGGTTTCTGATGGTGGCTTTGCCCTTAGCGAAGTTGTCAGGCAGGGGGGGCGAACATGCAAACTGCAAGCCCGTGGTGCCTGCTTCAGGTCCGATCGTGATGGTGGAAGAGAAAGATGGGCGTGCGAGTGCCACAACACGATGCAGAAGTTGCTACGATACGATACGATACCATACGATACGATACAATGAAATACAATACGATACAATCCGGGCTACTTCGTATTGTTGCGGTGGCAATCGATTGTGCGTGTCTACTGTAGCTTCTTCTTCTCTCGTATTGTCAATAACGTGCCCGTGGGTGAAGGGGACGCTCGCTAACTTTACTTCGTCTGGAGTAGATCGGCTGGGTTTGGCGCTGACTGCTGAGCGTCTGTACCTGAGAACTCGGGCTAGTTCAGGGGAAAGAGTCCGCCGCGAGATGCGAGATGCCCACAGAAAGTCCACAGTATTTTGATTTGATGGGTAATTGTTAATTGTTAAGCTTGAAGATGGAGCAGATGGAGCAGATAAGAAGTGTTAATTGTTCATCCTCAAGATACAGTGGGCATTCATGATGCTCGAATGCAATCAATCAATTAATCAATCAATTAATTCTTCTTCACGGCACTTTCCATCCAAAATTCCTTGAAAACAAGAACTGGCCGCTGGCCGCTGAAGATCTCGCTGCACTTGCCGCCCCCCTCGTTGGCTGCGGGTGCGCGTCCAGTGCTATTCTTATCCTCCGCCTCACACAGCGGATAAAGTAAAGTGTGCCTCTTTCAACTCCCTGCTCTGCGGAAGTGCCATCGGAAATGACGACACTGCATGCATGAAGAAACTCGCTCTGCCCTGACAACACCTTTCTCCAGCTTGGGAAGCGACTTTTGCTTCTTCGTTGTGCGATGAGCTGCAAACATATGGAGCTGGTATTACTGGGAAATGTCCAGATTGCCACGTGGCGTTTGCTGCAGAAGTTCATGTAAAAAGCTTAGATGAGCCCATACATACTACGTATGCATGATCAGACAATCTCGCCAAGCCGCGTAGGTGAGGTTCGATCGGAAGAAGGAGGGATGAGCATGTGATTGGCTGGCAGATGAAACTGAAGATATACGCACCCTTTCAGTCATAGCCACACTGCTTTCGAAGAAACGTGTGAACTCCACGTGATATTACGCCATGTCTCAAACGCTAGGTGTTGGAGATCAAAGTGGGCCTAGGAGATCCTCATCTTAGATCCCAGGGCGCCCGATCAGGGGCTGGCGATCAACTTGTTCGTCTTCCTGTTGCATTCGCACGTATCTTTGGGTGTTCTCATGTCAGATCTTGAGCGGCTGATTCCAGTTGTTGGTGGCTGTCACAAGAAACAATAAACCTGGAGATTGGTCGGGGACAGTTGTAATCTCAGAATCAATCAACCAGAGTCAGAACGCGTCATCGCATTCTGTGTGCCTATTCATTGGGTCCGTTTCTCCTTACAGAGTCATTTATTCTGGACTATGTTGGTTTCTGTCACTGTTCTCTTTCAGCCGCCGCCAGAAGGTCGTCTCTGAGCGCTGTTTCATCATAGCTTGATTCTTTGTTTGTGATTCATCTTTCAGCCTCAAGGATCGAGGCATATGTTGGCGTCGTCGGCCGAAGCCGAGGTTCATATCAAGTAAGACATTGCAGTTCCTATTTGGCTTCAGGAAAACAAAGCAAGATTCCATCAGGTCCTTTGATCGTGACCCATCTCAGATTGATGTTGGGGGCTTGTAGAATAATTCAGGCTCGTAGGTTCTAGTGGACCTAGAACACGTTTGTAATGCAGCTTGTGAAGCATTTGTAGATGAGGTTGAGTTGAAGACCAATATTCTGGTTGCGAGGAATGTTCAAGTGAAACTGTGAAAGTGTATACTTATGCTAGAGGGGTTGTTAGAATAAACGCGGAAGAGGTTTTTTGGTAATGTGAAGTGGAAAGGCTCGAGAAGAGCCGATGAACCGAATTTGGCCGTTTATTTGGAGGAAGACGTGGACCAAAAACAGGACCCATCTGACCAGAGGCGTCGTTGAAAATGAAGAGCTTTGAAGTGCAGGCGTTTGCACGAGTGACAGAAGGTTGGTAAGAGTTGCGGCTATTACTCCCGGCCACTTTTCGCGAAACACATTAAAAACACCGCTTTTTATACTTTTTTTTAAAAACTTATAAAAGCTTAATACTTTATTATTTTTGCTTAAAAATTAAATATGTAATAAAATTTATTCTTTTTAATATATAAATTAATAAATTAATAAATTAAATTTTTTTATAATATTTATAAAAACGATATAAGTTTAAAATAAAGAAATATACGATTTTTTAATATTTCCATATAAACTCGCTTAAATTTGTATAAGAATATTAAAAAATCGTATATATTTTTATTTTAAATTTATATCGTTTTTATAAATATTATAAAAAGTTTTAATTTATTAATTTATATATTAAAAAGGATAAAATTTTATTACATATTTAATAAAGTTTGAATTTATAATTCAAGTATTATAATTTTCCGAAAAAAGTATAAAAAGCGGGTTTTTTGGTGTGTTTCGCGAAAAGTGGCCGAGAGTAATAGCCGCAACTTTTACAATTCGGAGACGAGTGGGATGCAGATGGTTATAAAAGTGTAAAGAAATGGGAAGTATGTAGTAAAAGAAAGTCAAATGAACCCAAATCATTACTTGAGGGAATTGCTTGTGATATTCGCAGACCAAATCGCTGTTTCTTTCGTGCAATGAGGAGAGGGAAGGGAGGGGTTGGGGTCTGGAGGACCTTGAGTGTTAGTGGTCAACTGAGCTGTTACCTGGAAAAGGTTGAGCACAAGGCCAAGAAGTTGAGGAGGTAGCTTCCAGTTTCCACAATCCTTGAATCTTACATGACTGTTGCATCATTTGCATACACCGAGGAAGCATTTTCATTTTCCCCACGAGTAATCAATGCCTTCAGCATTTATAGAGAGTGTCTTCCAAACCCATGCTAACCATAACCTCCAATACTGATAACAGGCCTTCAGCTCTCGATAGACAACGCCTTCACTCCCATAATCTTTCCATCTTCGAGCCCTACAACCCAGTACTCAATTCTCGATCCTCCCTTGCTGATTCTATAAACCCTCACATCACTTCCCTTGCTTGCCTCTCTGACAGCATCCACTAACTCCTTGTATTGTCCTTGTGTATCCCATTCCCCAATATCCATGATCTCGACTTCTGCCTTCTTCGGGTCTGGATGGCTAACTAATTTGGCGAATGTAGCTATTACATACCATTAGCCCGAGTTCAATGAAAAAGAATTAGAAGAAGACATACCTTCGTCTGGCAAGCTCTTGCCACTATGCTTTAAGCACACGGGCTCGAACGGCTCATCCGCATCACTAACGTAGAAAGCATCCTTCGTAGCCTTCTTCAGCACTTCCGGAACACTCGCACCCTTATCCGTAGCCTTCAATTCAATCTTCCCATTACTCTGTCCCTTCGCAACCCCCTCATTAGGATCCTGATTCGCCTTATCCAAGAAGGCAGCGTAATCTTCGTCTGAGGCCATCTCGCCTGTATCCTCTCTGTTCGTCTTATTGGTATTCAAGCTAGAGCAGAATCTCTCAGCTATCCGCAGACTTGAAGACCTCCCTTCAATCGACACAAGAAACAATCTGCTCACGCCGCTGTAGGAACTGGCACCGGCGCCCCAACTCCCACGTTCCTCGTAACGTCCTGACTCTCTCCTGCGAAGTTCTTTGCTCCCGAACCTGCTGTTCCCGTAACAGGCGGCGGAACTGCAGCTAAATGCTCGTCTTTGAGACCCCGCCGCACGTCTTGCTGTGGCGAGGATAATGGTTGCGATTGTGAATTATTAGCACCGTTGGAGGCTGGAATGTAGTTCGAGTCGATGGCAGACGCTTTCTTTTTGTCGCGGGATCTCTTGATGTTGTTTCCTGCGAGTCCTATGCATGCCAGCACTGCTCCCATGGTTGAGCTTTTATTTGAGGTAGGATTGCGGGGTGGGGTGAGAGCTTCCTTGTTGTGGGACGTGCGTAGCGCTGCGATGACGAAAGTATCACCGATTTTAGGAGATGGAGAAAAGGAAAGCTTGCAAGTTTCAAGGAATATAGTCTCTTTAGTCCAGAACGAGAGGATTTTTTCCCCGAATTCAATTGACGTTCAGCTAGTGAGAAGCTTTAGAGATATTAAGTAGTTTTGGGTGAGATTTGAGATGTAATGGCTTATGGGACATTGAGGGGAGTCGTGGTGATTGCTCGTTGACATGTTTTCATGGAATTCCTATCTACTTCATGCCAGAGTAGGTACCTTCGTAAGCACAAAATGCAATGAATTCCCCACTACACCGAGGAGGAAGCCCGAAAAAGGAAAGCAGCAAAGACTAAATTAATTCTTTTGCTCGATGTCCTTCTTGAGCGTACCCAAGAATTGGTGCTTCTCGGCAGGAGTCTGGTATGCGCCATGACCGAACTTCGAGGAGGTATCGATCCACTTCAACTCGACCTTCTCCAATGCCTTTCTGGAGGTGTGGACGAACATGGACTTTCTGAGAGTCATGACACGCTTCTTAACACCTGGGACGGATCCCTTGAGGATGATGAAGTCGTTCTTGACCTCACCATAACGGACGAAGCCACCCATACTATATAATGTTAGTTGTGAGCAGGCAGAGTAGAATAGGAGAACTTACGGAGTGATTTGCTTCTTGGAGACATCAAACTCAGTTGATGCGTTACCCTCGTCTTCACCCTTGCCAATGCGGTAGACCTTGTGGTTAGTCGAGGTACGGTGGTGGTATCCGTCTTGACCAGCACGGGCAACAGTCCATTGGACGTGGGAAGGATGCCAGGCACCAATACAAGCGACCTTGCGGAGACCCTTGTGAGTTTTTCTCGGAAGCTTCTTGGTTCCCCATCTGCTGGTAACACCTTGGAAACCGTGACCCTTGGTGACAGCAATGACATCGATCATCTCATCCTGCTCGAAGATGGTGCTGATATCAACTGGCTTCTCGAAGAGGTTCTTGGCGAAGTCAACCTTGTCAGCGACGCTCCCACCGTTGACTTGGATCTCCATCAAGTGTGCCTTCTTTTGTTTGAGAGGGGTCTTGCGGATTTGGGTGTGGGCGAGGACACGGACAACGGTGCAGTACTTCTTGATACGCTCGAGTTCACGCGTGATAGAGGATCCAGAGTTCTCGGAGTGCTTCTTTGCGTACTTAGTGAAGGCCTTCTTCTTACTTCTGTACCAGTTCTTGTAGAAGCGGCGCTTGACCTCATCGCTCAAATGCTCGGCCCAGACGGTTGTGAGAGATCTAAGACCACGAGGAGTTTCAATGTAACCCACGAGACCAACAACGATCACCTATTAAAGATGTTAGCCATTGGCATAATCGCCAAGCGGGCTGCATTGTTCGTACCGGTGGTGTTTCAATGACAGTAACAGCCTCAACAATCTCCTTCTTGTGTGACTTTGCACCAGGTCGGTCGAGATCGCGAACGATGGTGGTCATACCAGCCTTGTATCCGAGAGTCGCAGTGAGGTGAACGGGCTTCTTGGGGTCATCCTTAGGGAAGCTGGGATAGTTAGCAAGATCCAACACAAGTATATGAAGGAATTGAGCATAGAGAAGGTAGATACGCACGACTTAACCTTTCCTCTGTGACGGGCAGCACGCTTTCGTGGCAGGAAAGCCAGGGAGCCGTGGCGGGGAGCCTCGAACTGTGGAATACTGGTCAGCAAAGAACAGGACAATCGAACAAAACAATCGCAACAGTCGGCGAAATGGCACCTGAGCGTCGCGTTTTGGTGGTGGTTTGCTAAATCAACGACGTTCAAGGGTCACTGGCTTGAGGATATGAGTATATCTACCTTTCTGTGCGACATATTGGCGGTGGTTGTCGACGGGTTGTTGATATCAGAAAGTTCCTTCCTCGAAGATCTCGGAAAGAATGGTTGTGTGGGAAGATGCGACTTTAGCGAGACGCGCTACTACTATTTAGCACTAGGGTATATATCACGTGTCTAGCTACATGCAAAGCCTCGAAATTTGGGAGTGTATTTTTTTCTTTCTTTCTTTTTTCAAGCCGGATTTCAAGCTGGAATAAAATGGATCTTGAGTACGTTATTTCAAAACAGTCTCTATTACGTCCGTGGCTTCTCAATGTTTTAGAATTCCTGGGTCAATTTCCGCTCGAATCTGTCGAGAATTTCGAATGCACATCTGAATTTCTGTTCGGTGAATATCCTTCATATTATCGGTAGAACAAGAATGTTAAATTACAAGATACGGCATTAAAATCTCATAGTAATGAACTGGGAGGCTCGATTATAGAAAGTCCAGATCACCATTCACAGGATATCGGACGAAGCTAAGTTGGAACAACTTCTATACACTAGACTAATTGAACGAATGATTTAAATACAGCATAAGACTCGTAAAGATACGCCACGAGCAGAATGCCACCGGAACCAAAGCCTATGGCTCAACCTTCGCCTGGCCATTAGCAACGCCGTTGACATGGCCGTTAACACCGGTGGGGGAGGTAGCCTTAGCATCTCCAGAAGCTGAGCCAGGTCCAGATCCAGTTGCTGAAATAATACCTCCCTTTTTGTCCTCATCTCCATCATCATCATAGTCTTCGTCGACATCCATCTTTCGTGCAGCACGTTCTGGTTCGCCAACTGGGGCAGGTGGTGGGGGTGGCGGGTGATCGAGACGCTCTCTCTCTCGATCTCGTTCATCGACAGGGTATTCTTTCTGAGCAGAGGGTGGCGGTGGAGGCGGAGGCAGCTCATGTACTGGGGTATGGACAGGAGGTGGACCTTGCTGCATGGGTGGAAGGTGATTTGGTGGGAGTGCGTGAGGCGGCGGATGGTGAGCAGCTTCTGAAGGATGATAGTTCTCATTTGCCCGTCGTTGCTCCTCAACACGTCGTTGATCCTCAGCTCGCCTCTGATCTTCACGACGCTGATCTTCAAGTCGTCTTTGGTCCTCAACTCGGCGAGCTTCTGAGGAGCTGCGGCGGAAGGGTTCTCGTTCCCTAAGTGGGGTAGATGGTCGTCGATGATGCATGTCATCCATTCGTGCGCGATTCTCGTCAGAAGCTGGCTTCTTCATTGAGGAAGGTTCATCTTCCCATTCACGCATTCTCTTGGGCCCAACTGAGCTTGGCCTATCGCCATTTCGTTCTGCGGCTGCAGCTTCGGCGGCAGCCAAAGCAGACGCTGGCGGAGGTGCACCACCCTCAATGCCTCCAGGATTTGAAATGTCTGCATGGTGGGTATAAGGTTGCTGGTGCGGGTAGCCGGATTTTGGCGAGGGCATTCGGTTATCCATGATTGGACGCACTTCTGGCCTCGGGCTGTTTCGTCCGAAAGGTGGCAGCGAGCCAGGCCCAGAACCATTCATACCTGATTGTGTAGGAGGCAGTGATGGTCCAGGACCCGCGTAGTTTGGATTGGCAACTCGTTGAGGTTGAGATGGTGGCCCTGCAGGCGGAGGTTGCGGCAGACCTGGGCCAGGATACGGTCCCATGGTAGCATGATGTTCACGAGGAGGTGAGCGACGGCCTTGAGGAGGGGGGCCATTTGGTGGTCCTCTATCAGACCCTGGGCCTGGGTATGGTCGCATTTGTTCTCCTTGTCTGGGACTTGGTGCACGTGGTGGAGGTGGAATTGGGCCACGGTCCCGCTGATCGAATGGATTGATAGGATGAGGCGGCGGGTTGATTTCAGCAAGTCGACTTCCCCAGCCATTCGCACCAGGCGGTCCAACTGGTGGTCCTGGTGGTGGAGGATTTGGAGCCGAGTTGCCCCATTGAGGTCCAGGTGGACCTACAGCTCCAGTCGCTTGGTAAGCCTGAGGATGAACGTCTTGAGGAAGAGGTGCGCTGGTCTGGCCATTGATTCCATTAGCTTGGCCATTGCGAAGCAGTTGAAGACGGGCTTTGATGTGCACGTTGCTTGGGTCGAGTTCTGCTGCACGTTGATACGCGTCCAGCGCATCGCTGATCTGATTGTTGCAAGACTCATACTGTGCCAATGGTCAACTCTGTTGCAAACAAAATCAGCTGAAAATGAAGCAAACTTACCAAAGTTCCCAAGTCGTACCAGACCTCGGAAATGTACGGGTTCAGGCGTATCGCGCGGGAGTATGCATCAAGTGCATCTCGGTACTGGTTAATTTGGTAGTACAAGACGCCAATCGAGCACCAAAATGTCGGGTTCCGTCCATCGCGATAGACTGCTTGCTGATATGCCTCGTACGCCTTTGGATACTTCTGTTGTGACATGTAGCACCGTCCAAGGAGATACCAGCTTTGCGCATCACTTTGATCTGCCACGTGTTAGTGTGTGCACTGCCGGACGGATCCTTCTGACGATATTTACCTGAGCTGACTGATTTCTCCAGGTACTCAATCGCTTGCTCTTGGCTGCTGAAACTGTTGCTCTGCTGGTGATGCAGCCAGCCAAGTTGCTGAAGGACCTTTGCATGATTCGGATCACGGTCAAGCACGCGCCTGTAAGCCATTTTGGCATTGTCGTACTATAACGGTGATTAGATCAGGCAAGTACAAGACAAGTCTGGAAGCTTACATCTTTCTGCTGCTCATGGACATGCCCAATTTGGAACCAGATGTCTTCTTCAGTCAACGGCGTTGGTGGCACAGAAACAATATATCGGAAACACTGCGAAGTCAGCCGTCTGTGTGATCCGAATGCTAGGTCAAATTACTCACCTCCAGACTTTGTTGATATTTTTGCTGTTGCTTGTAGATTATACCGAGTCGAAAGTAGATCTCGTTGGCCTTTTCGAAGTCTGGTTGCATACGCATGACTTGCGAGAATGCTTCTTCGGCGTGCTCAAGAGACCCATAACGATCGTAGAGAATGCCAATGCCATACCAAAGTTTTGGCTCCTGGAAGCTGATTAGTATACACCACACTCTTGAAATGGATAGACTGACTTTTGGGTCTCTGAGGTGATACAAAGCTTGTTGGTAGGCGGAATATGCTTGTTGCAAGTCATCCATCATTAAGTAGCAGTGACCTGAACCTATTAGCCAATTGTTGCCAAGTTCTAAATCCAAAAGAACTAACCTAGACTTCCCCAAACATCGCCATTGTTGCCGTCCAACTTGAGAATGTTTTGAAGGTATTCGACAGCTTTGTGGAACTGCTCTTGTGTGCGCAGGATACAACTTATGGCATTCATCGCGGGAATGGATCGCGGATTGGCGCGAAGAGCATGCTCGTACGCCTGCATAGCTTCATCGAGATTGTTGAGAAGCTCAGCAAGGCTCCCTATTACATGATGTCAGTCATTGCAAATTATCATCAACAAAGATTGACTTACCAATCTGCAACCACACCGCCTCATTCATTGCCGCCATTTGCTGCGCAGCAGGCCACTGCTGCTGAGGCGGAGGAGGCATGCCGGGCGGGCCAGGTTGATGCAGTTCTGCCATTGTTTTCTTGCCGAGTTGCGACGAAGCTAGGAGGAGGTTGCGATCGGACGAAAGGCGTTGACGCCAGAAGCTAAACTTCGTGACAACAATTCCAACCTCGTCAACACCAAATCAAATCTATCACTCCTCCACAAACAACCAGCGACCACAAACACAATCGAAGCTCAATGGTGTTGTCGATCGCCCAGAACCATGGACAGTCCTGAATTTAGGGGTCGTAGAATATCTTTTCCACCGCACGATGCGACCTCGAGTGTCTTGCTTTTTCGTGGCGCAAGAAAAGGGTACGGTCGAGGATACAGATTATGGGGGTACAAGTGAAGAAGAGTAGTGGGAAGAGTCAGCTCAAACATCCATTAACTTCCGAGTCTTGAGCAGCGATACTGAGGGGACTCGGAGAGTGTATCAGAGGAGGCTCGCACGACGAGTGGAAAACGGGGGCGACCATGATCAAGAGGAACATCATCCATCCTCCCTCCAAACTCACCTCACCCACGCTAACAGGAGAGACATGCTCGTTCTTCCGCGCCCATGCACGCGAGGAAAGCCAAAAGTCTCTGCTAGGATCTTTCAAGCCACCCTGTCTCCACAGCGCCCACTGGACCTTCGTGGCACTTGCGCCATCCCTAAGAGAGTGAGCGGCCCGCCGACACAGGGGTCCAAAGCAGTACTCTTTCTGGTTACGGCGGGGGCTAGGGAATGGGTGGCAGGCTTCCGCATTATTATTCTTTCGGCAAACACGGTGCAGCAGTCATCCAATCGAGGGGCTCCCAGAATCTCCTCCTGAATCAAAGCATCATGGGCCATGCCATCACGGCCTACCAAGCGGAAACGGTTCACGCCCAATGCCTGGGAAATCTCACGAGCTGGCCTTGCAGCGCCGAAAGCTAAGCCTCCTGCCTATCTCCTCCGATTATTACAACCTGCCCTGTCACTGTCTCAGGGCTGGAAATCATGCCAAGAGCCGTCAAATGCTGGGTTCGGGTTACGCTACTCGGTTGAAAAGGTGATGGATACATGGGGCTCGTGGCTGATCATACCGCGAATCGCGATAAATTGATTATAACGAGGACCAGTGGTCACACCATCACAAGGGGCATTCAAAGATAATCGAACGCCAATATCACAGCATCTGTGCATGTGGACTCCGGAAATCAGACAGTCTGCAAGAAGGGCCATAAGAGCTGGTGGGATTCGGTTGCCCCAGTTGCCCTGCAAAGATTCTAATTCGTGGGACACATGAAAACGAGAAATATTCGAGGAGGACCTAGACCTTAAGTTAAGATGTAAGAGCACTGCCTGTTCAGCGTTTCCCGGATCGTAAGAAACCGCCCCGGCCATTTTGCGTGCATACAACCTAGCCCCAGGAGCGTGTGGAGGATGGAGGTGGGTGATGCACAGGAAATAAAAGAGTCGCACAACGTGGTGGCACAAGCAACGGCCCTCCCTTAGGCTGACTGCTTTCGTTTCCGAGCTGCTTGGTAATGCGGTAAGCTTCCACTCCCCGCTGCCACGCATGACTCAATAAAATGCGATTTAATAAAAATACAGTACCTAGCGTTAGCCGGCTCTGGATTTACCTGTATCTCAACCGATTGATTTCCCCGCGTCTGCTGGAGAGGGTCAAACCTAAAGGGCGTCGTCAGTTTCGCCACATCAAACGGTACATCATCATAGCTTCAGTATTGAAACAGGACCACAACGAGGGAGAGCCAAACTTTGTCGCCTATCTTTTGAAGCAATCGTCAATCTGGCACTCAATATCCGGGAAACTAGTCAACAAATATCTAACCTGAACCCCGCAAATGCTTGCACACGGTCCTCGTCGTCTGTTTCTATAAAATAGCAGCCCCTCAGGCGAAAGCCTGACAGCAGGGCTACTGCAATGCAGTGCACACTGCACTTGGCGTGGACACCTTACTTGTCGCAGAAAAAGCTGGCTTATGGTGGGTGGAGCCACACCCTTTCTTTGAACCTCGCAAGTTGCAACGGGTCTGCGGGCCCCCCTAATCGATAACCGATCGTCCCTTTTAGCCCCGCATGAAACCTCAAACACTTTGTTCGGATGGAACATTTCCACGTGATAAAGCTTTTGATATGCTCAGAATGCCTTCATTATTCAATCTTTAAGATGATTCTATTATTTATTGGTTATTTTGACCAGAATGCAAGTCGAGAGCAGTCACTTTAATGGTGACGCTCCTTTACAGTCACGTGAAGACAGGGGTAAATAAGGACAACTCGCCTCGGCTCTCCACGATTCGAGTGGGTAAGGTGAGTTTCTCGTTACACAAGTCACACGATTGATCAAGCCAAACGCTCATGTTTCGAGCTACAAACCAAAAACCAAACAAGAAGGAAGGCACCGAGAGGATGAGCATCGAAGGCCTTCGCCGAAAAAGCAAAGAGTTGAATGAGGTTTTCTAGTGAAGGCTCAGGAACGCCCCGGCGGGCATGCCCCTCCGTATTGGATGCATCAAAAGCTAGGCGCTAGAGCAGGCTAAAAGCCATGCAGACCGAGGATGACTTGCGGCGGCTTTTTGCACCTGTGTCTGGGAATTTAGCAGTGAGCGACGCGCTGAATCATCCACCTTCTTTGTGACAGTCGGCAGAAGGCAGCATGCCACTAGCCGGACGAGGAAAGCCTGTACCCAGATCACTGATCTAATGCAAAAGTCTAATTCAGACCGCAAATCCTCACCGGCTTCTTCCTCAGAAAGAGATGTCTCCCATTCTCAGTTCCACATTTAGGACCACGATGTCATGTCTTTTTAAGCCTTATGTCTCTCCGTCTGTGATGCAGAAATGTCAAAAGCAATGCCCAAGACAAAGCATGCCGCCACGATCGATTGTGATGTGAGCCCAGGAGTCAGCCACTCGTGCCACTTGTAAGCCCCAACAAACGCCCGAGGGTTCTAGACACATTCCAACCACTAAATCACGAACCAGAGTTTAAATTTCTGGAAAGGATCCGATGACATGGTAGAAACATCCGGCAAGGGATGGACATTCGCCGAGGGTTGTTTGAAACGGAGACAAGATTTTATTCGTATGATCACGTGTCAGATTTGAAGCAGGCCTGTCCCTACGAAGCTATAATAATTAACATTCTGCGGTCTTGCGTTCGGCGTTGAGAAATTATAATGGCCTTCCGGAATAGCCGCAATGAGAACGGTTCAACTGAACAACGAAGCATTACATGCTTCGTACAGGGTCCACTTTGGAGAATTTCATGACGAGGAATCGCCCAGAATATCCTTATCCCTGTCGCAGGGATCAGTCGTCACCTATCCACGAGCTTGTAAGGAGGAATGGACGTTCAGGAGTATGGGTATCTTGGAGTTGATAAATACATGGAACATTATACGCTTTATACCGAGATCCATCCATGGACGCTCACCAACGCCACCAAAAGAAGAGGAGAAGAAATACAAGCCCCGCTGAAATCATCCCGCTGCCGTGTCTTCTTAATGAGTATTCTCGCCTTCCCTGTCTGGAACATAAGTCGTCTCTCCAAGCATAGCTGATGGTGTTTGCACATTCGGTTGAGGCTGTATCTGCACGCTTGGCCCTGCTGCTGGAGGTGGAGGAGGCTGGGATTTTAAGCTTCCTGCTGTCGCGGCGTGTAATCTTTGGTCCAATGCTTTCAAGGCGAGTGCCCTTCTCCTCTCGGCCTCAGCCCGTGCACTCCCAGGCGTTCCCCGCTGCATGAATGTATCGCCCCGAGACGCGGATACGTCAGCCGCTGAAAAAGGGCTGCATATCCGCAAGGAAACAAGGACAGTGTAGACCTGGTTCGAGAAAGATGCAATGAAAGGCTTGACTGGGTCTGGGAAGAATTCTGCAAAGGCAAAGGTTTCGCTGGCATCTCCGCGTAGTGATGATTGAGCAGTATCCAAGTCAGGAAATGCTGGCTTGTAGAAGCGCAAGTATACCCAGCTCGTCAAGAAGCCTGATGTTACCAAGAGGAATGATGCCACACTCAACAAAGGCGTGAGTGAGAGCAGGAAGACCCCGAGGATATGCAAGAGCGGGAATCGAGGGACTCGAAGGGAGACAATGCCACGGAAAAGTGTAACAGTGTGTGCAGGTACGAGCTGGGAGAAGGCGACCAGGAACGAGATCTGCAGAGGTATTGTACCATTGATGGTTGTCAGACTAGAACATAATATCAGCGATATCCTCCACTAGGGAACCAGAAAACCTACGTCCAGCTCATATCACCAGTAGCGGCGAACAAGATAACCAAGGTCCCAAAGCAAAGGGCATTTGGGATGAGAGCAGCGATCAGCAAGAACTTTGCGAATTCGCCAGATGTCCATGCTCTCTCCAAATATCGTCCTCCATAGAAAATCGTCAAGCTAGATATGCCAAGCGTGAACACATTGTTCTCCACCAGAGCCGTGGTCAGGAATGTCCAAGGATATATCAGAGAGAGCTGCGGCACCAGCGCGAGGTATGGAACGACGATATCAGACTCTTCTGACCATTGCCTGTATCGAATTGCAAAGCTCAGGAGAGACTGTGAGACCAGGGCGATGAGGAGTATTCGAGTAATGGGAGGGATGTTGAGTCTGGGAGGCATTGTTCCTTCTGCAGCGTGTGCGATCTCGAGATTTGGTCGACCGTGAAGGCTTTGCTGGCGTTCCTATGCTGTGAAGCTTCAAAATATGCTAGATGTTGACACATCGGGAAGTCGTACTTGTCTACGCACAGGCCATATACACGTGACCATTTCATCGGATACGTTGCGCCAAACTCAATTAAGCTCAACATTAGTCTGGAACTCTTGATTTGGATCTTTCGAAACGATCTCCGCCTTGCAAACGACATGTATTTCAACTTTCAGTACTAAATACTCGCCCCGTCCATATCACCGCAATGTTGTCGCAATTCCAAGTGTTCTTCTGATCTTACGAGGCTCACCGTCCACCCCCATCACTTCCAGGCATCCTTCCGTCCCGTACCAGCTCGATCCGACTCACCTTTCAAGCCATTCAGGGCACACGCGACGGTGCCGGTTTAACCCTGACCAGTGGAAGCACCGCACCGCCTCTGCACGCTGGACAATCGTGCTCGCCTGAGTGTGCCGCTCACTTTAGCAGTAATTAGAGGACAGACAGCCGAATGCAGCAGCCAGGAAGCAGTGGAAGCCCCCGTTTCGTAATTGGAAGCTTAGGAACCCAAGTCAAGTCACTCCAAGGCTCCAAGCCCTGTCCAGGCCCTTTGGCGTCGATCGCCTTGTCATTGGAAGACTCGATCCACCAAGCCCACCACCCCTACGACGTCCAGTTGTTGGCTGGCAGCGCTCTAGTCCCCACATCCCGCACCATCTGTCTACTTTCGTCCGCGCGAGAGACCTGGGTTCTTTCATTCCTCATCTCGAACTCTTCCACCATCAACAACGACCTCAAAACCATCAAATTGTTCATATCCACCCCGATTTCTCCTCCGTCGCGTGGCTGTAACGCAACGATGACGAAGGAGCTCCTCGATTCCGATAGAGTCAACTATCTCATTTGGAGGTACGTGTTTCCTCGTGATCCACTCATTCGGTTTTTCAGGTACGGGATTGCTTTTCGCTAACGGCAATTGTTGCTGCACAGATATCTCCTAGAATCTGGTATGTACAGAGCCCTCGAGGTGTTCACCCCTCCATATGGTTGACTTTTGGTCTCTAGATTATCGAGAAACGGCTGCGCGTCTTCAGAAGGAGTGGAACATTCGTGATCCACAGACACTCCCATTTGCAGCCCATGTCGACCATCATGCACTAGTGGGTGTTTTAAACAGAGGTCTCCTATACAATAGTAAGGAGCGCGACACAACAAAGGTATGTCGTCCGGTCTTCCTGAAAGCTAATCCAGATCCTTTTCGTCCGTACTGACATCTAGATCAGACGCATCAAGATGCCGCTGAGGCCGAGACTGGGTTCTTCGGGCCCTTGATGCCATCATCGCTACCGCCGGCAGCTGACGAGGACAATGAAAATGCCAGAAAGCGTCCGATCGATAACGAGCAACCTCAACACCAGCCGGCTCCTTTACTAAAGAAGCCTCGGCTTAGTAATGGCTACGAAAACGGATTCGAGAGTACCCCCATGGACGTCGACGAGGACCAAAATGGAGACGAAAACGCCTACCCGTCACCAGAACAGCTTCCTTCCCCAGTTGTAGCCACAAATGGACCATCGCAAGATACTCAAGTCCAAGAGGTCAAGGAGCTAACCCATAAATTATATCTCCCGCTCTCAGACGACCCAACAGTCAACACCGCAGTTCTCCTTCAGTGCGAATTCAATCCTCGAGATCCCATGATCTTGGCGGCTGCGGGTACCGATGCACTAGCACGGATGTGGATCCTTCCAAGTTCCGACAGCCCCGAGACTGCGCCTCGCCACCACCATCATCTCTTGGACGAAAATGCGCCTTCGAGCACGACCATCACAAGCCTGTCGTGGTCATCCGATGGATTATGTCTTGCTGTCTCAAGTGAGCCAATTGAAGATGGGACAGCTAAAATCGAGTTCTGGAGTGTTGACGGCTCGTCACTTACTGCCGTCAATGGTTTCGATTCACCTGTCATTTGCCTACGATGGAACTTCTCAAATGAAGCATGTCTTGCTTTATCGCCTCAGGATGAAGGCAGAGGAACTCTTCTAACTGTGATGTATCCCAGAACGGGTGCCTCGTTGAGATTTTCTCTGCCGCATCATATTCTTCACGATCAAGCTCTTGACGCTGCGTGGACGAGTAACGAAGAATTCTGCATTTGTGGCGGCGATGTTCTTCAATCTTTCTTGTGTAATGAGAATGAGGGCTCTATCATCTCCGGCAGGAAACTTGAGACGCGCTCTGATCACGGTCTTTCCAAAATCACATACGATTATCACTCAGGACTCCTAGCAACTGCTAGTGATTCAGGAACAATTGATGTATGCTTCTCCCATGGTTTTTTGGGAGTATTACTGATGTTGATATAGATTTGGGATCAGTCAGGGCAGAGCCGATCATTCAATGCACATCAGGGAACGATCGCCTCCCTCTGCTGGCAACCCCTCAAGGCCCCAAGAGCTTTGGGCGATGACGAAGAACGACTGTTAGTATCGGCTGGCGAGGACGGAGCCATCAGCATATGGAATGCCCGCTCATCTGACACAAGATCAAAATGCTCGATGACAATGAATTCAGCTGTTGTGGCCCTTTCTTTCACGCCAGATGGTGCATTTATTGCTGGAGGCACCAATGGACAAGTTCTGATTTGGAAAGTTGCTGACGTCCATCTGCCATTCGCGAGCTGGACTCGAGGACTAGATCCAGGATGGAGCACTCCGCAATCTCATGATTCCGCTGCAGAGGAGGATCAATTCTCCTTGACCTGGGATGCAGATGGACAGAGGTTTGCCTATGGTGCCAACAACAGGGTAAGCATCCTTGATCTTCAAGCGATCAAAACTAACAAGATATTCAGCTGGCTGTGATCAATTTTTGATCAATCCAGCCTCGACGGACACTCACATGTTTGAGTAAATCTACAGCGTGGAAAATTGATACCGCATAGCCTCAAGCATCACGTCCTTCTCTCTGTGGGCATTCCGCCCGCTCCCTCTTGAAGGTCGCTGGCATCCGAAGGCCTGCAGGGATCCAAGATCTCGAGAATAGCACCAATTTGTTCGGTTATCCCTCAGGACCCCCAGCATGGTGACATGAGGTACTCTGGAGATTTGCACGACCGCTGGAACCGATGCATGTAGGCCAGGCCTTGAACTGGTAATCGTCTCAGCTATCAACTAAGTTTCTCCCCAAGGATAGCGGCAACTTCGAAGACAACGACGCAAACAATCCCTTTAGCTAGCCCATGATCGCCTTTACGACCCCAACGACTCCGATGATACGAAGACGGCACTTCATAGCTGGGTTGCGACGAAATATGGGAAAGTTGACAGTCTTGCTCCAGGACATGAACGACACCTCAGACGAATCACTGCTTTCGTGTCTCATACCCGCAGCGAGGAGAGCGAGTTCAAGTGCCAGTCCAGGATAATCCAAAGCGGGAATCTATGCGTTGCTAGGAGAAGGACGATGGACGACAGCAGAGGCATACACCAACCTTTAATGGAGAAGAACTCGACCGAGGCACAAAAGATACAAGCCTATCGAGATACGCAGAACATGATCCTCGGGCAGCACTTTGGCCACAGCTCATCGCCTCTGCGCTTTCAAGGGCGCGTTGACAGTCCGAGAGCCGTGACGGGAGCATCTCGAGAGACATTGGAGGGAATGGACTCCCTAGCCACTACACGATACCGTGTAAGCCGGAGAATTATTTTGTTGGGGCAACTGGTCGTCCTACCTCACAGCATGCAAGGCTCAAGCTTCGAAGTACCACGATATCAAGGAGCTATTACTAAAGGGATCTCGGGGCTCTATCACGAAGTTGGATGACGAAAGGATTGATGATCGTTAAGATACGTTGACGAAGCAGTGATACTCGTCGCTTGTATTATAGGCATGGATAGAATATGCCCCCATACTCGAATTAGAAACGGGATAGAATTCAGAGTTAAAAAGTTGCCTTGTCGTGAGCAAGTCTGTTTCAAGATGTGAAGATCGAGGCGATGTGACGTGTGCCCCCGACTCGTTGGCTTTGCTCTTGCTAAAACAGAACGCGTTGCGCTGATATGATCAACAGATCCCCATTCTTTTCAATTTGCGTGAGTCGATAACAGGTAGCACCTGTGAAATCATCATAGTCTAACATGATGACTCTGTAGGGTGCGTAAATAATTATTTTGGTTTTATTCTGTCTTATTCAAAAACTGTTCTACAGAGTTCAGCGTTCGAATACAAGTTCACATTCTCCACTCCTCGTACTGCCCTGCTCGCTTTGCGCAAGCGTGGTCTTTAATCCCTTCAAACACAAAAAATGTATAGCCGGTGGATCCTCCAAATTCCTACTTATCATACGTTGTGGTACGTGTTCAGGTTGCCAAGAAAGCTAACGTCCTGACTTATGCGAGTCTCGTTTTCAGCCTCTCCGTTCAGACTCTGTTCGGGTCTACACGCCTCCGAAGTGTGCCTTTTCTTGCATAGTATGGTGGAGTTTCCAGTGCAAGCGCCAGTCAGCATTATGTTGTACTGTACACTCAATGGGAGTGAAGAGTACCGTATCCGTCAAGATGAGACGGAGTTTGGTTTTCAGAATACGAACGTTAGACAAGATACGGCTCATTTCTTGGCTGCCGGTATATATATTCCACTATTTATGCTTCAAGAGCTCTAGTTCTCTGTCTTTACCACCCAGTACTTCTTTCGATTGTTTCATCAACTTCAAAACTTGGTTATCAAGTAATAGTGCTGTTCCCTACAACCAGTATCGTGGCCTTTGCAGCAGGTCTTCCTGTCTTGCTACTCCATATGGATATCCTTCCGATATAGCGATCATCACCTTCATTCCAGCTTCCCCAGGACCCTCATACTCCCTCGCATTAGCCCTCGACGGTCAAACCCAATATACTTGTCCGTTTCCCCTCCCCCTTCCTCCCAAATTCGGACAACACACAAAGCATCTCCAGCATCTCATCTCCCAACTTCGACATCGCAACAAACTGCTACCTAACTACCACCGACGGAATGTGCGACCTGGTCGAGATCGGCTACAATTACTGGAATCTCGGTCCGCCTCAGGTTGTGACTGCCATTTCTTGCTCTGCTGCGGCTCTTGGTGTGGAAGAGAAGAAGAGGAACCGTCCTGAGGTTGTGGCTGAGTTTCGTGGTGCTGCTGGGGCGGTTTATAGCTTGCGGCCCCGTATGATGGGAATGCTTATATTGTTCCTAGTGAGTATTCTTCATATGTTCTAGAATTTGAGGGTGGGAGCGGAGGTGGGGATGGAGCTGATGCAGGATGATAGATGGACAAACCTACGAGATCAGCGTTTCTGAAATCACGACGAATGAGGTGGTATTGGATAAGCATTGTACGCTCGATACAGCTAACCCTGCCGAGTTGACGATTATGGGAGATGCGATGTGGGCATTGGCTCTGCCAACGAGGGTTAGGGTGATTAGGTGTGCTTGTGATATCTATCATGGAGGCTGCTATTACTAGAGAAGTGGACGATAGCTTCGGCGATGGCGAGACGAAATTCGACAGATAACGAAGTTTAGTGAAGTGCCAGTTTTAGAGTTCAGTTGTAGGTCATTACTTGGTTGCTTTTCAAGAGGTTCTTGATAGAGTAGATTCTTCTGGCAGAAGTTCAAAGACACAAGATTGAAAGAAATCTGTTCTCTTGATATCGAGGTCTAGATGCCATTGTACTATCTACGGATATGTATCCATGCAAGGCTATCAAAACGAGACGATAAATTACCATCACGTCGTGTCCTGTGTTCCCTCTCGATCAACAGACGCTCATGTGCCTCTCTCAATGAAACTCCGCTTCCACTCTTCCATATCTAAAACCATCAACCTTCAGCTCAAACGCCAATCCCGCACTTTCAACCACCATCTCAAGTGTAAAGTCTAAATTGTCGAATTCCACCCCTCTTGTGGTGGTCAACCTTGTGAACAGGCTTTTCGGCACGGCGCCAAGGTCTGTCGTCAGTGTACATACGTTGATCAGGTCTCGGGTGTAGGATGCAGGAGGTTCGCCGTCTGCGTCTGAGGCGATGAGGTCGTCGGATACAATCAAAGATTGTCCTGGTCTGGGGAAAGTTAGCGTGGTGTCGAAAAGGGAAGGAGCTGCAACTTACCGGAAATTACGTGTGTAGTGGAAACTGATTGGAGAAGCAGCACTCAAAGTTTCACCCTCTGGAAGTCAATTAGCATAGAAGGTGTCAGAGGGGACCGAAAGACTTACTGGTAATGTGCCATTGCATCCTATCACTAACCATCCACCTCTCCCATAGCGGACTCCAGTATCGCTCGCTGACTTGATGTTTATCCTCATCATAGACCGTTGCATACGAAGTGCCGTAATGCATTCTCGCTTTCCTGGAGACCACCATACTTCCTTCTAAGCCTCTCAGAACTGCACCTCTCACCACTGCTGTCCACGCATTGACAGGTTGCATGACTTCCACACTGCCATTCTCAATCAAAGCGGTGGCTTGTGCGTGTGTAGGCCGTTCGCTGTAAGGCGGTGGTGCTGCAGTGTTAAAGTGAGACTTCAGTCGGGTATACAGATAATTACTCTGTCCAAATCCGCCAACAAGCACGATCCCAGACACGATACCTCCTTTCTGTCTGATGCCGTCTACTTGACCTTGGACCAAATCACAAACTTCTTTCACGACAGGCTCGAAGATCTCTTTGATCTGTGGCGCCGTCATGACTAAGAAGCCACAATCCAGACCAGCTTCTTCGTCATCTGGTAAACCTGGAAATGGAACATTGACTTCGGTGTGCTCTTCTTCGTTGAAGTTTCGCTTCACGAACTCTTCCCAGTATCGTAAGCCCATCTGCCAGCACTTTCCTTTCTTCAGCTTCATTTCATCGAATCTTTGGTGTCCAATCCTGTTCCGCACATGCTCCTCGAAACGGTAGTTCAAAAATGCACTGCCGCAGAGTCCACCTGTGCCTACAGCAGATTCCTCAACCCGCAGAGGCTTCAGAGAGATGATTTTGTAAGCAATCAAGTCAACAGTCCCGCCCCCAGCGTCACAGACAACAAAGTTATCTCCTGCAGATAGGTGATTTGGCTGTATTGCCTTTAAAGTGTATACGGCTGCCGCTTCGGGCTCGCTGATCATCTGAATGTCTGACTTCGCTCCCATCCCCGCTCGCTCTGCAGCCTGGAGTGTGGTGTTCTTTGCGGCATCTGACCACACTGCAGGACATGTGAGGACGAATTCAACCTTGGTGGATGCCATGAATGATTCGCCATATCTCCGAGTCAGAGTTTCCATAGTGTGGTCGTAGACTTGTGTGAGATAGTCGCTCACGGCGTCAACGACGTTTTTGTTGAACTTTTTCAGCTGAGCAGCTGTTTCCAGAGGACTAACGTAGAAGGGGAGTTTTTGTGACCGATCGAGGAACAGCTTGATGCACCGTAATCGAAACTCCTCGGGTCTGAACTGAAAACCCCATTTTATCGTCGGATTTGTGCCTTCTGGGGAATTGGGAGGAAAGTCGTAGGCAATTTCTGTGGGAACCTTATCTGAGGTGATACCATTTCCTCCAGGCCAGGTCTTGATGATTTCGACATCATCTGGTGTTGAAGTATATACAGCCGCAACTCTATTCGAAAGTTAGTGAGCGGTTGCTAGTAAGTCTGATGAGTAACGAGACTCTACAGAAGGTCGTCGAGTCACATGAGCCTTTCAAGAATCCTCTGGCCACAATAATCACTTGGAAAAATTGTGCAAAGGATCTGGACAAAGCCCTTCTCTCCCAGGGTATAAAACCCAAGCATTCTCAGGCCTCCAAGCATTTCTGCCTAGACAAGTCCTTCTGCTGGGATTCCAACGGGTCTTTGCATGAACTCCTAGATAAAATCTAGCTTACCCTGAATAAGTGGTACCGAAGTCCAGCCCAACAATGAGACGGTCATTCAGCGGTGCAGGTTCCCGAATAGGTCCAAGGATCGCTTCGGTAGACGAGGTGGGAGTGTAGTTCATGAAGTGATTCCTGCTCTCATCATTTCTGGTGTTCCGACTAGCGGACCGGATTGGGAGACTGAGATTCATGATGGCGGTTGTGAGTTGTACAGATTATATATAGATAGACGTCGAGACCGTAGCCATACGGCCGCGGATCGAGTCGCGTCGAGTCCAGGGGCTCGGTCGTCAATTGGGTTGCCACAGACTCGGATGGTTCAACGCTTCGTCAAGACCGCGGGGTAGAACATATGAAGACAGTACAATCGCCACTGCAATGCCTCGAAAACGTATAAACCCTTGAGATTCTTGGAACCGGTGGAAATTTCGCAAATATACTCGAGCAGAAATATTGGCGTGACTTTGTGCAAGACTATAAACGAAGAAAGAAGGCTCGACGAACAACCCTTAGAGCTCAATTGCTATCTGAGTGTAGAGCTTTCAGAGGGACACAAGACCAGATAATTGAGTCCTGGGGAAGTGGGATGCGCTTTCAACCTGAGACCCTGCAGGAACAATGTTGTAGCCTGGTCGGTAGGCAGCACTTTGAGGGCCTCGCTCGAGCTTCGACTGGGGTTCTTGGCGTCAGGAAAGACAACGTCAGCTCCCTAAAGTTAGATCCTTTAGACGTTCCTCTCAAACAATTGTGCAGATACGAATGTTGAACACGTTTTCTAAGTTTTGAAAAGAAAGAATGGAATTTAAAGATGTTTTTGTCGAGGAAGAAATCGATGTCGAAGTCGGCAGCTCGCTGACAATTGGGATTGGGCTAAAAAAGAGTGGGGGGGGGCAGTGCAAGGCTGAGCCTCCGGTTGGAGTTTGCACCAAGTGGCTTCTTCAACCTCACCACCGTGTACCAAGTTTCAGGAACGAACGATGGAGTTATGGGCAACTGGCTTTAATGCGTGGGGTCAACTTAATTTTGAGCAATTACCTGGAACGGAAGATCGTGATCTCAAGGAGTTCAAGTGCATCCTCAGAGATGAACGCATTGACCTCGTTCGTACGACTCTCTCGGCCACTCTAGGTAAGCTGTGAGGTGGAGTTATCCTGATATACTGTGTCTCCTATTTGCTTTGATGCGAGGTCCAAGACACCTCACCATCTGTTCCTTTGAGTTATACCACACATAGAACAATGTCGAAGTTTAGGATTTCACGTGATTGGACCGTCCCCCCTTTCAAGGCGCTCAACAAATTTCCTTGGGAGCGAATAGGTGGTCGGCATCTCTTGTATGCATAGCGGATCCTTCTAGAAACTTGTTTTCTGTCTTGCTCGTCCCAAGCTGACAAGATTCAGTCAAGGTATCAACAGGTCTACGCACCGCAGGCTGCTCAGACGCCCTCGTCGAGCACTGCATCTCCAAACAAGACAGCCTGCTGAATCTGGCCATAGCAGGCAACGACAAAGTGGTATCTCAACACCATCTCACCTTTGATACTCCCAAATCAGCCACTGAGAAAGCAAGCTCGAGCCACATCGAAGTGCTGGAGGTCCATCCAACAGAAGCAAAATCCAGCGTTTTGAAACAGTACAATTCATTCAAGTCCTATCTTAAGAATGATGGCGAAAAGCTGAGAAACTACATGTATGGCGGAACGATGCAGATTGTAGCTAATCAGTGCACGTTCACTGCCTTGACAAGCGGTGGTGAAGTCTGGACCTGGGGAGATGGAAGGTATGAAGCTTGTCTTGGACGAGAGGTGTCGGATGCGAGGTAAAACCACTGACCGCCTGCTCTTGTTACACCTCATGTTGACCCTGGGTAGCCCAGCAACGATACCATGTGTGGTGGAGGATTTATTGGATCTACCAACTGGGACAATTAGAAAGATTTCTTCTGGAGGCTATGTGACAGCTGCTTTGACGGAGGGAAATGATCTGTATGTCTGGGGAGGCCGGCCAGGTCAAGCGAAGCTCTTGGAGGATTTGACAGGAGCACCGACGCCAGTAGATCTCGATGGGCAGGATGTACTTGATGTTGCTGTGAGCATGAACCATATGATAGCTCTGACAACTGAAGGAAGACTGTTTGTCGTGGGTGACGGAGGTAATGGGCAACTGGGTTTGGATGTCACGGAACTAGCAGCTTGTAGGGAGGTCTCCCTGCCTCTGACGGATAATCAGCGGATTATAAGTGTTCATGCAGGGTATAAGAATAGTTTGGTAGTTGTAAAAGACATCACATGAAGAATTGATAAGTTATGCCATTTGGTATCTCATTGCTGTCATTTTCTCTTCTTATGCCAGATCTATAGTACACCGTGCCCAGGTTTGCACAACGTTGAAATTACCAGATGTATTGCCGAAGAAAATCATAGATTCGTAAGGTAATCCTCAATCTCTTGAGGGCTGAGCTTTCGGAATCTTGGTCCTTGAGCACCCTCGACTCCCTCAACGCCAAGCAAGTGGTCAGCTGGTGGGCCAACGATACCTATGTAGTGTTAGCAAGCTCCGCAAACCTGCCAAGGAAGAAGACCTACCAATCTCCACTGTCTCGCCGTTCATCTCACCCTCAATAGTCTCCTTCAACGTCAACAGAGCAATGTGGACTGCATCTTCCAGCTCCAAACCCTCAGTGTATCTCTTCTCCAAGAATGTCTTCGCAGAAGTAGCACTCTTGCCGATCGCTGTCGCCTTCCATGGGAAATAACTGCCGCTTGGATCGACCTGGTACAACATAGGACCTCCCTTCAGAATTCCTCCAGTCTTGCCTGATGGTTTCTTCTCGTCAGGGTGCGTATCAGCAGTAGCAGCTTGCTCCGAATCCGGCTCAATACCCTCATCCCATCCAGCGATCAACAGACTGACACCGTATGGTCGAACACCCCCTGACTGCGTAGCCTCCTGCATGACTCTAGCAACATCTTGCACTAATATCCTCGTTGGGGGGTACTCGTTGTAGATTCGCTTGTAGCCAGTGTGTGATACTTTGCGCGCCTTGTCGACTAATACTCTGTAATCTGGGCCCATTCCGGAATAAACCATGCCAATGTTTGGGGTGATAAGGCTGACTTTTGAGAGGGAGGGAGGGTCGATGAGGGGCGATGAGGACTTCTTTTCCGTGGCGAGGACAATACCGTTTGTAGCTATTGCAGAGTCAGAATGTAGTCGAGAGCTTCAACAGCTTTAGGTAGACTCACCCTTGATACCCAGCGCAGTGACACCTTGGTTGACAGCATTCAAAGCATATTCTGGGGTTGTACAGTTAGTTTCCGAAGTCCAGGACGGTGAAGAGGAAATAATTATTGGGTGCGATCATTTGCGAGAACTAACCAATTTGTACCAGCTTCCCACTGTCAATAGTTAGTATCTGACATTATACAGTAAGAGATACGCCAAATGGCGCATCTGAAGCCTAGCTCGAGAGATCAAGAGCTTACCTGGGGGAGAAGGTTGTCAAGGAGAAGGAATATCTGTCCGCCATGACTTTTGATTTTCCCAAGATCTGGCCGAAGAGTAATTCCTGGTACAAATAAAGTGGGAGAGGGTATGAAGAGGTCGAAAGTTTGGGAGAAGCTGAGAAATTGAGCTGTTGTCGAGAGGGCTTGAAGCTCAAGCTTGAGGCAGATGTGAACGCGCAGTAGTAAGAGCCTCAAATATGAGGCACTATTGTTAGCGCCAAATGCTCCAACTAGGGTCGGACTTGAAATGTCCCACGCCGGGTTCTTCACTCTTCTGGAACAAAGAAAAGCCACATCTCAAGTTATAAGAGACGTTCCTCACCCCACTACTACATACGTGGAGCTTTCTTTGTGCTCTCTCACTAATGACTCAACACTAATTGTTTTTAGGAGTCGCTGCGAGTATTTGACGAACCTTCAATGACGACAGAATTTCAAGCACATTAAGCTCTGGGCTTACAAATAATGTCTGTACCAGCACACGCACGCTCGGCCTGGTCGTGGCCGGAAGGTCTCGATACAGAACATGATGACCCCTTTACGACGACCGATCACAAGCCGCCTGGAACCTTTGCAGATGAAGAACCAGAACCAGAAGCACAACAAGACGAACATACAGAAGATAGTGGGGCAGCTCCAAGACAAAGGCACTATGCGTCACGAACATGCAGAATATGCTTAGAGGAAGTCTCGCCGACATACGAACCTCTCACCGGTGGCATTCCATCAATCCTCCATCCCGCTCCAAACGTAAAATACGTCTCCTCGGACCCCTCATCAGGTCGCCTGATCCGACCGTGCAAATGCCGCGGCTCCCAAAAATACGTTCATGAAGGGTGTTTACAGGCATGGAGACATTCAGACGCAGCATATGGGGCACGAACTTTCTGGGAATGTCCTACATGCAAGTTTAAGTACAGACTGGAGCGGATGCGTTGGAGTCGGGTCATTACGAGTACTCTCACACAGATTGTGATTACATTTGCAATTATGCTGGCCACAGTCTTTCTATTCGGCTTCGTTGCAGATCCAATCATCAATCTATACTTGGACCCTTATGAAACTATCACATCTATCCCATCTGGTGGAACACAACTACTTCTTGAGGACGAGGATGCTTCATGGGTTGAGCACTTTCTGAAGGGATTGGCCTCACTTGGGCTCCTAGGATTTGTGAAAGTCTTCTTTGCAATGTCCCCATGGCACTGGTGGAATTTACGTCAGACAGGAATTCTTGGAGGTAGGAGAAGAGGTGGGACGGGAAGAGACCGTTTGGAAGACATTTCCTGGACTGTTGTTGTCATTGGAGTCGTTACGTTCTTGGCTGTGGGTTTATTGCATTGTTTTCAGGGCCTTGCCACTGACATATGCATAGGCTGTATGGGCTTGGGTCCGCTCGTGGACAAAAAGTGCCCTTGAGAAAGCAGGCGAACGAGTTGCTGATGTGCAAGGCGACGAGGACGAAGACATTGAAGAGCTTGACGAGCCCACACCGGCTCAAGCAACAGCTAGAACCTCTGCAGGGCCGGAAACCGCCGGACACCATGAGACGCCTACTTCAACCTCAGCTGAGGATCGAAAGACCCAGTAGCACGATGTGATTACATGTTTCTAGCGAGGCGTTGGGGATTTGAGGGGATGTGTATACTCTCTACAGGGGATAACAAATGTTAATAGGCACAGGCCAGTATTTAACTAGATATAGCAAAATAAGGTGAATCGTGGAGAGATGATTAGTCTCACCACCCCTTGGCAACACGGCTACAATCACCTCACGATTAACATTTATTTCGGCCTGTGGGTAGTAACACTGCCCAAACACCAATGCACTTCATTTCCCAATAGATGCTCATGCATCCTGCACACTCTTAAGTTGCCACGCAATCCTCTCTTTGTAGCGTGTCGACTAGTCTGTGTGCAAATATTTACCACCTAGCTGGAGCCTCGAAACTTGAGCGTCTTGTTCTCGTTTCATTTACCGGCGGCCGCGGGTTTCGTCAACACTCCGTCGCTATGCCACTTTTCATTCGGATCGTTGGTGCTGGTTTTCCTGCTTTGGCATGATGCTTACACGAGAATTCAGAGGCGGATGAGTTGATACATTACTCTTTTCATCAAAGAAAGCTTCTAATTTGTTCGTTCGTCTATGGTTCTCTTTATGCTTCTGCGAATGCAAGATGTGTCTCTAGGCTAGACTCAGCTGCAAACTCAAGTTGGGTGTTGTGGCCGATGAAGAACATATATCCTTCCTTCACCTCATGTTCTTTACCTTCAGCTTTCATGACTCCATTTCCACCAGTCACGACCATGATACCAGGTCCTTGCAGTGGCTTGATGGTTTCGCTCTCGCCTGCTCCTAGCTCGGTGACCAGCATATCGAATTCGCTCATTGGTGGTGCTAGGACCTTGGTGTGCCCCTTCGTGCCCTTGTTTGATGTTTTGGGCTTCAACATCGCCTCATCCGCGTTCTTGGGGCTGAATGTTAGAGCCGCTGTGAAGAGGTCGATCGAGTCTCGATCAGCTCGCGGGCAGAACCCAGTGTTGAGGACATTGTCTGATCGAGCCATACACTCGACAATATCACCGCTCAGGTAGGTATGTATCCCACTTTCAAACTTGTCAGTCTCCTTGCCTTTTTGATCAATGAGAGGAAAACTTACTCAGCCGGGACATAGATCGCGTCTTCCTTCTCTAACACCAAATAATTCATAGTAAGCAACGCAACCAAGTTCCCTGGATCACTCTTATCACACTGGCCCGCCAATCTCGGCAACAGCTCAGGGATATAAGAATGTTTCCCAAAATCCTTAGCAGGCATCTCCTTTAATTTCTCATAAACCTCCACAATTTCTCTATCCGAAGCCTTTAAAATACTGCCAACAATCTTCTTCAGTGTCTCGCCGTTGAAATATACATGTAGGTCTTTGATGAATTTCCGTTCGAGGATGTGGACGCTAGTGAAAAGCTGTTGGATTTCGGGAAGAGGCTTCCAGCCGACGAATACTTCGAATTTACCTAGGGCAACGGCGATTTCGGGTTTGTGGTTTGTGTCGCCGAACTTCTCTGGGCCCTTGGCGTGAAGCTTCGCAGCTAGCTCCTTGTTGGGATGGATTTGAAGGGGAAGGGCTTTGGCTATGGAGAGAATCTGGTAGTATTAGTATTGTCATGTTCAATTAAGAGGTAGAAATGAGGGTACCTTGGGAAGGTATGGCAAGTCAGCACCGAACTTGTTGAGGATCGGCTTGCCGATGAGCTTCTCCTTGTTTGCATCCAAGTGTTTCTGGAGGTTCTCTCCGGCTGCAAGAACGAGGGAGGGAGTTGTTGGGTATGTTCCCATCCATTGCTACAGATATTATCAGAACATTGAATCTTGAAATTGTCGGTTCGGAGGGCCAAATTGGTTCAATGTAGGATTAACCTACCTCAGCATACTCTTTGGACTCATCAAGCCCGAAGTGATCTCCTGGAGTCGCGGCTGCATATCGAGCAGCAAGTGAGTCTTTTCCCTTCTTACCCCATCTAGCAATTGGGAGTTAGTTACATTTATGAGAACATTAGGCGTAGGTCGTTACGGGTAGTTCTGGAAGCAGGTTCATCAGCAAATATTTGGGAGAGATATAAGTTCGGAGCAAGTCATATGTTGACGAAATGTTCACGAACACAAAGACTTACGTTGCACTGGCACTTTAATTGAATAATAGAGGAAGACATGATTACACCTTTTCTGAAAATGAGAACCTGGATAGTTGTGAAAACTTACCTTTACCTACCAATATATCTTGAACAAGTACAAGACCTTATGGGTATGACGTTTCATGACGGAGCCTCTCTTCTGCTTTGGAACGGATCAACTGCTACTAAAATAGATGCTCGGCTATCTGGACCCTTTTTTCCTCGAAACGAAGGCAATCCCAAAGAAGCTTAACCTTGTTTTCGTTGGAAGTCACAAGTAATATGCTTCACGTGTAGTGATAATATTGAGAGAGGCTGCTCCCACTTTCCTACACTTGTAGATGGCTAAGATGTAAATTATTTTCCGTTCAGCCCCCTAAAACCGTCATCATGGCGCCGATTGTCTTACAAAAGAAACGACCACGTTTCATTGGCTGAAACCTTGTACGCCAAGCCTTATTAAGAAAGCTTTATCGAAGCGGAAACGCTGTACAATTTGGCGTACAATTTCATTTCGGCCTTGTCTCCACCACGAATAATATCATTTTTCTGCCATCAAACGCAATCTTCCTTCGTTTGTGTTGGATTTTCCATACGCCAGCAGCGACCTGATCAGAAAGCGCGATCACCGTCTGCCAAGCAAAGGCGTGCTACGAATACGAACCTGGTCAGCATCGCAGCTCTCTCGCTTTCAAGAAGACAACTCTCACAATCGCCAATTTCGCGGTGACACGAGTCCCGTTCTTCTGGGAGACAATTACCGATTGCCGGAAGGCTGTTTGTCAAGAGAATGCATTTAGCACTTCCGACGAGGAAATCCTCGAATCCTCAACCATATGCGCCTCGATCAACGCGGTTTCCAATGCTTCGTAGAAGCAGAGTACAAGCAATCATACTGTGTGCATGTGCAGTGGGCGCTATTATCTTCATACTGTCGCAGATCTTTGGGGGAGGGGATGGTATACCGTCAGGCTCACCACCAGTGGTGATAGTTACGGTGCTGGATCCAGAGAATTACAATAAGGAGTACATAAGCAATGTGAAGGACAACAGGATAGAATACGCGAGGAAACATGGTAAGGCACCTTGAATCAATCATGTGCAACATATCTGACTTCAATCAGGATATGAGACGTTCTTCCCAACGGCTAAAGACTACCCATTAGACGGAGCCCCTGATACATGGGCAAAGGTCCCAGCGATTCGACATGCATTGACAAAGTTCCCATACAGTACTTATATCTGGTACCTAGACCAGAATTCTCTAATCATGAACCCCGAGATTTCCATTGAGTCAGACATTATGAACTCAAAGAAGTTGGAGAGCTTAATGATCAGGGACCAGCCGGTTGTACCACCAGACAGTGTTATCAAAACTTTCCCACACATTAAGGGTGCCAACATCGATTTTGCTCTCACTCAGGATAAGGAGGGTCTGGCACAGGGCAGTTTTGTCATCCGCAAAGGAGATTGGGCCAGGTTCTTTCTGGATACCTGGTTCGATCCGCTATACCGCTCATACAATTTCCAGAAGGCGGACACGCATGCTCTGGTGAGTTACTTAGCTTTAAAATTCACCATGAATACTAATCATTGTCCAGGAACATATCGTACAATGGCACCCAACCATACTCTCGAAACTCGCCTTAGTCCCACAACGGACAATGAACTCTTACAACAAGGGAGACACTGAGACTGGGGCATACAAAGACGGAGACTTCGTGATCCGATTCCCCGGGTGTGATCAACCAGGGCGCAGTTGCCAAGGAGAGGCAGAACCCTTCTCGAAACAATGGAAGACAGTCTTCCACGAGCGATGACCCGAACTCGATTCTTGATACACTTTCCAATACATACACTAGGGCTTCTTCAATCCCTACTATCACGAACGAGCAACGACATCAGCAGCAAGAACGGCGTTTCTGGCGCATGGGAGAACGGACGAAGCTATGTTACATATGTGTATAATTTTGCATGAGCGATCTGCATAGGGCAGGCAACCACTAGAATTGGCGTTTGCAGCGATTGTTGGATGGAGAAAGCTTTTGCTCCCTTGTACAATTATTTCGACATACCCATACAGTCCATGGTACTGTTCTTCGATTCAAGTAGGCAAGCCAAAGGTGGGCTAGACCAGTCTGACAGTAACTACGCCACAATCCCGCGTGAATTAGACAGTCTCCGTCTGTGCGAAATAAGCGACACACCAAAACAGCTCCCACCAAAAACACTAATTTTCCTTATCAACACCCTCATTATGGAGGACTCCAGAGA